>JAOSBO010000006.1:12072303-12085892 GCA_027563915.1 Erythroxylum rotundifolium | reverse complement strand
ATATAAAGGTAATGCCATAGGGTTTATAAGTAGGATTAATACTTAGAGTGATGAAATAAAAATACTTATTGGGTGTTGCTTACTGATGTCGATTTCAAATTAAAGTAGCAATGCCTGAAGTTGGGTTTTAAAATGCCTAGAGAGATCTTTTAGGTCTTGGAACTAAAATAAAAATAGTTAAGAGTTGAATTTAGGGTTACAAAAATGTTATGCCTAGGCCTAGGTGTTAAGGCTTTAGAATGCAATCGATATGCCTAGAAAGAGGTCTTTGGACTTTAAAATAAAATTGATGTGTCTAGGGTTAGGTCCTAGGACTTAAAATAGAGAAAAATATCTATAGATATATTTTGGAAGTTTAAATGGATAAAATGCCTTAAGTGATATAAAGGCTTGAATTAAAATAAAATGAAATCTCTAAAAGAAAATTTAGAACTTTAAAATCGAAAAAATGCCTAGAGTTTAATCTTATGAATAGAAATAAAATTGATATACTTACAGCTGGGTCTTAAGGCTTTAAAAAGAACAAAATTCCTATACTTGAATATTAGGGATTGTGAATATTAAGGGTAAAGACATACGACTAGGATTTATGATTAAATATAAGGCTTCAAGAGTTTAGACTCAATTTTCCAATTTCACGGTAATTAAACAAATCACGCAGTGAAAGAAAATTTAAAGAACTCACGAGCAATGAAATTAATTTTAATTGGGTTTGAAGATTTAGATTGGGTTTTTAAGAACTCAAGTTTAAATTCATAATTAAAAAAAAAGCCTAAGTTATAGTTATTAAGTATTGCTTTATACCCTACAGCTAATCGATTGGTTATAGTTTAGTAACAAAATAATTTAAAGACATTATTTATCTTATACATATTCAGATGTGTATGATACAGTCCATAAGATAAGTATACTTTATAAATGAAATTATAATGAGATCATAATTATGATATTATTATTGCATTAATATATTATTTCTAAATTGTTCATAGTCATTATTCTATCGATATTAGACATGAATAAAACATAAAAAGATTAGTACAAGTTATATTTTTTTTCTTATAAAGGAAATAGTCGATCTCATAAGTTAAAGAATAGAGATACTTAAATAAATGTATAGATTCTTGTTCGACAACAAGTTCACTAAATTGATCCTATATGATAATTCTGTTTGGATAATTTCCTGTATGTCTATGAAAATTCTCATTATAATGAATGATTATATAAGTGATCTTTTGAATTTAGATTTCTAAAGTTATCTTCTATAAGGATTACTATGCTTTGATACTACTTATGACTTATTCTAATAAAGGTAGCTCAGTCAATACTCATTGGATATAACATGAATTGTATAGAGAAAGTTAAGTGATCAATATAGGATTTATAATCTTAAAGTAATTAGGAATAATATTTTATTGTTCATGATTAGAATTAAATTGAGAAATAATTGGCTAAGGTCAAATGAAACTTGATAAAATAGTTTACAAATGTCATTAATCAAATCAATTAGTGATGATGAAGAATTAATATGATTAGACTCAAATTAGTTTATTATTTATAGTTTAAATCAAATCAAATCGGTTGATTATAGTTTAATGACAAAATTATTTAAAGATATTATTTATCTTGTATATATTCAGATGTATATAATAAAATCTATGAGATAAGTATATATTACATATGAAAATATTATGAGATCATAATTATAAAATTCATATTGCATTAATGTATTATCCCTAAATTGTGGGCATGACAATTATGGCCTGACCTTTTTGCTCGGGTTGGCTGGGCCACAGGCATACTCCATTTTTTCCAAAATGAATGGCGTCATTTTGAATTTTTTAACTTTAAAAAATTAAAGGGCGGGCTGGGCCGGTCAACTGCCATCGTGGCCCGGCCTATTGACATGCCTACTAAATTGTTCTTAATCATTGATCTATCCAATTGGACATTAATAAAGCATAAAAAGATTAGTAAAGGTTGTAAATTCTGATGAAAGAAATAGTTGATTTTATAGGCTAAAGTATAAAGATACTTAAACAAAGGTATAAATGCTTGTTAGAGAATAAGTTTACTGAATTGAACCCATATGATAATTTTATTTGAAACATTACTTTTATGTCCATGAAAATTTTCATTATGATGATTATATAAGTAATCTTTTGACTTGAAATCTCCAAAGTTATCTTTTATAAAGATTACTATGTTTTAATACAACTTATATTTTATTATAATAAAGGTAGCTCAGTCGATACTCATTGAATATAACATGAACTGTATGAAGGTAGTTGAGTGATCAATATAAGATTCATCACCTTGAAGTAATTAGAGAGAATGTTTCATTATTCATGATTAGATTAAATTAAGAAATCCTTAGCTAAGGTGGAATGAAACTTGGTAAAATAGTTTACAATTGTCATAAAAAAATAGTTTGCAATTGTCATAAATTGAATCAATTACTAATAATGAAGAACTAACATGATTAGACGCAAAATAAAGTAGACATTAATTTCTTGTCTTATGTCTAATAGGAACATTGCATGATGAAATGATTGAATTATATGAAAAAATCATGAATGGAAAGATTAGTCAAAGTTGTTTTGACATTCCTAAAAATTTGGATGGTCATGATTTGTTGTTAAACGTCAATCTTAATTTATAGATATGAATTGTTTAATTAGAGAATTAAAAATAAATTAAGAGTTTAATTTATCTAACCCTAAATATAAATTAAGATTATAATTTATAGCAATTGTTAATATATTTGGGAACCTAATGGATCACATACAATGAACGAGCTTAAAAGAGAAAAAATATTTTAATCAAGTTTAACTTAATTGTAAAGTTTGAGAAACTTTATTGATTCAATATGAGATATTTAATAAATAAGGATTAATAGAAGATATTAAATCTTATTGAGCCATAACTAATATTTAATTAAAATTATTTGTAATTTTAATTAAATTTTAATTCTATTAAAATTTAATTAAATTACTAAAATGTCCAAATTTATTATAAATAGGCTTAAATTCTAAAAGAGTTAGCATTCTTTGCCTAACCATCTTTGCAACAATTACAAAGTTCTTTCAACTTGTTATACATATACTATTAGAGGTCAAATACTTGGGCGATGATTAAGATGAGCTAATTTTAGAAACGATTATAGGGATATGATAAAAAAATGATCAAGCTTCGGAATAAGATATAAATTAAGATTTACACTTTGTTATGATTTATACGATAATCATTTTATAAAATTTAAAATGATCTTGATTTTTGAAAAATAAAAAAAATCATAATTATTCTGCTACATGTAGAATCAAAGTCTGACTCAATTTCTCTATGGTAGTTTTAGAGTCAACGTTAATTATGTAACTTGATTAAAAATACATGATTGCTATTAATTACAATTTTGGAAATGAATAACAAAAAGTTTGCTAATTAAACATTTATTTATGAATCAATGAGATTAATTTAATTTAATATTTCCAAAGAGTTGGAGATATTATTTTAGATTATGAAAATTAATAATTAGAATCAATCGAAGCTTGATATTTTATACATACAATTTGATTATGAGTGCATAAGTTCCATACTTTATTTATATGTTTGATATATACATTGGATGCTATATATATATATATATAGTGAAACTATTTAAAATTAAATTCCTCGTTAAAAATTAAGTATACGTTGTGAACGTGATTTTTATCTTCTATTGTTATAAAAATAAATAAGAGTTCTATTTATTATTAGGCCCGCTAAGTAAACTTAAAACCCATTTAACCTAAATGTATTTAGTCTTATAAGAGTGAGTCCTACTTAACTAAATTTGTATAATTTAGATAAGTAAACTCATAATCATATAAATTTAGAGGCAATGCTAGAAATAACATATAAGATATGATTTGGAAACAGTTATTACCTAACAAATCTAGGAGTCATATGAGATGTGATTTAGAAAGTTATTATCTACCTAAATTAAGTTTTATTGGTTTGTTGGGCAAACTTAATATCAACTAAATTTGAATAAGATCCCAGCCCATAAGAGATTAAAGTAATCTTGTTGAATAACATTGAGGGTGATTATTTTGAATAGAATAGTGAAAGTAATCAAATATATGATTAAAATCCATCCTAATCTCATTTGGTAGTCTTGAAATATAATCAATTGCTTGCTTTTCTTATATTTATATTTTGTTCTTAGTGAAATTTACCTTGATTAGTATAGTTAATACTAAGTTATTAAACCAATTATTTTAGATATAGGTTTATGTTTGAGAAGTGTTATCTAACTAAAAGTTGTATATCCATTATGCAATTTTGTTATAATCCCTATTGACGATTCGATAACAAAGTTTTAGATATAAGTTAAAATCATATAGATAACAAAATGTATTGAGATTTTGAGTTGACTAATGTCTCATAAACTTTGATGACAACATGTAAGATGTATGTCAACACAATGATAACAAGATATAAAAGGTTGCATGGTGCAAATTTGAAAGGTATAGTACCTTGATGAAATTATTTCGTTTAATTCAACATATTAAAAGCATAAACATGAACATCGATTAAAGGCTTTGCTATAGTATGATAATAGTTTCATAAGAACAAATGATTTTATGACATTTCTTGCCTATATGTGATATAAAGAGATCATATATATTTCTAGTTTATATTTATGAATATTTCATACTAAATATGTATTTAACATTACTACAATGCTTAAAGCATAATAAGAAATATATTTTTAAGTGAAAGTAATTGATCCATATTTATACAAATAGTTTGTATGTGTTGGATCAAAAGAGACCTACGATTAACATAAGTGGCAAGAATATAAAGTTAGATACTGAAACTATCCAACATAACGAGAATCATAAAGTTACATACTAGGTATATGTATCCATTTGATTATAAATCATATGCACCTTGTGAAATTTATTGTGATACGAACCCATTAGGAAACCTACCTTAGGAACTCTTAATCCATTTGTTATGCGTGCCCAGAATCCTAGAAAACAAGATGAACAATCAAATTAGAACCTCAAGGAAGCTAAGTGCTTAAAGGCCTGATCTTAAGATGCCACAAAGGTTGATCACTCCCTTGATAAGTCAGATTTGTATTCCACCAAGAACACAAAAGAACAAGCAAAACTTCTTGGAAAATAACTCACTTTTTATTGATAGTGATGATGATCTCGTAATACATCAGATGGCCCTTTAAATAGGCATCATAATATCCTAATCCTATAAAGAAAGGGTTTTCTTACCTATTGTTAGCTCATACCTAATTAGGAAAGACCTAAATAAGAGAGGAAGTCTTTAATTTGAGGATACAAACCAGTCTTAAATGTTAATATCTCCTAAATTAAAGAAATAATTTGATTTACCAAGATATGAACGAAATTATTAAGGAAAAGTGTTAATAAGGTTTTATTCACTTAAAAAACGTAAATTTGGACTTAAACAAATCAACATAACCAACCCATTTGTTGATTGCATCTTAATTATGTAGAATGGGCTCTCTATAAACTTCCTTGTTTCTTGGATTCCAAGCTTGGTTCACTATGTACTAAGTCTTGTCTAACACCTTGTATATGAAGATAAGTAATTAATTTCAGTAATGCCTTAGTAGCTTCAATAACAACCTCCTTTTCTTGCATCTTTATGATCAATCCTTGCAAAGCTTATTTCGTTCATTTTGTTCTTGCTCTAGTCATTGCACCTCCAATTCCTTGGAATAGGTCTCGAGAAAATTTCCTAACATCATCTGCAACCATTCGATCAGTATCTTGATCTCCATCATTCTACCACTCCTCGAAAGGATTCGTCCTCAAATCACCTACATCAAACAAAGATAAATCAACAACATTAAAAGTAGCATTAACATTACCATAGTTGCTTGGCAAATTGAGCTTGTAGGTGTTGTCATTAATCCTCTCCAAGACTTGAAAAGGTCCATCTCCTCTAGGCTACAATTTGGACTTCCTTTATGTGGGAAATCGTTCCTTCCTCATGTGCACCTACACCCAATCTCCAAGTTCAAAACCAACTTTTATATGCCCTTGTTAGCTTGTCTTACATATTGTTCATTGTTTTCTTTCAATGTTAGCCCAAACATTCACGTCTAAATCCTCCATAAAATCTACCTTTTTCACATCAAGATTAGCTTGTTCTTCAGTAGGCAAAGGTAAAATATCTAAAAGAGTTAAAGGATTAAAGCTATATACAACTTCAAAACCATTTTCAAAATTGGGAAAACATAAAAAAGGTGAATTAGTTACCTTATCTTTCAATAAATTAAAAGCTCGATCGTGCACATCATCCCACTTGAAAAAATCATTTTTGTAACAAGTTCATTCAAAGGTGCAGCAATGAAACTAAAGCCCTTAACAAACCTTCGATAAAAACTTGTTATACTATGAAAACTTCTCACCTCATTCACATTCTTAGGTGTAGGCCAGTCTCTCATTGCCTTTACCTTTTCTTCATTAACACTAACACCCTATGAACTAGCGACAAATCCAAGAAACATAACAGATTCCATGCAGAATGTACACTTTTTAAGATTAGCATACAATTGATTCTCTCTTAATACACTAAAAACAACATGCAAGTGGTCCATATGATCATTTAAATTCTTAATGTAAACTAAAATATCATTAAAGTAAACTGCTACAAATTTTCCAATGAAAGGAAACAAGACATGATTCATAAGCCTCATGAAAATATTAGGTGTAAACAAAGGGCATTACTATCCACTCATACAATCAATATTTAGTTTTGTTACTAATAGCCATTCTTTAAATCAATCTTAGAAAACAAACATGAGCCATATAATTTATCAAGCATATCATCTAATTGAGGGATAAGACATTTATACTTAATTGTTATTTTGTTTATGGCTCAACAATCTACACACATGCGCCATGTTCTACCTTTATTTGGGACAATGATTACGGGACCGAACTTAGGCTAGGACTTTTTTGCACAAATTCCTTTTGTACCAAGGCATCAATTTATCGTATGTCCTTTGTTTCTTTGGGATTGGTAGTATAGGCAAGTTGGTTAGGAATAATAGCCCAAAGTATGAAATATATTTGATGTTCAATGCCTCTTAAAAGGGGTAGTCCATATGGTATCTCTTCAAGAAAAAGGTCCTCAAACTCCTATAACAAAGAAACAACCACACTAGGCAAAGTAGGGCTAAGGTCATCAGTAGAAAAATAAACATCCTTATATGTAAGTACAAGTAGTGGCTGCCTTGCAAACATAACACTCTTAACCTCACTTTTTCTAACAATTACATTTAATTTATTGCTTTTCTCTCTTTCTTGAACACCTCTCTCTTGATTTTTCCTCTTGCCCTCACTCTCTTTCTTTTCTCTCATTTGTTGTTTTTCTTTCCTTTTCTTTTCCTCTTACTCACTAATCTGATTTCCTCTTATTTTATACTCACTTGTTATCCTAATCTGATCCTCATGTGCTTGCAAAGGTTTAAGAGGGGTTAGTTCAACAATTCGGTTATTAAATACAAAAGAGTAATAGTTCATGTACCCATCATGTCTAACCTTCCTATCGAATTGTCATACATGGTCTAATAAAATGTGTCCAACATGCATTGGTTCCACATCACAAAGGACTTTATCTTTATATTTTCCAGTAGAAAAAGACACTAAAATTTGCTTGGCTACCTTAATTTCTCCATATTCATTCAACCATTGCAACTTATATGGTTTAGGATGCATGAAGATATCCAATTTCATCTTATCTACTAACAAAAGAACTAACAACATTAGTACAACTATCACTATCAATAATCATGCTACAAACTAATTTTTAATGTGGCATCGAGTATGGAAAATGTGATCATATTGCTCTCCTTCATTTTCATCCTTGGACTGAATATTTAGTGCACACCTTATGACCAACATATCTCCATGCATGGGTTCTTCAACATCAACATTAAAACAGTCCTCCAATGGTGGCATTTCATCATCACTTAAACCAACATTCTTTACATCACCATTCTCTAACACAATCATAGCCCTTTTGTTTGGATATTGAGAAGCAATATGACCAAGCCCTTGACAGTTAAAGCACTTATTATCACAAGATTTAGGAGAAGATTTAGTTTCAGTTTTACCTTTAGAAGTAGTAAATGAATCCTTTGGCTTTGCATCTCCTTTCGATTTGAAGGCTGAGTTGGTTTCTTTGTCTTTCCAAGTTGATTTCTAGGAGGAGTTAGAAGTCGAACCTAATTTTTTTATTTTTGTTGTTTCTCAACCTTAATGGTCTTATTTTGTAATTCCTCCATCTCCATATAATGTTGCAAGTCTATCACATCAACCACCTCTTTGTTTAAACCACCTATGAATCTCACCATATTTGCCTCTTGGTCCGCCTCTATGTTTGTTCTATTCATAGTTACCTCCATCTCTTTATGGCAATTTTATACAATCTTGGACCCTTGAACCAGCCCTTGCAACTTTCTATGCAAACTCTATAGTAACGGCTAAGTATAAATCTCTTGTGCATTACCATCTTCATTTCTTCCTATGATTGAATTAGTTTCTCACCATTCCTCCTTCTATTTATCACTAATTGGTCCCACCAAACACTTGCATAATCTATGAATTCAACAGTTGCAAGTTTCACTTTCTACTTCTTAGAGTATAGTGATGGTAATCAAATACATTCTCAACCTTTCTTTCCCACTTCAAATAGAGCTCAAGATCATTCTTTCCTTGAAAGGTTGAAATTGTAATCTTTATGCTGCCTAAATTGTTATCCCTTTTGGAAACATCCTTCTTGCCTCTTCTAAAGTTGGAATATTCATACTCTGATTCATCTTCCTCTTCCTCCTCAAACACATGACCTTCTAATGGATTTAGAAGCGTATGAAGATCGTAAATCATCCAACTTGGCGTTCAACTTATTAAATTGTTCATTAACAACCTTTATAAACTCATGTCAATTTTGTATTTTTTATCCTTCACTACTTATGATTATAACCTACAAGAAAAAGTTAGTAGCAAAACAGAATAGGATCCTCACACACTCATTCACATTTTTACACTCGAAACAATGTAAGTTACACTCATTTTTCACTTTATTTTTGACTTTTCACGATGCTAATCTCACCACTCTCGCCTTTTTTTTCCACTTAAGCTAGTGCCTTTTTATGTTTTTAAGAGAATCAAGACTAATAAATTAATAGGAGTAATCAGTTAGATGATGGAAAATCTTAAAAATCAGAACTTTAAAAACTTAATTGAGGCAAACGATAAACACAAAGAAAACAATAATGTAAAAGAATGTATTAGCACACAAAAAGAGAAGTGAACAATTTGTAATTGCTCTATCACGCATGAATTGTATAATAAAGAGATGACCACAAAATTATTCAAAAATTAGACAAATGATCTGGAACTAATTAACCAAACTTAAAAAAGGAAAGAAAATATCTTATGAATAATTGTCTTAGAATATGATTCTTTCATTACGAAAGTGAATCAAATTGCAATCCTAATAGATGAATAAATCAGATGCAAGATACACAAATCAGTTCACAACGTCTATTTTCTTTTCTTTTCTCTTCTTTTTTGTTTTATTTTTTGTTTTTTGTTTTCTTTGTTTTTTTAAACTTGGTTTTCTTCTTCTTCTTTTTTTGAGAATGAAATCGATTCAAAATGAAAAGAATTATATGAGCTTTAAAAGATAACAACAAAAGAATTGCAATGAAAAACTTAGGTAAAAGAATGAACTGAAATTGTAAATCACAAGGACTCCAACAAAGGACACAGGAAACGAACACCAAACAATGATAACGAAAGGATAAAAACCTAGTTTCTACAAATCTAGGGCTCTGATACCAAATAATACAAACCCACTAGGCAACCTACCCCAAGAACTCTAGATCCATTTGTTATCCGCGCCCAGAATCCTAGGAAACAAGTTGAACAACCAGATTAGAACCTTAAGGAAGTTAATTACTTAAAACCCCAATCTCAAGATGCCACAAAGGTTGGTCACTCCCTTAATAAGTCAAATTTGTATTCCACCAAGAACATAAAAGAATAAGCAAAGCTTGTAGGAAAATAACTCAATTTTATTGATGGTGATGATGATCTCGTAATACATTAGATGGTCATTTAAATAGGCATCATAATATCCTAATCTTATAAGGAAAGGGTTTTCTTACCTATTCCTAGCTCATACCTAAGCAGGAAAGACCTAAATAAGAAATAGAATTTTAATTTGAGGGTACAAATTAGTCTTGAATGTAGATATCTTCTAAATTAAGGAAACAATTTGATTTATCAAGATATGAACAAAATTATTAAGAAATAAGTGTTAATAAGGGCTTATTCACTTAAAAAACGTAAATTTGGGCTTAATTAAATCAATATAACCAGCCCACTTGTTGATTGCATCTTAATTATACATATTAGGCTTCCTTCAAACCCATGCATGGTAATCAGCCTTGTATCTTGGATTCCAAGCTTGGTTCACCATGTATTAAGTCTTGTCCAACATCTTGTATATGAAGATAAGTAATTAATCTTGGCAATGCCTTAGAAGCTTCAATAACAACCTCCTTTTCTTGCATCTCCATAATCAATCCTTGCAAAGCTTCTTTCATTCGTTTTGTTCTTGCTCTAGTCATTAGACCTCCAATTCTTTGGCATGGGTCTTAAGAAAATTTGCTAGCATCATTTGAAGCCATTTGATCAGTATCTTGATCCCCATCACATTGGATTAAAGAAAAATTAAATCATTCTTTGGTGAAGGAATGATGACCGTGTTAAATTGCTAAATCTTATACATATGATGTGGTAACAATTCATAAAAGGATGATACTTGTTTTTCGTTAAATAACTAATGACTTTATATGATATAGTCATATTTATTAAATATACTATTTATTTAAAATTTAAAAAGTTTAAATTGTTTAAATCACAATAGAAATTAAGCATTACAAATGCTAAAACATTTCGATGAGATCAAAATGATGAGATTTAAAATTTTTCAGTTATTTATAAGAAATGAGATTCTCTAGTGAACACCTTCACAATCTAAATTCATAAGAGTATGAATTTATGTAGGGAGTAATATACAGTGTGAGATATTCTACAATACAATATTTATGTCTTCTACAGTTATGCTTGATATCATAACTTATCTTTAGTAGTTTCAATTAAATCAAGTAGCAACATTTTATATTAGATATGGAATTTTAAGACTTTGAAAGAGTCAAAGTTAATGATTTAAGGATGTAATGCTTAGTTGAAGCACATATTATCCAATAAGTTTATAAATAAATTCGATGATAAAAAGTTATGAGATATTCAAAAGGTTGGATATAATCTTACAAACCTCTTAAACAAGTTGTTTGTTTCGATGAACACTTATAGGAAAATAGTTATCAAGATAAGTAGTGGGAGTAAAATAAAATTTGAAAAGTTCAAATCTCGTGTCAATACAATTAATTGGAACTAGTGTCTTTGTTGATGCATTTGATGTTAAAAGGATATGAGACATTAAAATTTTCATTTTATGATGAATTCAAATAGTTTGTTTAGGATATGTTTGTGATTTTATCATGTCTGTAGGAAGGTTAATGAGAGTATAATTGTTATCTTTAGCGAGAGTATATAGATACATATTGCTAATAGCGAACAACAATTCTAATTTTCAATTGTTGAAAATATAATTGTCCAAGAATATCTCTTATTGAATATGAAAAGTTAACAACTTAATTCTAAGAATTAGATATATAGAGATAGCTTGTAAATTGTTTACCTATTCAAAGTCAAAGTACATAGATAATGTACTAAAGACATTTAGTATTTGAGATATCTGATGCTTGTGAAGTACTAAAGATATCTATTATTCTATGTATGAGTTAATATTTGAGTTCAAGGTTATATGGATATTAACTTTAGAAGTAAATCCTAACTAAGGTCTATTTTACTTAGAACGATATCATTTTAAAATTGGAAAAGTTCTAATGTAGGAATGGGTGCTAAGTAAGTCATAATACATTTATCATTTAATGGAAAGGATTATTTAGATCAATAAATTCCTTATTGAACTTGATATGGTTCCTTGTCATGATCAAGACAGTAATGTATTGTAGAACATTAAAGCCTTTGGGCATGAGAAAAAGGAGTTAAGGTTTCATCAAAGATCCAATTGTGTATTTAGGTAGTTTCTCTTAATTACGATGATAATTAAGATGAATGTTATAAGATTAAAGCAAGTGTTAATAGAGAATCTTGTAGAATTCTTTTATTAAGACACTGTCCCAGTAGTAGAATCATCGTCATTTGGTGATATAGTATAAGATACTTGAATGATTGTCTTAGTGCAAGTAGGAAATTGTTAGTTTATGCCCTACAACCAATCGGTTAGTTGTAGTTTAGTGATAAAATAATTTAAATGCATTCTTTATCTTATACATATTCAGATGTATATAATAAAGTTCATAAGATAAATATACATTAAAATGAAATTATGATGAGATCATACTTACAAGATTCATACTACATTCATATATTATCCCTAAATTATTCTTAATCATTTTTCTATTGATATTGAAAAAGCATAAAATGACTAGCACAAATTATGTTTTTTCTTATTAAGGAGTTAGTCAAATTGATGGGCTAAAGTACAGAGATACTTAAACAAATGTGTGAGTCTTTATTAAAGAACAAGATCACTGAACTGACCCCATATCAAAAATCTATTTGGAGCATCACTTGTATGTCTTTGAAAATTCTCATTGTGATGATTGTATAAGTGATCATTTGACTTAAGATCTCTAAAATTATCTTGTATAGGGATTGCTGTATTTTGATGCTACTTATGGCTTATTTTAGTTAAGGGTAGCTCAGTGGTAGTCATTGGATATAGCATGAACTATATAGAGATAGTTGAGTGGTCAATATAGGATTTATCACCTTAAGGTAATTAGGAAAAATGTTTCATTGTTCTCGATTAGAATTGATTCAAAAAATCCATGGCCAAGGTGAATGACACTTTGTAAAGTAGTTTATAAATACCATTAATTAAATCAATTAGTAATGGTAGAGAACTAACATGATTAGACTTAAAACAGAGTAAACATTAATTTCATACTTTATATTTAATCGAAATATTATATTATGAAATGATTAAATTATAAGAAAAAGTCATGCACAAAAAGGTTAGTCAAAATCACTTTGACATTTCTAAATATTTGATGGTCATCGTATATTGCTAGATGCTAATATTTTTTTATAAATATAAATTGTTTAATTAGAGAATTAAAGATAAATTAAAGGAGTTTAATTTTTCTAATCCTAAATGTGATTTATGGTTATAACTTATATCCATTACTAACATATTTGGAAACGTAATATGTCACACACACACAAAAAATAGTTAAAGAGAGAAAAGATTTTGTAGTCAAGTTAGGCTTGATTATAAAGTTTGAGAAATTTTATGATTAAATGTGTAACATCTCATCACCGATGGGAAGGGTAAATTGGTCATTTGGGACAGGTTAGGCGTGTGTAATCATATCTCGGCATGATCATACG
>JAOSBO010000006.1:12054948-12066297 GCA_027563915.1 Erythroxylum rotundifolium | reverse complement strand
CCTTTTTAATTACTTTCAATTTCACCCAAAATTTTTTTAATGATATCTGAATGTTTCTTTCTTGTAATGGAGTGTCCAAATCAATTTTCTTTGAGCAACTTTTATTGATTTTTGCTACAATTGATATTCAAGATAATACATAATTTGACATGAAAATATAAAATGAATAACTCCTAAAATAAAAAAATGGAGGGAAACTTATCTTTTATTACTAATGCTTCGGTCTCCTAAAAAATATTCCTCTTAAAAAGAATGCTAGTTATTTATAGAGCCTCCTTCTGAATGCCTCCTTAGCTAAGCTCTCGTAAGTTAGACCTTCAGTCAAATGGAATTAGAAATTTCAATGGGTTTACGTTTTCTAGATATCATATGGTTCATTAAATCAATTGAATGATCAATTTAAATATGTTTCTTTACCTCTAAACTGAGATCTTTTTACTTGAATCTTCATTTTTTTTGTAATTTGTTCTTATCATTGTTGCTGTCTTTAGTATAGTAAAAATTGCCACACACATGCCATGAATTTTCTATTACAAGTATATGTTATCATATTATGATAATGAAAAGAGTGTCTCATCGACAATAGTGATTATTAATTAATAAAATTAATTTAACTCTTAATTTATTTGAATAAAAAAGGATTGTAATTGATTAAAAATATAATTTAAAATAGTAAAAAGCAAAGAATGTTAAAAAGTAGAGAGTCAATATTAAATAATTCTAGGACTCTCGATTTCAATGAGATTGATCTCATTTCAAACACCTATTTTAGTCAATTAATTCATGTTTCCTATGCTATCAATAAAATTTTCTAATGTGAATACTATTCATTTCAAGCATCAATAATGTATTTCAATAAGTTAACGACATCTTTGTGATAACTATGAACCTATGAAATTTATTAAGCATAAGAAATTCATATATAGTACGTCATATAATAATTTCATAAATATCTTTATCTTATGACAATCATATGGAAGTTCAATTAACATCTAATTCAATCATTATTTCTTAATTTTAAATTGAATAATTATTAATCACATAATCACAAGCATTAGTCATATAATGAAATTTAATATAGAATTGGAATAAAACATTAATTTCATGAAAACTAGATAAATTCAAGAATCTATAATCTAGCTACATCATAGCCTTAGAAACGAAATCTAAACTATTATAAAATGAAAATAACTTAAATATGGATGAGCTATGATTTAGTGGAGAAAAAAAAACTAGGAATGAAAGGAAAATTTATGCCTAATTTTATCTTTAGATTTTGTCTTTGTGTTCTTCCTGTCTTCCTATCCATTTTCTTCTCAAAATTAAAAGTCAGCTCCCTTTCCAAAATCCACAGTCTTCTATTTACAGTTTTCTTTTAAATTTGTCACTTGAATTTCAAAATTTGTTAATTAATTTTTTCATACTAGTGTAAGAGTGATAATCTAGTGGCATAAGGGTTGGGGGTGGCAATCAAACGGAAGGTTTGGCCATAATTCTAATTGTGCCCAAGGCTTCTGGCCTAAGTTTGAACTTGTTTTGGCTTAGATAGCTAAAGTTTAATTAGATATATTTTAAATTTTTTATTATATATTTTAAATTTTGTAAAAATAAAAAATAAAATATTTTCTTTGAAAATTTCAAGCTTCAGGTCAAGCTGAACTAGATAATTCAAACCCAAAATTTTTTTTAAAAAAGTTGGAGGACCTTCTAGTCTAACCAAGCAAGTTTTTCCATGCCTAGCAAGGTCATTACTCAAAGTCAGTTTATATAGCAAACACTTAATCTAGCACAAAGGCACTAAACTTTTTGCCAATTCTTGGAATTGAATGCATAAGTGCTTCGAATTCCTAGTATCCATTCGGTAGTGCAAAGACACTCATAATAATGTAAGGGTGATTCTAACTTTTAATCATGATTTACAAAAGATTATTAGTGCAAAGGTGCTCCAAATTAGAGCAACGATACTATGTGTTGTATTTTTATGATTTACTTGTTCCTTGCTTTTGTTTTACTCTAAAAAATCGTAATAACTAACAAACTGATGCTAACTACAAAACAATCACAAAGCATATCAAATTGCTAAATCACAAATTGCCAATTTTAAATTATCAAATTAGTGGATATAAATTCTACTTATGAAGTCTATGCACAAAATTAGGACAAAACAAAGTACAAAATAAAGTAAGCAAGAAATAAAAAATACATACGAAGTTTTAAACAAATTAATCAACATCCTAAAGACTTCATAAAATCAATACCTCACACAAAGCTTAAAGCATCATAATTTTGTATATTTTCATCTTAATTGACAATTTCATCTCACCTTAAACCCTTTGAGTGTTGTTTATGTCTATTCTCCAGTTTTTAACCATTAAGGCTCATATAAGTTTATGTAAACAAGTGATTTCAAATAGAGCCTTTTAATATTTCATATGCTTACTTCTCATGTAACTCTCCACTAATGTATTCAATTCATAGCATCAAGGATCATTTGGACTTTGTATTCTCTTGTAATGTATCAAGATAATATAATATCAATTCAACTAAATGAACTCATAAGCAGACAATTATTTTAGGTACCTTTTAACTTGTTCGCAAACTCCTCCAGTTACAAGTCTAAATTTGTTATTGTTCACTTTGAACTTGCTAGCCTTCTATTTTCATGTTCATATTGAAGCCACACCCTTAAACTTGATTTTTTTAATTATTGAGCTCAAGGGATGTAGCTTTTTTTTTCTCCCTAACTATTACATAGAATTGCAATACGTAATTTCTCCATATATTTCATGCCTACGTCTATTGTATGAAGTAATATATTGCTCTTATTCTTTTTATTTTTAGCATAATAATATGTTAGTATTATAAAGGGAAAATTTTAGAAAAAAATCTCTAAGAACTAATGGATTAATGTGAGTACCAGGAAACAATAGACTTAGTTAAGTTCAATGGAGTAACGAGAGGTACATAATTATCATAACTTGGCCTGAAAGGCTTTAATGATATAAAAAAGATCTAAATCATGTCCTAAATGCTATTAACATAGAATCTCGTCTTAAATCACAATCAAACAAGTTCTAAACCACGCTCAACTCTAAAATTCGCATAACCATTCCATGAACTACTAAGTGAACGAGGCAACATAAACAATATTTCGAGGAATTCTCGCTTAAACAAAACTATAATTGAGTCAAACGCATTCACAAGCATAACATTTATATTAACCGTAAAAAAAAATTCTTACCATCAGACTTTGTTTTTTCTAATTTGACCAAATTTAAAGACTAAAAATAAACAAAGACTCTCAATAAAGAAAAAAAAAAGCAAAAGTGGTAACTTTCAGAAGGAAAAAAGTGAAGCAAAAGTGGAGGACTTTCCTGAAGATAATCAAGTAAAGAAATGCTGGGTTGAATGATAAAATTGCTTTACAAAGGTTGAGAGAAACGAAAATCACCTCTTTTTCCATTTCTTTTGCTATTTTGTAGCACCCTTATATGCTGCTTTGTACCGCCAAGCATTTTCTGTTAGACAAACGAATCTTTTGCTGCTGAATAGGCTACCAATGCCCATGCACGCAGATTTGACAAACTCATTGCAATCAAATCCAGAACCAGTTATGATTGGATATACGCACTGACTTAAACGTGAAAAGAAAATAAAGGAAAAAGAACAGAAATGATTCCATCCATAATTAATTGTACAGTATTTCTAACATCAGAAAAGTTGTTTGAATTATTATAGATGTGGCGTACAAGAATACAAAATGTGAAAGCATTCATAACCGACTTTTCAAGCAATATTTTGATGTTGTTGACGAGCCCACTTGTTGTAATTCTGGATTAGTTGTCGCTGGAAAAGTGGTACAGCTCTATCCACTAGAGTTTGCATTAATCTGCACGTCACAAGGCTTCCATTAATCGAATTGGGACAATTTCCTATTTAGATCCATGTCTGTGGCAAACAGAAATGATAACAAAACCTTTTTCACTTTGACATGAGTCCGGTCTTACTTATCCTATCTCTAGACGACGATAGTGATCAAATAAATATCTTAACGTGTCAAACTATTCCCCAGGTAAGTTCATTTCCTACGGGTTGGCTGCATTGGTGACTGATATATTTACCGAATACATGGACTTGTGATCGGAAATTTGTTCAAGTACTCACAAATTTCCCGGAACCTCCACAGTAGATATTGGAAGCAGAACAAACGGTATTGTGTCCACCTGCCCAAAAGGGACGCCATCTTATCAGTTCAGAAAAATGTAGATAAACGATGTCAAAATCACTTTAAAAATACCGAAAAGTTTCTGCAATTTCATTTGCAGATAAATGACCAGAGTGTACGAAAAGAAGTTTTTATTTGTATTAAATAGTATGACAAAGTTTCTCGGATGACCAAAAACTAACATTCTAGAGGTCAAACCTCAATACTGCCAAGAGAATGAAGTAATTGAGGTCATTCTGGAGCAGGATCTTAGCAGGCTATATCAGAAACATTCTGATCCTCCACCATTTTCATGTAAGGTGACTGATTTTAACAACTGTTTTTGTTGCTTTTTATAACTGAGAAACCTACTATTGCTTGAAAAACAGCCAATCAAGAACTAAAAGCTTCCAAACTTTTTCGATAACAGCCCGTAGACTCCTTAGCGATTTTTATTATCAATAACTGAAATATCAGTCACCTCAAGTGTAAGACTCAACATTAAATCAATCTCCACGAATTGTTCTTTATCATTTGTGTTCCATGTGATGTGATTCTTCAAGGAAGCTGCCACATGAAAGCCAAGTTCAAAAGGAATCAGACACGTCAATATTACTGGCTACAAGAATACACAAAAATCTTTTACTTTCAGCATAAGACTTCCAAATCATAAGAGAAACTTACTGAATTCACTCTTTTATCACATCCTTTTGGCCATCACAAGTGAACAGTTTTACTTTTATCAGGAACATATTGCAATTGTTTATATTTTCAATTTTGTATAATATCATGATTATTCTTTTCAATGCGTTAAAGCAACTCATTACAGTGTTACTATTACCGTCTTGGTAAGTAGCAGGATTTGCTAAGTACCTAAAATATCATCATCTTTGCGATCTGCAGGCTCTAAATATTGAAACTGCAAATGATACCAGAAACCCAGCATGTTAACAATTAGGCCTTTACTAGTGTTGATAAATCAAGAAGCTATGCATTCAAAATTAACATATAATATATAAAGATGTCAAATATTAAGTATGGAGAGATCACTCGAGTTTTATTGAGATAGGAGAACATATGCCTCTTCAGTTCACTGGTTATATGTGGACTGTTATAGAATAAATTTATATTTCAAGAGGATGCCTCTCAAAGTCTTTCTAGGTCTTGGAGCTTCCATTTCTATTACTGGCCTTTAGATATCTGACGATATGTGAATGTCAACAAAGTGGAATAAGCTAAACCAAGAGCAGGGCGTAATCAACTTGTATTAACTCTAGTAATAGTCAAGAGAAAACCTGGCAAGAAAGCATTTCGACAATACAATCTTCACTGGTCGGCGTCACACGTAATTCCAGCACTGGAACCGTTTCAAAGTTAAGAAGTTGAAGTTTTGGCAAAATGCATCTGTATGTGTTGGCATCAAGTGATTGGAAACTTTGAAAGCTGTTTGTGTTTAACACAGACTGAATTCCATAGGGATGACACAGGAATTCACTGAGACGATAGGCATCGTCAGAGGGCGGCAGCTTAACTCTTTCCTTTTTTCTAGCAAATAAATGTGCTTGCTTTGAGTTGTTAACGGACATGTTCACTTTACTTGTCTTGAAAGTTCCGATTTCGTTCCTGAAGCAGGAAGTGATTTGTGAGACAGCAGATACCATTAGCAGAGAATCTTTCGAAAACGTAGCATTTTATGTTTAATGAAACAGAATGGAACTGCATAACCCAAGAAGAAAACCTGATGGGGCTGAGATGTGGCAAAGGAAGGGATGGAGATGCGGTGAAACCTTCTTTCATTCTCACTGCTCTCCATTCCTGAATAGGGAATGCGATCATCATCGTAGACACAGCGCCTTTCACACCTGGACTAAAACTACGCATATAACCAACAGCACAAGCTACAGCTTTGACGGTTTTTTTGGTTCTGGAGGAATAGAGTTGAGAATATAATATGTGTGTGTCTGTGTCTGTGTGAGAGAGAGAGAGAGTGAAGAGTGATGGAGGTTGAGGGTATTTCGGGCTGTGCAGAAATAAGCTCCGCATTGGGGTTCTCATGTAAGTGTCAACTTTCTAGCATTTGCATTTCACAAAACCAACCGAAAAGTGGCGTGACTAAAAAAAGTGCTGATAAATTCCTCGTTTCGACTTCAACTATGTCTCAAACTGGAAAATACCGAACCTTACTTTACGCTATAAAGTTTGGATGTCAGTGCACGTCCCTGTATCATTGTCAGTGACAAGTGCGTTTATACTTTATAAGAAGTTCTTCTTTTTTCTGTACAATAACTTCTTCTTAACCACTGCCTTCTTTCCACTAGCGTCATCTCCTTGACGACAAGTGCATCTTCTTCAACACTTCCGTTGTCTACTCTCATTAGGTTTTGGTACATTTGGACAATTATCCGTCCAACAGCTTTAAATTCTAAAAGGGTCACCATCAGAATTTTATTTTATCCTAAATATTTTAAATTATTTAAAAACGATTTTAATATTTTACAAACTTTTATTTAAACTTTAATTTGGCATCTTTATCATTTTTGGGTTAAAAAAATATTACTTAAATTTAACCCTTTATTAAATATATATCCTACAAATGGAATTTACAAAGTTAAAAGAGAAAGCCCATAACCATTGGTTCACCGAAGTCTTTTTCATCTTTTCAACAACTTTCTCCTTTTCTTCCCTGCATTCCTTCGTCCCTACCTCCTCGATCTTCAAACACAGCAAGAATTTTAGTAAAACAAGACGTGGATTCATTCAAAGTTTGCACAAACAGTAACCCCTTTTCTTATGAGACGAGTTAATTACTCCTTCATCTTTTTTGTGACTTTTCACCTTTTCACATGGTCTCCTAATATTGTGTTTTTGCTATTTGGAGTAAAGCTTGTTCAGCAACGGGAGAATAGAGAATGAAAAATGAAAAAAAGTTTTCTTATATTTCATCTTGGTTATTACAAAATGGATTATTATATTTATAGAGGTGTCTATTCTCTATTTACGAAAAATACCAAAATACAAATATAAATTATTCAATTAATACTAGAAGACTTTCGTAGTGATAAGAGTCCTCTTAAATTTATTCACACTATTTTCAAACTAAACTATCATATGAGTCGCATTAATATATTGATTAATTAAAATATTGTAATTAATTTTAATTAATTATATTGTAACTAATTAATTAATTAATTATTTTTAATTAATTAAGTAATTTTATTTTAATTAACTATATTGTAATTAATCAATTACAATATATTGATTATTAAAATAATGTAATTAATTTTAATTAATTGCATTGTAACTAATTAATTAATTATATTTTAATTAATCAATTAATTATATTTTAGTTAGTTAATTAATTAATTAAAATATTTTAATTAATGAATGAATTATATTTTAATTGATTATATTGTAGTTAATTAATTATTATTAATATTTTAATCAATTATATTGTAATTAATTATGTTTTAATTAATTAATTATATTTTAATTAACTAATTAATTACAATATTTTAATTAATGAATGAATTATATTTTAATTAATTATATTGTAGTTAATTAATTATTATTAATATTTTGATTAATTATATTGTAATTAATTAATTAATTATAATGTCTTAATTAATGAATAATTATATTTTAATTAGTTATATTTTAATTAATTAGTTATATTTTATTTAATTAATTATATTTTAATTAATTATAATATAATTAATTAATAATAATAATACCCATTTATTTATAACTCATTCCTCTAGATTAGGAGAGGAATGACATATTAACCAAAAATAGGTAATCAAAATAATAACTCTATAATTATATTCTCTTACCAAACCCAATCTTTCATTCCATACCAATTTCTCTTTTTTCATACCCACTAAACAAACCCCCTTAATCTTTGAAATTTCAAACTTTAATGCATTTGTGAGACTATTTCATAACTTCTTGAGTTTTCACATATTTAAACTCTACTTCCTTAATTGAAATAAATTCTTTAATGAAACGATACCTCGTATCTATATGCTTTCTTTGATGATAAAATCCTAGTTTTTTGGCAATTATTTGTCCAGATTTATTATTAATGCAAATCTTAACTTTTTTTTGTGGCAAGTGAAGTTCCTTCAATAATTTTCTAAGCCAACTAACATGACAAGTATGTAAAGTTGTCTCTACATATTCATATTCATTAGTTGAAAGTGTAAAAATATGTTACTTTTTTGACCTCCATAAAATAGCTCAATTACCCATAAAAAAAGCAAAACAAGTTATGCTTTTTTTGTCCTGAATATCTCCAGCAAAATCACTATCACAAAATCTTTGCTATAAGAGAAATAAAATAGTCTAAATTCAAATAAGAATCCTCTTAGCAACTTTTATATGAGTGGCGGTGAGTGCTTCCATAAACTAAGTTACTACTCTAACTAAATAAGGAATGTTGATCCTTATACATATTAAATATATTAAACTTCCCAAAAGACATAAGAGTGTTTACGGAGTGAAACTAAAATATTTTTAACTTCTTTAAGACCTCCTTTGTATAATCTTATTGAGAAATGAAATATTTCGTCCTCCATTTGTCTCACCTCTAGGATTAAATAATATGACATAAGTCCTATGTTGGTCATTTCAAATTCAAATAATATAACCTTCTTAAATTTTTCAAACAAGCTATCATCCACTTAAATACAACACAAGCAAAATGTGTCTATTATTAGAATTTAGACGTAAAGAGCATATTCATTAAATTAATAAACAAACTCATTCTCATAAACGATGTTTGTCGATGTGGTTATTGCATGCCCTTAATGCTTACCTTAATCTATACAAAACATTTTTCAATCTCAAATCTTTTCGATTATCTTCTTTGACCATATAAGCCAATATAATGATTATTTAGTAACGACTTCTCTAAGATAGTCACTAAGGAAGGCTGACTTTACATCTTGATAAAATTTTTATTTCATCAGAGTTGCCGAAGAAATGAGTAAATGAATAGTCTCCATTTAAGCAACAAATGCAAAAACATCATCATAATCAACTTTATGCTTCTCCTATATCATTTAACAACCAACATTGCTTTTTTTCTACCTCTCTATTAGCAATCTTCTTTTCCTTCTGTTCATTTGGCTTCGATGGCTTCATGACTCGGGCAAAATTGCTAATTTTTAAGTATTTTTCTTTTCAATTGCCCCGATTCCTCATCCATAGTTAATCTTTACGTTTTATCTATTCCTAAGAATCTAACGATTCACTATTTACAAAAGATAATATAATTCATCATTATCAAAAATAACTTCATTATATCTTGTATAAATGTCTCCTATAACTTTCATTTTACTTGGGCTTTCACGTAACAGAAAGTAGTGAAGGAAGTGGGGTAGTTTCATGTATAGGTACCATGGTCTTTTCTTGTTCTTTTCTAAAATATAGAGGAAAAATATAATTTTTCTCTTCTTGAGCCTCCCATTTCCATATAATTAACTTTCTTATTAAATTTAACACCTTGACTTATTACCACTTAACCATTTTTGGATTATATGAATTGTAGCCTATACAGTGTCAATCATATCCAATAAAGATATGTTTTTGATCATCAAGCTTGGATCCCAATCCACGAGCCTACTTCTTTAAAGCTTGTTGTAGTATTCTCACTCTGATCGCCCCAATGAAAGGTTATCTCTTTCCCTTCTTACTGGATTCTTTCTTGGTGTAACATCTGAGCATACATAAAGCTTATAAAAATTCGCAAATGATGGACTCTAAGCTTTACTACACTTCAGGATTTTTTACAGTTTTGATCTTTTACATTTGATGTTGAGAGAGGTTGGACAAATACTCTACATAAGATTATTCAGGATGACTTTATTCTTTCTCTTGGCCTTTTTATTTTTTTGTGATAATCTAGGAACTACTAAAAGGCAATAAACGCAACGAGTTGCACAAAAATTATTGAATTCTTTGAAAGTAAATTCATCTCCTTTATCAAATCTCAAAACTTTGATTTTATAGTCATTCTCCTTCATACAAGCATGCATCTTAAAATTGTTAAAAGCAATAAAAGATTTTGATTTTTTTAAGAAGATAAACTCAACTATTCTTACTAAAATCATCTATAAAAATTAAGAGATATTCTTTCTTACCAAATGAAGGTGGATTAATTATCCCATACACATCAGCATGCACAAGTTGAAGAGGACTAATTGCTCTTAATATTTTTTTTCTTTAGGAAAACTCTTCTTAAAATGTTTTCTAAGAAAACAAATTTCACATAATTGACTAGGATGGTTAGTTAAGAGCATCCTTTTTACTAATTTCTTTTCTCCGATAACCTTGTGAGCTCTAGATTTTAAGTGGTCAAACCTTATGTGCCAAACCATGCTTCATCTTACAAATCAACTTCTAAAAATTTTTACTTTAATTGTTTTGATGTTTAATTCGAACATCCTATTCTTTGACGTAGCCAACTTAGCAATTAAAGCAAGGTTTTGATCTCAAAGACAAAGAATTTTATTTTTCATGAGAATTTCATGTCCCTTTTCAAGGAATTGAACTGAACTTAAAGTATTACCAATTTGTGACTTCCATCTTTGATAATTATATCTTTTCCTTCAATTTGTATTTTTCACAAGTCTTCAAAGTAAACATCGTCTCTTGTCTTCTCATCAAGCTCTATTTATTTGCCTTTGTGTTAATAAATATAATTGCTTACGCCATTATTAAAGTACCACATAATATCAATATCGTTCTCTTCTTTCTTGTTTGTTAACAAGAAGTTCAATTAGTTTTCAACTTCTTGATTGCTATTAATAAGATTTGCCTTTTCTTCAATATTTTTGGTAACACTACGATATTTCCAAGAAAATGCCCAATGTTATGACAACTAAAACATTTAACTTTAGACTTATCATGCCTCCTTCCATTGGATTCAGATCCTCTGTTCCATTAATATTGCACCAACCCTATGCCGCGATTAATACGTCGTCGTTTGATTTAAAAATGGGACAGACTCACATTCTAACTCCAATATATTAACTCTGACAAAGCCACAAAGCTGAGCCAAAGAGAGACTCCCACGTTTGGTGTTTTACCTTTAATTATATTACTTACTATTATTATAATTATAAATTAATTTCAACTTGAAATTT
>JAOSBO010000006.1:12041165-12053328 GCA_027563915.1 Erythroxylum rotundifolium | reverse complement strand
CATATTAATAATAAACATAATTATAGGTAATAGGTAAGAGGATAAGGGGTAAGTCGCGATACTGATTAAGAACGATCCCGACCTCACAACTATTGATCCTTCTTAACGATCACGACTACGTTTCTATTAACTCTTTGTCGCGATAGCAACGATCCACGATCGTGACCACGCAACTTTGATTGTATGTCGCTATCGCGACCTACAACGATCGCGAGGACTCAGCTTTTGAGTAACTGTTGCGATCGCTACGTGAAACAATCGCGACGACGCGACCTATAAACACTGGTAGTGATCGCGACGTTCAACGATCGCGACTACTGCGCTTTCCAGTAAAACTCGCCATCGCGACGAAGCACGATCGCGACCTTTCCCTTCTTGTTATTAATTAATTCGTAAGTATATAATTTGTTATACTCCACGCAGTCGACTTCATAACATAGTATTTCATTTTGATTATTATAAATTTATTGCAAAAAGTCCCACCATGAATTCTTTCATGTTTATATTCATTTTAATATATCATAATAATAATAAACAAATTTTATCATAATGATACAACTAATAATAATAAGTATATATACTGAAGTAGGAAATTAAAAATACTAATAATAATTGCAATTATTCAGTTAATAAGAACACTACATTTAACAATAATAAGACTTAAATCATTAATAAATTATTAATAATTTGGAGTTTTATAATAATAATAGAAATAAATTTCATGAATAAATATAATATTAATAAGAAATATAATAATAAATATAAACATAATGATGAATACATTTAATAATAATAAATAATAAAATAATAATAATAATAATAATAATAATAATAATGTTGTTAATAAATTGAATAACATTATGTTTAATAAGTATATATACTCAATTACAAATAATAATAATAATAATAATAATAATAATAATAATTATTATTATTATTATTATTATTATTATTATTTAATTAAAATTATTAAATTTAATAAATAATAGCTATATATACTTTTGCAGAAATATAATAATAATAATAGTAAATAATAATAAGAATAAAAACATTAATAAGAATAGTAAAATTAATTATCGTAACAATAATAAAATATTTGATAAAATATCATAAGCATTATAATAATAATATTGGAAATAAATTTAATTAAGATATTTAAATTACAATAAGGAAATTTATTATAATAATAGAAATAATTTTACTAATAATAACGATTAATAAAAAATATAAAAAAAATAAATTATTATATTTTTATTCATGTAAGAATTAAATTTCAAGTTGAAATTAATTTATAATTATAATAATAGTGAGTAATATAATTAAAAGTAAAACATTAAACGTATGATGCCTCTCTTTGACTTAGTTTCGTAGCTTCGTCAGAGCTAATACATTGGAGTTAGAATGTGAATCTTTTCCATTTTTAAACCAAACGACGACGTATTAATTGGGGCACAGGGAAGGTACAGTATTAGCGGAATAGAGGATCTGAATCCCCTTCCATTTATATTTGATTAGTAGTCTCGTTCTCTTGCTCTTATTCTTTCATGCTTTCTTTGTGATGGTTAACTTCTCTCATTATTTGTGTTGTCTCTATTCCCTCTCTCTCTCTTTTATATATGCCACGACGACATCCTTTCCGTAGTCCATTTCCTTTAAATTGATTCTTTTCTCCTCTATCATTCTTTGAAATAGTCTTAAGTTGGAGAACTTGCTCCAATAACTCTTTTTGTCTTCTCATAATCTTTCTTCATTGGCTTGTAAAGAGACTTCTAATTCTTTGATGGTTATTGAGACTCTTCAATGAGACACATCACTTAAATCAAATTTGGGAGTTAAACAACGAAATGTTTTCACTACATAAACTTCTTTTATCTTATCTCCATATCTGTTTAATTCATTTACAGTTATTTTCACTCCTGTACATTAATCCAAAATTGGCTCATATTCCTTCATTTTCAAAACTTCAAAATCGCTTAATGTTTAAAGTCTCACCTTCTTCTTTATCAACACCTTGAAAAGAATTTTCTAAATATTACATGCTTCCTTTGAACTAGTAGCATTGCCTACCTTCATCCAAACACTGACAGATAAGAATAAAAGCTTGTTGATTCTTCTTTTTTATCTTGGACAAGGCTTCTTTACAATTTTGAGATAAGTTTTGTTCACTTTGAGACTTCTCGTAGCCTTTTTCTATAGCTTCTCACTCATCTTTAAAGCCAAGCAAAGCTTTCATGTGTAGACACTATTTCTTATGATTTTCCTTGAGAAAACTGGAAGGAAGTGGATCTATTATTTGCCATTTCTTACTTTTTTCACAACACCCTTCTCTACACTTTAAACATGGCTATGATATCACTTTGTTGAGAAATGAGACAATAAAGAATGGAGAATGAAAAGAAACTTTTCTCTATTTCATTTTGACCATGAATTATGGTACTTATCGAGGTGGTTATCATCTATTTAAATACAAATATAAATACTTCACTTAATTCTAAAAGGCTTTTGATGGTTAAAGAAAGACTCTTGAATTAATTCACACTATTTCCAACAAACTACCCTAAAAGTCACATTCTAGAAAAGGATGGGGAAGAAATAATCTACTTTAGTTGCTTTGCCAACAAATGGAAGAAACTACAGGTGCCTACAAGCAACTAAATGTGCAAACAATTCATATAGGTTAAGCCTGTAGGGTAAAGATCCAAGGCAGCCCAACAAAAAGGCCTAAGGGATTAAGTTAGTCTAACATCCAGCTTTCTCGATCACTCTGAGCTTCGCACTCCTACACCGACGGTTCAACCTTTCTTCCTCTTCAGATGGTGTTATTGGCCTCTTAGTGAGGATTGCTCCATTGGAGCCACGTATTGTCTGTTTGATCCAGGCTTCGTTAGCCTCAGTTTCATTTCTAAGTTTTCTGCGTTCCCTGCCATCTTCTTCACCCTCATTGTCATCTCTGTCATCACTCTCAACAATGTCGAGGAATGTCTTCTTCACAATCCTGTCCTCCAAACTGTGGAAGGAAATGACAGCAAGCCTTCCTCCAGGAGCAAGGCACTGAAAGCAAGTACGAAGGGACTTCTCTAATACACCAAGTTCATCATTAACAGCGATCCTTAGAGCTTGAAACACCCTTGTAGCTGTCTTCATCCAACCTTGCCTTCCTCCTGTAGAAATTAAACCAAAATTTGTTTATTCATTCAACGTATTCCATGCATACATTTTCAACGAATCCTTGGCTTCTTCCAACGGAGCAATTTGTTACATTTTAGTAAACCTCAATTGAAGAAGTAATATGACACAGGTCTTATGGGAGAGACCAATCCCAAAAGCTAGCTCAAAGGGTGGAAGAGCCTATAGGCCTATATAAACTCCACATCAGCCCCTTATTTGACCGATATGAGACTCAAGTCCCATATCTTGCAATTAGACCGTAACATAATATAAGAAAACAACATAACAATTAGCATGAAATGAATAAACAGATAATCAGCTGACCTTTTGTTCCACCACTTGAACTCCGAATAAGATCTGCTAGCTCACCAGTGGTATGCAACCCACCACGAAGGCGAGCTTGAACAATCTGTCTCTGAAGTAAGCGCCAGTTGCTTTCTTCTCCATACTCCTGCAAAATCTTACCAATTTGAGAATCTGGCCAGGAATTCAGTATGTCTTCAGCTTTCAAACTTGCCTGTAATATAACTGTTCCAGTCAGTTTATGAAGACTTTTCTAACTCTGACACAAACAACACGACATACATCCTAAGGGTTCTTCTTCTATTAACAAGCAAAGAGAAAATGAAGAGTCCAGACAAAAATTTGTGAGATGTTGATCCCTCAAATCAAAGAAACTGATAGTATGATATGCCATGAACATCAGCCAAAATACACAAGATATGAAATAAGCAGCCTTGCAAAGCCAACATCACCACTATGACAGTAAGGACAAAATACGAGATGTTATGTCCGTGGCAGTACAAGTTGAAGATTAACACCCCATTGAATAGATTGCCCAGAAATAAACAAAAATGGGCAGCTATAAACTCAGGAGGCAAGAACAAAATGCCAAGAAAGAATGTGAAAGGAACCAAAATTTTCTTGAAAATATTATCCTCTTCCAACCAGATTCAATTTCAATGATAGTAATTTCAGATTATAAGCCAGTGCAAATCTACTTTTGAAATTGAATTGAAAAAGTAACCAATTCTAAGTGACATGGAATGGTTAAAAGGACAAATAATGCAAATGAAGACGAAGATGTATTCTTGATCCTCGAAACGGTACATGCGGGACATGAGAGATATACCCGAGGATCCATCCGCATATCAAGTGGTCCATCAGCAAGCACACTGAATCCTCTTTCAGGATCATTCACCTGAGGAAAAGGAAAAAGCAAGAGAAAACTTTGGAGTACACATTGAAAAGGTAAGGAAAAGATTAATACATAGAGAGAGTGACATCAAACCTGCATCGATGACATGCCAAGGTCCATCAAGATGGCATCAACTCCAGAGCTCAAGAGACTGGCATCCACTTCACGAAGCACAGACTTGATATACCTAAAGTTGTTGAGGAAGGTATGCGTTTTCAACTTTGAATGAGCGGGAAAATCCAAAAAACCATTAATTTGAGGTCTAGCTTTTGAATGTGCAACTGGGTCAACGTCCATTCCAATACAATACTCTAATTCAGGATGGGACTTGATTATCTGTCATCCCGAAAATCTAAACTTTAAACTCAAATTGTGGAATATCCAAACAAGTTTTAGAAGAGGAGAGAACGAGAGAGTACAGACGGCGGAGGAATGGCCGGCGGCGCCAAGAGTGCAATCGACGAAGGAGCGAAGCGATAAAGAAGAGAAGACGTCGACAACTTCGCGGATCATAACAGGAACATGAGTTTGATTGGAAAGAAAATCGAATTGGTTAAATGTGTCTACCAGGTCATAAGTCTTGACTGAACGAGTTCTCCTCTTCTCTTTGTCTCTCTTCACAAACGCCGTTTTAGGCTTGCCCTTCTGGTGGCTCCGAGCAGTAGCAATGCATCTGGCGCAGAAAGATGGGTTTAAAATGACATGACGACGCCGAAGGGAGAAGGGCGACAGAATTTGGTTGGCCATAGCCATAGCCAGGCTAGTACTCGCGGAATAAACGCAGCCTAGGCATTTGAAAAGGCGCAGTATGTGTCTAAGAATAAATCTTATCTTAGCTCAAGTCTTTAATATTTTTATTTTACAAAATAAATTTCAATTAATTTGCTAAAGTAATTGAAAGATATTTTGAATTTTGATGGTTTCCCTTTCCTACTAACTTAACATATATATGTGTTTTCACCTAACCTTTACCTGCCTACTAACTATGTCTAAGAAAATTATTAGCGATGCTGCGCTGTGGCACGCCTATTGGTCAACTCTGTCAAATATATAAAAATCACTTTTGACCAGATTCTCTACTCATCAATTCAGCTTCAACAACGCCCTTTAGTCCTCCTTTTTCTTTCTTTCGTGCATCCTCCGTTCTTCGTTCCCTGCCGTGGATCAATGGAGGAGCAGCAGCAGCAACAATCGCTGACGTCGAAGCCACTGCTGTCTTCTCCCTCATCGCTTGTTAGGAAAATAGGGCCTAGCGCCTCCTTCGGCAAGCACCGGCTTGCTGCTGCCCTCTCCCAACTTCAAACCCAAATCGATCTCTTTCAGGTACGTCTGTTATCTATTTATTTATCATAATGATCCCTTCTGATAGATAATGCTTTGTATGCTATGCTAGGAGGAACTGGATCAGCTTGAGTCCTTAGGCCAATCCTCAGTTGCCTGCAAAGGGTAAGTTACATTCCCATGCCTTTATGCTAGGTATAGCCATCCAAATAATCGCATGATTTGCGTCGCAGACTCTTATCCAGTGTTGACTCTGCTGCGGATCCGCTGCTTCCATTGTAAGATTGAGTTAGTTTGTATTCCTCCCTAGTTAGGTTAGATTTTGCCTGATCATCCGTTAAGGTAACTAAAATACAGGACCAAAGGCCCAGTTGACGACAGTTGGGACAGGTGGTTTAGAGGAACAAACAACTCGCGGAGGCGCTGGATTTGAATATTCTTGGCAACACACAAAAGTACAATACAGTCCTCTTAACATCTCCAGACAACTGCAGAGCAGAATCTGAAATCTCGATTGCTTGTTTTAGGTGTAACATTTTGCAATTCCAACTAAATCAACCATTACATTTACAACGCTGTTCATAAGCTGAGCTGCTAATGGAAACTGTTAATTGAGGTTTAGCTTAAGATATCAACAATTTTTACTTTCCAGCTGTCTCATTGTTCCAAGAATTATCCAATTCAAATAATTTACACTTCCTTGCATTGTTATTTTCATCAATTATCCAAAAGAAAGAACACTTGTGGATCAGGCAGAATAAAAAGGCAGGGCAATATAAGTACCCCCATAGGTACTCCAAACTCCCATCTACTCAAGATACAACTTTTGGCGTAACTAAAGGGATCTTTCAGTCCCAATTGCTGGCAACAATTTCCAGGAGGGGAACATTGTGTTCCAAGTACAAAATGTTACAACTGTCTCTGGCATTGTACAATCGAATCAACCAGCATTTACAAATGCAAGCCAAAATCCACCAGTTTGAGCCAATGGTTCTGCACAACAAGATTTCGGTAAGGAAAGAATTACAAGGAAAATACAATATTGCAGAAACAACTGGACAGGTCTGTATTTATGGGTGTGAACTTGCGGCTACAGATCTAGAGATTCTTAACTACAACAGTAACAGCACTGTACCAATAACATAAATGAGGAAGATATCTGCACATACAGTACACACAAAAGCCTACTTATAGTAGATGGCTGTTTACAATAATAAAAAGGAAAAGCCTTGGAACAAGAATATAGATCATACCTCTACTATGCAGGTTGAAGATTAAGGAATTTTCCAAATTCGATATCTACAAGATCTTAAGCCAGTATGGACAAAAATATACAAACTAGACAACTTAAGACGAGATATTTGAAGTCAAAAGTGTTCCCCTAAACCCTTCCTCAGCATGCTGTTCATCCATCTTCTGGTCTGCAAGCTCATCTGATGAAATATTAGCATGGTGGTAATTAGTGAACGTAATGGCTGCTTCTGTAGTGAGAAATTCCCAAGTTAAGAATACCCAAAATAACTTGCCCAGTACAATAAACTAAGACATATAGTACATGGTGAAGCTCAATGTTCTAAATGCCTATCAACTGCACAATTGGAAAGACATGCACACAGAAACTGTGTGAAGAGTCAGATGAAGAGAATTCAGGATCAAAACACTCGCAGTTTCCATATTGGATCCCTGTAAATTGCTCGTACATTTAGTCCATATAAATATATTGCTAATAAGCATAAGCATATATCATAATGTTCCATCTACAATTCTGAACAACCAAAACTTATCCCAACAAGTCAATGACTTAGTAACTAAAGAAAAGAAAAGTAGAAACATTGCTTTACTTTATTCAAAGTTTCACCGACGATTTACCCCAATCCCTTCTACAATAATTATTATGCCATTGTTTGAAGCAATCTCAGTAATATTTTTTTGACTTAAATTGTACATCCGCAGCAGCTCCTTTGTAAATACCCATTGCATATGATTAGCAATAGTTTCAGTAGCTTACCAGCAATATCTCGATGCTCATGGATCTCCGAGTCTTGCACCCAGAGTTTATCTCCAGGAAATATATTCAAGTCAGCAAGAGTAGCACATTCCTGATCAATTATTCTAGAACCTTTGTGGAGTATCTGGTTCTCTTTGACTACCTGCATGAATTTGAATATTGCAATATCAAAAAAATTTGATCACATCCGATAATTTTAGCAGTGTGTGACATTTAATTCAAACAAATAGAAAAGAATGGAAACTAGACAGAATTTTGCATCCATATGGGGCAGTTACCAACGTAAATATTTGACAAGTTATGTTTCCATCTTTTAATACATAAACCATATTGCACCCTTCTTTAGATTCAGTATCAAAGAAATTGATCTATCCTAAAACCCAATACGTCAATTCTCCTGGAACGTATTTCTATCTTCAAGATCAAATCTAGAAGAAACCATGATATCTGACAAGTCAAACAAATCAACGATAAAAGACAAGAACTGGAGCTTTACGATGGAAATTCATAGGTAGACATCAAAACCTAACTACCTAGTAAGAAAACATGTAAGCATACAAATTCTACCAAGCCTGTCTGATTCCCTTTAGTTCATGGGTTGATTAACTAGGTTTTATTCCACCTTTATAGTATCACAAAATTTGGAGAAAAAATAACCTATCTCTAAGCTTGAAACCTGTCATCAAGAGGGTTAAATTAGCAGAATTTTCACTGTAGCACGAACTGTAAATTGTGCCAAAATAGAAATTGCATATAAAGAATGTAAGATATAAGATTAAATAAACTCTCAAATTTATTTTCAAATAAAAATTTAAATTAAAAAAACACTGTAAGTGAACAATAAATGAGTAGTTTTTTCATTCTTGAATCCGCTCTTTGCAACTTACCCCAAGTGACTCCCATATCATCATTTTCAATTGATATATTGATGTGGAACCAGAAACTTTTAAATTTACTGCATTCCCATAATTGGTCCTTCGAGAGCGCTTAGAGGCCCTTCGATCTGGTTCACAAGTTGTTTCAGATGCTTCCAGAATCGATCTTGGAGCTTCTTTACCACGAACCAGAGAGACATGAATATCCTCATTGTAGTAGTTAAGCTTCTGCATCAACTCACAACTTTCTCTTTCACCAATGCAATCAGCACAGATCTAGTAGAATGATTCACGTCAAGTAAGAATAGTATAAATTTAAAATAAAAAAGATATATCTCAATTACTGCTATCCTAATTAAACATATATCAGCATTGAAAGCTTGAATAAGGTAAATTTCCATTACCTCTGGAAAAGTCTTAATGACAGGGCTTTTTGTCTCGTGCCCATTATTTACTTCATCTTGAGGACTAACATTCTCATCAGACACTGGATTACCTTCATAAGATCCAGCCAAATTATTTTCCAAAACATTACCTGTCTCAATTATTGCAGATATGCCTTTCTCCTTGTTACCACCCCACTCTTCACAGAAGCCGTTCCAGTCATTCTCTGTGATGATTGCTAACCTATCTGTCTACAATACAAAGGAGGACCGTACAAAGAAAAGAAAAGTGTTGTATTAGACAACTCAGAACAGTTACTGCAATTCTATTAACAGCATCAAACAAAAACTAATTTCCTTGAAGAAAGAGCAGGCTTAAAGGCACTTTTTCTGAACAAATGAAGCAACTTTTTTGCCACAAATACCAGTCACATGAAAATGGCCCTTTGGGACTCTTTAAAGTCACACGCGTTACGAAGTATTGCAATAGGAATTAAAAGAACGTATCTCCTAACAAGCAAATTTGTGCATATTGATTGAAAGGAAGGCCCAAACTACAATCACTGAATCTCTGGAGAACTATTCCATCCTACTTCTAGGAGGCTCAGTTCTACCGAGGCTCATTCAGGAGAAACAAAAATTGCATGCAGACCCATGCAATATATCCATGTGATGTAGAGCGGCCAACACTTTGATGAAAAAATGTATAAGCTGTAAATTTGATCTGCTGCACTTTAAATAGATGGTTGGTTTAGGAATTACTTACTAGGGTTTGTAAGAAGAACTAGGACTCACTCCAAGGAAAGTACTAATATCATACCAATAAGTTCCTAGAAACCACTCATGGGCCTTACAAATCAATCCTAAAAGAAAGCATCACATTTTCCAAAGCTGAACTTATGCAAAACTTTCTTATTTCCCTCCATAAACCAGAAATACAATCAAAATATATAAAAGTATTAATTGACATCAAAGTAGGCTGAAATTTAGATTGTGTTAGGATCCCTTATTAGATTTGAAGTAGTATATGTTGTTCTATTTTAGATATGCCATCCTAGTTGTATAGGACTTACAGAATTTCTATTGTAATAGAATTTAAATTAAGATCCTTTTCCCATATGTATGTTCAACTCTTCATCAAGAATAAGCAATCTGGAATTTTTTTACAAACTTGAGTTTTCAACTAGAAGGTGTGATGCTTTCTTCTAAAAGAGATTCTTAAGTCTTATGAGTAATTCCTAGTTTCCTACCTTTCATTCTTTGTGTTCACCACAAAATTCCAACAACCAAAATCCCAACTTCCAGTATATTAAAGCCAAAATTTCCAGTAATCAAATCTTAAAATTCCAGTTATACAAAATCTAAAATTTCAGCATTCCTAGCCAAAGTCCAAGCTTGAAACTTGATATTCCAACAGCCTAATATCAGTGATATTTCCTAATTTTGTTATTTTTAGCTACTAGTTAATAATACTTCTATTTGTCCTACATCAATACTAATCCAGCTCCTATAAAGGAGACCGACAAACACAAAAAATAGAATAGAACTGACTATTAAATAAAACAACCCCAAAATCATTATGGAAATCAAGAGAGGCACATAACTACTACCCGTTAATACGTAAACTAATCCCATTCTCCATCACCAAATGCATTAACTCAGTAATAATACTCACCAGAGAATTCTTCTGGAAAAGCATGCCACGCTTGTAAACCAGATCTGGAGGCCTCTCTAGGAGCCGCAGATGCTGATCCAAGAAATAAAATAAGCAACAAAAGAACAGAAAATTTAAAATCAGTTACTAGGTTCAAGAAATGGTGAAAATAATAATTCAAAAAACAGAAAAAACACCCAGAAAAAGTGTTATATCCTGATTAGGATGATTCTAGCATAAACCTAGAGGCATGAGTCCTTTGCCTTGTACTTGGAGCCAGCTGATGTCATTCTTACAAATTTCATCAAAACTTTCACAAAAAGCCTAGTTTCAAAAGAGACTGTTGACAAATATCAAATGAAACTTTGAGAATGGATATCAAACCCATCTATTCTACACAAACAACTTGCTGCCTTTCAGTCAAAAAAAATAAAAGAGTTTTCAGAATTATTACGATTGTGGTGGAAGAACGTTCCAGAAGTTGCAATTCACCTTATCACATTTCAGTGAGTCAATAATCATATCTAGTGTTTCAGGTTGCAATGATGAAGAAACATTCTTGCCACCGGCATTGACGTAATTTCTCCATATCGTGAGCCATGTAGAAGGAACCAAGTAATACTTGCAGTCCAAAGACAAGGGAATGTTTTTCCCTGTAGCCAATTTTTCATGATTCTGCCGATGTTTTAGCTTTACTGCTCTGCAATGTGGAGAAAGGAATAAACAACTTTTTTCCTCTAGATAAGTAAGAACTCAATATCTTAATAGGTTCTGCAACTTCTAACAGAAATGCAAATGACCTTAAAGAATCCTCTAATGATGCAACTTCAGAAAGTTCATCACTGCATTGGGGACACTGCTCAAAATCTGAACGAAAAGTTGTACAACCCAAAGGTTCATCAGGCTTCACAGCAATGGCATCCTCATAAAAGAAGAGCCAGAGTTTTTCAGGAACACGCACTCGCTTTGCACCAGGTGCTTGCTCAGGCAGCAGCTGCCCATGAGGACACCTAATTGAAGCTGTTGGTCCAGCGTCAGCTTCACTTGGAGCGTCAATGCTTTTTCTTCTAACCCACTGTTGTAACCTACAATAAGAACTTAGTATAATTAACCTCCCACAAAAAACAAAAAAGCTCCTTCAGATACAAAGGAACATCCAAATACACATTGTTTCACAATTTCAGGCCTTAAATATATTCTCAAACAAAAGCAACTCAACAGATACGTATGCAAGATGGACACTGGACAAAAGATAGAAGCATAACGGAAGCCTGTGAGCTCAAACCAAAGCACAGAGAACAACACCATTAAAAGCAGCTCATCTAAAACAATATGTTCTTCTCATGATCACTTAACTTCCAAGCAAAGCTCATTATTAGAATTTTTAATATGGGTAGAGCATAGAACCCATTAACAAGAATTGAGTTTGGATCAACCATTACCAAAGTAACTAGAACTAGTCCCTTTAACATTTTCATGTTTAGTTAATATGAGATACTCTTAACACTCCCCCTCAAGTGCAACTGGGACTGAACATCTAGTTGTCAATTGAAATAAACACAATGGTAACCGGATTGGACCGTTGGGACTGGACAT
>JAOSBO010000006.1:12026258-12041065 GCA_027563915.1 Erythroxylum rotundifolium | reverse complement strand
GATTCTGCCACTGGCTCGTCAGGCAACACTCCACTAAGATCGATCCCAGAAACGTCAAACACCAGTATTGGCACAGGAAACTTGTCCTCTTCTCAAAACAACATTGACACGTAGCTATCAGTGGTAACCAACCATCGGCTGAATGGAAACAACTATTTACAATGGTCCCATAGCATGCTTATGTTCGTAAGAGGGAGAGGGAAGGAGAAATATCTGACAATCGTATGAGGTGTGGATGACCAAAAACAACTAGGTACGAGCTGGTTGGTTAATTACATGACTCTCGAGGTTGGTGAGCAGTTTGTCCTTGCAACCTCTGCAAAGAGATATGGGAGAATGTCAAAATGACGTATGCCACTATAGAAAATACCACTGCTCTGTTTCAGATCAAAGGAATTCTGGGGGAATAAACAAAGTGAAAAATCAATCACTGGTTATTACACCACGTTGGTAAAATTGTGGCAATAACTAGACGTCTATGACCCACATCAATGGGCTTGTAGTGAAGATATGGCGTGCTAAAAGAAAATTGTGGAAAGAGAACGTGTAGGAATTTCTTTCGGGACCATTATGGAGGCAGTCAATTTGGCGAAATGTGAAGAGAGTAGAAAGTTGATGATGCAAGGCACTCCAAGCAATAAACATCCCTCTGAATTTTCAGTCATGGCCATCAAAGGAACAAATGGGCCAAAATCTAAGAAAAAACAAGGTAAGTCTTAGTGTGACCATTGTCAAAAAGGTGCACATACGAAGGACACATACTAGAAGATTCATGAAAAACCTCCAAATCAGAAAAACAAATCAAAGGCTAAGAACAAAAGCTACATAGCTACTATTGGTGACAAGACCGAGGGACATAACATATTAGTGAGCAAAGAAGTTGCCAAGGAAAATTCTTAGCAAGTATAATTTGAAGGCTGAAATGGTTGTATCCACAAGTAACATGGTCCAAACAGGTAATACTAGTACTGCTTTAGGGGCTTAAACCCCAAATTGTGCTCTTTGGATTGTTGATTCAGGGGCTAATGATTATATGACTTGTAATAAGTCATTGCTTGTTGATGTATAGCCTTGTCCTGTTCATAGTACTGTTAAGGTAGCTAATGGACAAGTTCTAAAAGTTCAGGGGATTGGAACTGTTATAATTGCTGATAAATTAATCTTAAGTGGTGTTCTTTATGTGCCTGGCTTGGGTTGTAATCTGTTATCTGTGAAAAGGATTACCAAAGAACATAATTGCACAACTAATTTTGCTGCAGATATTTGTGTTTTCCAAGATTTGGAGTCAGGGAAGAGGATTGGTAATGCTAGGGAGTTTGATGGATTATATTACATTTAAAGCTCATGTTATTTTATCTTCCAATGAAGAAATTGCACTTCGGCACTATAGGTTAGGCCACCCTAGTTTATCTTACATGATGCAGTTATATCCAACTTCTTTCAATAAGAGGGAAATTTCTTTTCAGTATGAAATCTATCAACTCTCTGAACACACCAGAAATTCTTATACACCCCGAGCCTATGAACCCATTAAGCCTTTTTCCATCATTCATAGTGATGTTTGGGGGCCATCAAGGGTCAAAATCAAAAACAATGTTAAATGGTTTGTAACCTTTATTGATGATCATACAAGATCGACTTGGGTATATCTTTTGAAATAAAAAGCAGACTTTTTCAAGTACTTAAGGAATTTTATTCCTTTACACTAAACCAATTTCACACAAAAATCCAAATTTTACAAAGTGATAATGGTAAAGAATATCTAAGCCAATCCTTAGGTCAATTTTTAGCCAACAATAGTATTATACATCAGACCTCATGTGCTAATATACCACAACAGAATGGTGTTTCAAAAAGAAAAAAATAGAAATTTACTTGAGGTTGCTCGATCTATTATGCTCACAACAAATATTCCAAATCATCTTTGGGGGGATACGATTCTCACTTATGCTTATTTAATAAATAAAGTCCAAATCATTTTTGGGGGGATGCTATTCTCACTTCTTATTTAATAAATTGAACGCCATCAAAAGTTTTGGGGTTTCGTACACCTTTACAAAAATTACTTGAGATTTATTCCTCAATTCCCTTTGTTAATACTTTACCTCAAAAGATTTTTGGATGTGTTGTCTTTGTGCGTAATTACCATTGTGGCAAACTTGAACCTAGGGCCCATAAGTGTATTTTCTTGGGTTATTCTTCTACTCAAAAAGGTTACAAGTGTTTCTCTCCTACTCTAAATCGTTATTTTGTTACTTTGGACGTGACCTTTGAAACGCAAGCCTATTATCCAAGATGGCTCACCGGACACACTACACTAAGAAATTCTACCTTCTGCACCTAGCCATGACTCAACCAAACCTGTAAGGGACAAATTCTCCTAAAAACACCTCTATTTTCCCTAGTCCTAATCAAACCAGACCCGATTCTTATGAAACCATCTCTAAAACACACAATTTTGATAACACCAGACCTGAGATACAAAATCCTCACACCACAATTCCCGTTTAAGCTACTAATATGGCCGATTCCAATCACAAACCTAATTAGAATTGCATAGAAAACAATGAATGTGATGAACAGAAGGATACTGAAATTAGGGTGGATAAACAAGAAGACAAAAATCCCGAGGTGCAACCACAGTTTTACCCAAAGAGGAAAGACAAACAATAGGTAAGATGTGAAGCAGAACTAGAAAAGTCCATCACACTTCCCAAGCAAGGCCAGTAATTAAAACCTACTGCAAATTCTAAAGAGTTAGGATGGCCAATAGCTCTAAGGAAGGAAGTAAGATCTTGTACAAAGCATTCAATCAACAATTTTGTTTCTTATAACAAGCTATCACCACATTTTAAGGCTTTTATGACTTAGTTATCTACTGAAAAATTACCTGAAAATTTCCAAGAAGCAGTGAAGGATCCCAAGTGGAGAGAAGCTATAGATGATGAGCTGAATGCACTCTAGAAGAACTAGACCTGGGTAGTAACAGATTTGCCACAGGGAAAAACAGAGGTTGGCTGTAAATGGGTGTTCACCATCAATTATAATCTTAATGGAAGTATTAACTGGTACAAAGCAAGACTTGTAACTAGGGGTTTTACATAGATGCATAGGATTAACTACCCAGAGACCTTTGCACCTGTAGCCAAACTCATTACTCTTAAGATTCTATTATCACCAGCTGCAAATCTTAATTGGCCATTATATCAGTTAGATGTTAAAAAATGTCTTCCTCAATGGTGATCTTGAAGAAAAGATGCACAGTAAAATACCTTCAGGACTACAAGGAGCTACACATCCTCAGAGGGTATGCAAGCTCAAGAAATCAATCTACGGCTTGAAACAATCACCAAGTTTTTGTGTTAATCTGTGCCTTTTAGGAAACAAGAGAACAATAATTTGACAAAGGGTTCGGTCCAATTTAGTTGCTCAATCGAACCCACCATTGATTTAAGATATTATATTGATGTATTGATAAGATGAATATCTAGTCTATTTAACGCTAGGCATAATGAGTATAAGAGCCTCAAAAAACTCTCTTTTCATCCTATCCTATGAATTTTAAGGTGTATGAAGTTTCATATTGGATTCTTTAAGCAGAAGCGAAACAACGAAGACTCCATTTATTTAACTTTAACTTAAGTTGATCTAAGCCAAAAGCAGACCTACATCAAAATACATCTTTGAAAAACTTTAATAGTGCTCTCGGATTGGAATCCAACTAGGAAAAGAGGTGAGACACAAAAGACTGGACCAAGGTATAAGAGACCTGTGGAAAATGGCTTCGAAATGTTGGACTGGTTTCTACCCGTTGAGGTTCTACTCATTGAAGGATGATCTTTCCCTTGGGAAATTATTGGACATTTTTTCATTGTTAGAAAATGGAAACCAGAGTTTATACCATCCACAGCATCAATCAACCTAGGTCTTTCCTCAAGTGGAAGGAACCCTCATACCCACTTTCCTCTCCTAGCCTATACCTGAATAGATATAGATATAAGGTGGCCTCGCCTTAGAAGATTAGGCTACAGAAGAGAAAAAGGCGAAGCCAACTTTGTCAGGGCTTTCCTCGACCAAAACACACCTTGCTTTTTCGACGACTAACTAGTGATAAAATGACTATTCTTATAGTTTATGTTGACGATATTGTTATTATAGGTGATGATTGGGAAGGCATAAAGGAGCTAAAAGGTGCTTTGGCTCGAGAATTCGAAGGTAAAGAAATGGGCTATTTGAGATACTTTTTGAGGATAGAGGTGGCCAGATCTAGTAAGGGCATTTCAGTGTCCCAAAGTAGTATACACTTGACCTTTTATAGGAAAATAGGATCATAGAGTCAAAGCCTACTGAGGCACCCATAGAATCAACTAATAAATTGAGTCTTAAAAAAGAAGGCACACCAGTAGATATAGGGAGATATCAAAGATTAGTTGGAAAATTGATCTATTTGTCTCACATAATTTTCCTGTGAGTGTGATTAGTCAGTTTATAAGCAACCCTCAACAGGAACATATGGATGCAATACTCAAAATCTTGAAGTATTTGATAATGACTCCTAGAAAAGGATTATTCTTCAAGAAAAGTGAGACAAGGAGTATTGAAGTATTCAAAGATGCTGATTAGGCTGGATCATTAACTGCTAGGTCTACAACAAGTTATTGTACCTTTGTGTGGGGTAACTTGGTAACTTGGAGAAGTAAAAAACAACCAGTGGTTGCTAGATGCAGTGCAGATGCTGAGTATAAAGCACTAGCATTGAGAAGTAGAGCCTCAAATGAGGATGTTGTGTGACAACCTAGCAATTATTGGGATTGCAAAGAATCCTATCTATCATGATAAAACCAAACATGTGGAAATGGATCATCATTTCATAAAGGAGAAAGTTGTTTCCAGATTGATTGATCTAGCTCCCATTTCCACTAGCAAACAAGTTGCAAATGTTTTCACAAAAGCACTTACTAAAGTCAAATTTGAAGAGTTAAGCAGCAAGCTGGAAATGATCAACATCTACTCACCAACTTGAGGGGAAGTATTAGAAGAATATTTTCAATTTTATTACTTTATTTGTTTCCTTATTTACTCAATAATTTATTTCCTAAAAATATCATTTTATCGTTTCCATTTCTGGTCCCTATTTTCATGGAATCTTATTTACTTCTTTCTAGGCAATAATCAAGAGATTGAATAGTAGAACTATTGCTTATCTTCCCTATATGTATTTTTGTCATTTATGAGAAATAATATACAAAAATCATACCTATATGTATATGTTCCCAATTGTCCGTTTGGATGTCCAATCCCAACGGTTCGGTCAGATTACCACTGAGTTTATTTCGAGTGACAACTGGAGAATTTTTAATATAGGTAGAGTATAGAGCCCATTAACAATAATTAAACTTGGGCCAACCATTGCCAAAATGACTAGAACTAGTCCCCTTTAACATTTTCATGTTTAATCAATATGGGATACTCTAATACTTATAAACCATCTATAAAAACCAAGAAAGTAATACGGGAGAAATCATGAAAGGAGAAGGGTTTGCATTCATACCATGTCTTAGATACATAGTATGATCCATCTGAGTTGTTACCCAAAAGCACATCACTTGCAAGATCTCTCATCAAATTTCTTCGATCCCGATAGCTATCGGCACAGACCACATATTTTGCACGATCAATGAGGCAAGCCATACAACAATCATCATTGCTCAGTATTGGCCCTCCATTATGCTGAAAATTATTACCAATATTTTACACAAGATATTAAAAAATTATAGCAAAGCAGCACAATTGGAATTCTTGGGGGTTTCAATACAGTGGCAGAAAGAAACTACAATTAAAAAAACATTATCCTATTAGGGGAACAAGGAGAATGATCACAAGAGAAGGAAGATTGTGAACAAACAACTGAACTAAAAAAGGTAAAATAAAATACTATAAGAGGATTCTTTAACAGTGTCACTCAATGAAACAATTGTTGCACTAATGATCTCACAACAATCATACTGGAATGTACTAGATGCCTTTAACAAAATTGGGACCATGATACCTAAGCAAGTGAGACAAGTTAGCCATGAAGATACCTTGGATATCAATTTTGTCCAGGCTTCAGCAGACAAACGCTTCATAAAGCCAACCTTCGATATGGGGACTTTTCCATGAATGCATTGAATAGGAGAATTGTCTAGAATACTGCATCAAATTGAATAAACTAAATGGAGCTTTGGAAGCTATTCACTAGCCTTAAACTAGTAAAGCAAAAATGCAAGTAATAGTTGCAGACTAAGATCAAAATGAAAAGGATCTACAAATGTTGACTCCATATGTGTTTAGCAAAATGAAGCAGAATCTAGAAACAATTCATAGACAAGCCAGGCCATATAATTGATTTCATACACATATGACTGCTTCGTATAAAATTTATCTTACGGCGGGGTAATGCTGTCAGCCCACTCACGAAGCCAGTCCGTAGAAACCCAATAAAATGGTTCATCAGCTAATCGAACTGGAGCTTCTGAAAGAATTGATCGCACTTCTTGTTTCCGCTCTATAATCTGATTTGTCTGACTCTCCTTCTTCAATTTGTACTGTTCACAAGCACTAAGATATGATGCATTCAACTCTTTTATGTCCCCAAATATATGTGGTGGGAGAGAAATGCCGTTACTTGAATAGCCATCACGCCCTTCAACACTGTCGACAGCACCAACAATATGTCTACTCTCATCATTCTTCCTATTACACCTAAGATTATACATTAACATGTAGGCATCAGTAGATGAAAATCGAGCTCCATATCCACCAACACTAGACTCTGAAGGCTGAGGTTGAACACAATTGGCATCTACTGCTTTTGCACCAGTTTGTAATGGACTAGTCTCGCTTGGCACATCTTTAGCAGAAGAGCCTTCTCCAAATGGGTGATAACCTAAATTTGAGACATGCTCATCATCAAATTCCCACCACTGCCCTGTATTCTCATCCTTAATATGAGCAATGTAATGGCCACTATTTACAGCGGTTCCCTTGTGAATTAACACAGCTGACAAGTCATATATCCAGTCTGTCTGTGATGGTTCAGATAGCGTGCGCCCCATTTTCAACTCTCCAGGGAAACAAAAGGAGGACGTGATTTTCTTCTTTGTTGTAGTCTACTGACAGATGAACAAACAAACATATCCTTAAAAATTTGACCACCAATTGCAGAAATATTTTTCCATTATAGCTAGTATAACTGTTGGACTAGAAAAGAATTAGTTTTAGCATCTAAATCCAGAAAAAATAAAAACAATAAAATTGCTCTCAAGCATGGAAACACATTTTAGCACAAACCTAGTTATTTGTATTTAATAGATTTTCAACAGGAAGAAATAATGTATGCTTTTGCAAGAACTTGCCAATCAGAAAAACTAAACACATCGGTCAACCGTCATTATCTTCTTCAGTATGCCGAATAATTTAACATAAGACTAAAGCACTTTGTATCCAATCACAGAAAATGAAACAAATAGCTGAACTAATCACTATAGACACTCCCTACATCCCTATGTTTCACTAACAAATAAGTTTGATAATTAAACAACTCCAACTAAGTGCAGGAGAACAAGGATGCCAAAAACAGTTTTGCTATAACAAACAGAAGATATGCCCCCTAAGCACGAGATAGTGTACCTTTGGAAGGAAAACACAACGCTTCAATTGAAAAGTAAGGACGACAGGTAGAGTCCGGAGCTTGATACTACGATTAGCATCAACTCTGGTTTTACAAGATTCACAGAAATATTGATTCTCCCCATGAAGTTCTTCCACACTAAAGTAATCATCCAAACTCTCTTCTAACGTTTTGAAGCCTTTAACATTCAATTCCAATTCATAGAAGTCTTCCATCTTTGAAGATGCTTCAGAATCTCTTCCACATTTTGAACAGCTACATGCACAACATAAAATAAATGGTCAAATAAGACTTTCACTACATTATAAACAATAGAGACAAAGAAACAAATGAAAACACTGACTGACTATAAGTAATCAGTTACATACAATATCCAAAGTTACACTGGTGAACTATGAAACAAATGAATAAGTGAATGTGCAACAAACTAACAAAAAGTAACAGTAGTATGGAGAGTTTTTAAGCCTACAACAAACCATGAGCAATTTCAAATTGCAGAGATGAAAATTTACAGAAAATAAGCAAATGTTTACAAAGAGAAAGCCTGTTCACCGAATAGACAAGCATATATATTCAATAGCTGAAATAAAAATTCTGTCAGCAAATAGCAATAATGTAAAGAGAGAATTTGCATAAATTTACAAAAAGAAATGTAGGTAACTAAACAGAAATATTTGAATCCATAAATGGTTGATACACCTAACATGCAACTACAAGATTAGCAGCTTGAAAAGCTGGTTTATGAAACATAGTTACAATTGTTTCCCCCTTTCCAATTATTATATGTAGTAGATACATTTCATGCTCAAAATTTAATCACAGTCCAATTATGTGCTTCCCCATTCACTGAGAAGGAACATTGACCTAATTACTGCATCAATAAAAAGTAACAAACAACACTATGAGGGGAGTTCAGAGTTGAAAAAAAGAAAAGCATAGGAGACAACAACAATCCAATGCAAAATAACAAAAACACAAAATCAGAGGTCAGCATTCATCTTACGTAGTTACATGCGATACGTTTCCACGGAAAAGATCCTGAACAATTCTTCTAGCTTTTGGTATGGTAGAATGGCTCAAACAGTGTTCAAGCAGTGAAAGAAGTAAGGTCAGGAACTCATGACTATCCTGCTGAACACCATTATCTAACTCAAGTGTTTTTATAAATGGAGCTGAATCAATAAAAGCCAATTTACTAGCATGCAACTGTGCAAAAAGTCGTGCGAGCTGATCCAAAACAGGTTGTTGCTTTAAGACACCAGGTTCAACAGAAAAAACACCTTCTCGGAATGATCTATTCATGTATAGAAATTGTAGTATACTGTTAGCATAACAAGTTGCTCCAAGGTTTGTGAGGCCTGCAGGTGAGTCATCAGAAGCTCGAAGATCCTTAGATGGGTCTGGACCAAATGACTGTAGAATATCTGACATTTTCTGCCATAATCCAGATTTCCGACTCCCACTGGGTGGTGGCACCAGCCCACAAAAACAGTTGGGATTATCTTTAGTATTCACACGGCAACCTTGACAAACAGGTTTTGAGATCATGTATAGCTGATTTATATCATCTTTAGTTATTTCACCGGAGGCATGAATTTTCCTATACAAAGGTCAATCCAAAAGAAAAAGAATAAGGAAAGAAGAAGTAACATCTCATGTAACCAAATAAGCCAATATCACAACCTACAGAAAGACAAGTTCCTAGTACCTCAGTATTTCAGAAGTGGTATCGACATCATCTGCTTGCTTCCTTTTATTTTTGCTGCGCGTAGCTGGTCGGCTCATTTTGATCACCGACCTTCTCTGCAAACATCAATACAACGGTGTTCCAAAATCAACCATTTCCATAATGCGACAAGTTGCTATATGAAACAATCCTTCAAAAATTCCTAAGAGTTTGAAACCAAAATTTGCCATTTCACAATCAAGAGAATGGAAAAACACCAAACTTCCACCTGTTCCCGGAAGCTTCATATCGAACTAACCAGAAATTTAAGTTGAATTAACTAAGGCCACTCCCTGCAATTTACAACATTTAAATACCTAAAACCCACAACTACATTATAAACGAAGGGAAGCCGCAGCTGAAAAAGCCTAAGCGAAAAACTAGTTCCAGTTGCATCAAAGATTACATTATTTTCAAATGCAGGTCGTATTCACGAGAAAGGGAGATTAGAAGGTCAAAAGTAACCTCCAAACAAGGCAATAACGAATGGCTGAAAGAGGGATAAAGAGCTGAAAACAATTTTAGAAGAAAACAAGACCCCTAGAGAAAGATACAAGTAAAATCCAAATGGAAATTAGGCGCTAAATAGCACAAGAAAGAAGCAAGAAGACGAGATCATTTATATAAAAAAAATATATCAAATCGGAAAATAATCAAAAAAAGAAAGCAACAGCAAAGGAGTTACCCGATCCTCAAACGGAGAAGCGTCAAGAGAAGAAGAACACGAGACGCCTGACTTTGGGACAGAGATGTTGAAGTCCCACCGAGAGAAAAGGGAAAAATTACATAAAGAGGAAGAAGAGAAAAAAGAACTCACACTCTGTTCAAAACCAAAAATGATGTGATTGTTTGATAGGATCTAACTTTTTCTGTTGGTTAGGGATAAAATGTGAAGAGGGAAAAAGATCACTGCTCACGCGACGGGGTTTAGAGCTGTGGAGGGAAACGGAGAGGAGAGAGAGAGCTTTTTTGCTAATATATTTTTTTCGTATAAAACTAACAAAAATTGAAAAGAAAATGGATTTTGGGTGTGACCCTTTTCTTGCTTGTTTGGAGTCCGGACAGGTTGATGAAGAGTCACCTACAACGTCTATTGCGGAATTTTTATAGTTCTGATTTGTTAATATTTATGTGACACATGTCTAGTGATTCAACATATTATTAATTACCCACAATTATAATTCAAATCTTAAACTTGAATAAAGATTTAAACTTCCTAATAAAGCTTGAATTTACAAAATATAAAAATTTAGAATTACCCAAAAAGTGTTTTTGAATTATAATAGTAAAAAAATTAACAAAAATCATTTAAATAATTTTATGATTATCAAAATTAATATTAACTACATTATCTTTATAAATAACAAATAATTCATAAAATGTAAAAATAATTTGGTTAATATGTATTATAATACTATAAAGATAATTAAAATAATAGTTGTGAAATGTAATTAAGTAAAATTATAAAACATCAATTGTGTAGACTTAGTTTGTATTAGGAATACCTTATCCATTCAAATGTAAATTTATATCTCACCAAAACTGTTAAGGTAAGTCAAATATGAAATTTAGATAGTATATTTATTTACTAGTCTTATAATCTATCTATACGTTAAAAGAGGACTTTAACCATAACATTTATATTAGAATACAACTTAAACCTTAACGTGATACATTTAAAATAAATCTTAACGTTTACAAACTTTCTAAATAGACGGAAAATTTTGACAGAAGTAACTTCCTATAATTTAAATACTATGTAATTTTTTAAAATTTTTTATCTTAAGTATGAATCTCTCATCACATGATAAGGGGATTCATTGTATGAAATATATAATAGTAGGTCTCATTATTACTTGACATATACGATCTACTTCTCTGTTATTTTATAAAATGTATTTATATATTAAATTAATTAAATTATTATTAAGTTAATTAAGCACTGCATACTTAAATTAGTTAATTTGTTATTAAGTTAATTAAGTGTTATAACTTCTATTGAAACAATTGAAATCTTATATGCCGCCCTCATCTTCATTTGTGTCGCCACCATTAGCTCCTTCAAGCCTTTGACAAAATCTCCTTGTGCTACCAACTTCTTGTTGTTGCTACATGTCTCCCGGCAACACATCATCGTCCATTTGATGGAGTTGTCCTAAAATACAACTGTTTCTCCTTATCATTACTCCTCCATGCTTGTACTATGGAGGTTTAACATCTCTAGTAACTTCCTCTCCAGCCAAACCCAGGTATAGCATAACAGAAACACCAACAAGATTGACAATCCATCAAAAGCAAAGCCTTGACAATCTTCACCTCACAACACCCAAAACAAAATCACCACTGGTGAGATGTTACAAAGTAAACATAGAAGATGAAATAGATGTGAGAAGCAATGAACAAGACGACTTAAACTGTGACACATGAATAGTTGTAATACGCAACGTATAAATAAGACTCTAGAGATGTAATTGTGTTTCATCATACATTGTATCTCTTGCTACTATGTGTATATAATCAACACTAACGACTATATCGCCAAGCTATAACAGAATATAGTTGTCTTCTCAAATTCTCTCATATGTGTTTCTTCTCTTTCTCTTTCTCTCTCTCTCCCCCCTCTTTCTGTTGCTTGTTCTCATTTGTATTAAACATACCTATTCTCAAGTTACGTTCACCTCTCATTATCACCACAAATTTAAGTAACGTTTGACATTAGAGAAATGATTTTGGGAGAAACAATGGCGGAAGGAATGAAAGCTACTGATATACGGAGGCTGGAAGAAAATGTGAGAAATGTGGTAGAGATGCAAACAAAAAGTGAGAAAATGTTTTCAAAAATGCAAAATAGAACAGAGAAGATGGAGAAGGAGATGTTAGAAATACAAGCTCCATTTTTGCAAATTTTGCAAAAACAAGGAAAGGAACCAGAAGAAACAACTTCAAAACTATTAGAATCTCCCTATTAGAGTAATCATCTAAGAGTAGAGAAGAATGAAAACTTAAAACCGAAAGGTTGACCAAGATTGAGTTTCCCATATTGATAGTGAAAGTGTTAAACGATGGTTGTATTGCTATAAATAATTTTTTCAGCTGTAGCACACTTTATAGAAAACAAAGGTGCATATGGCAATATTACATATGGATGAAAGGGCCAAGAGTGGCACTGGTTATACATAACAAATCGTAATAAGGTAGAGTTGGTCGATTGGGAGGAGTTCACCAAAGCTCTTAAACAGAGATTTGATGCATAGATTTTTAACGATTCAGTAGGGGGACTTCAAAGACTTAAAACAAGAAAGGACAATACTAGAGCATTGTGCTCAATTTGATCATCATTCAAATTGTCTATCGCTGCCATAAGAGTATTTGATTGGGTCCTTTATTAAAGATCATCATTCAAATTGACTATCGCTGCCAAAAGAGTATTTGATTGGGTTTTTTATTAAAGGTCTCAAATCGGAGATTTGTGTAACTGTGAAACTACATGAACCTAATTCACTACACCAAGCTTACATGTTAGCCCGTAAATAGGAAGCTATAATAATGTGTAATGGGAGTACCATGTTAAGTCAAGGAAACACTATGAGGAACTTAGGCAATGGAGGAAATTTTAATACAGTAATGAGACTACAACATACCACCAGCCAACACAAAAGCTTAACATTTGATGGAATTTTACCATCACCCACCTCAACATTGCGTCAATCATCTGTAAGATCTTTTAAACCTTCTAGACATATTAATAGTAAAGAATTTGATGATAAGAGAGCTATGGGCTTTGTTTCTGGTGTGAGGAGAAATATAGCATATGTCACCTATGTAAAAAGAGACAGGTGCAGTTTTATGTGGTTACAGAGGATGAAGATAGTGAGGAGGTGATTGTTGACAGAAAGGAGGAACAAATTGAAGAGATACCGAGAGAAGACGCTTATCCCAAGGTCTCAATGGAAGCCATGTTGGAACTATTGGAAAACAGGGAGTTTAAGTAGATGAGACTAGTAGGATTACATTAGAGAAAACTAATTCATATTTTGATTGATAACGGTAGTACGTATAACTTTGTGGATACGTTAGTAATCGGGAAAAGGAGTTGTGTGGTTCGGGATATAAAACCCATTTCTATAACAATGGGCGGAGGATTGTAGTTGGAGTGCCGACAATGTTGCGAGAACTTTGTATGGACCATGATACAATTTTCTATGAGTGCACTGGTCTTATCATTGGGAGGATGTGATGTTATACTGGGAGTACAATAGTTAGCAAGCTTACACGATGTCTAGTGCAATTTTAAGGAATGAACAATGGCTTTTAACTAGGATGGACAGTTAGTAACGTTGAATGGGAATATTGAGAGAAACTCACAAGTGGTGTCATACAAAGACTTTCAAAGAACACTGCAACGTTCGAAGAGCAGACATCTACTAATGATGTAGCTATCTATTCTTATTAAGTTTCAACTATAATATATGAGATTGAATGAGGAACAGTGGAGCCCATTCGATGAAATCAATGAAGTTTTGGCTAAATTTGGGTCGATCTTTCAAGAATCGAGTTATCTTCCACCTGATCGCAGATTCAATCACCAGATTTTATTGAAGGAAGGAGTTGATGCCTTTAACATATGACCATATCGATATTCAGGAACACAGAAGAACATAATTGAACAATCGATGAAGGAACTTATGAAGCAAGGATTTATTAGACAAAGCTATGGTCCCTACGTGTCGCCTATTGTCCTTGTCAAGAAAAAGGATAGTTCATGGCGAATGTGTGTGGATTATAGAAGCTAAACAAACACACGGTTAAGGACAAAATTCTAATACCACTAATTAAAGAACTGTTTGATGAGTTACATGGAACTAGTTGGTTCACTAAGTTGGATTTACGGTTATGGTACCATCAATTTCGGATGTGGCAGGAGGACATACCAAAAATGACATTTAAAACACACTAAGGCCACTATGAATTTCTGGTCATACTATTTGGGTTAACAAACGCTCCATCAGCATTTCAACAACTGATGAATGACTTATTCAAACCATAATTAAGACATTTTATTCTGTTGCTTTTTTATGACATTTTAATTGATAGTCCATCGTTGCAATTACATATTGAGCATAATACCACAACTGTAACATCCCGATATCCATGTTAAGGTTAGAGTAGTAATTTAGGAGAAAGTATTGTGAAATTAGGAAAATGCACGTCATGCATAAATTAATTGTGACATACACATTTATTTTGCACATCCATATGATTGCACATGCATTCATTGGCATTTCCGGGTAAATTTGAATTATAAGTGAAAATTGTGGATTAATTGGAGTGCATTAATTGTGATTTGGCAATTTCGGTATATTTTGGATATCTTGATATTTTGGTAAATTATTTTGAACTGAAAATTTT
>JAOSBO010000006.1:11975382-11995141 GCA_027563915.1 Erythroxylum rotundifolium | reverse complement strand
CACAGAAGGATGGATTAGTAGCACCAAATATTATGTAATTAACATATATTTTCACTATGAGTAAATCATTCTCCTTTCTCTTGATAATAAGGTTTTATTGACCTTTCCTCTTTTAAAGTTATTCTCAAGAATAAAGTTACTTAAACTCTTATGCCATGCTCGAGGAGCTTTCTTTAAACCATACAAAGCTTTGGTTAACTTCATCACATAATTCAAATAGTTTTCATCTTCAAAAACTGGGTTGCTTAACAAATACTTCTTTGTTAATGTAACCATTTAAGAATGCACTTTTAACATCCATTTAGAACACCTTGAATTTCCTATAGAATACAAAAGCAAGTCAAATTCTAATTAATTCCAATCTAGCAACAGATGCATAAGTTGTCATCAAAATCAATACCTTCTTGTTGATTGTAATATTGAGTTATAAGTCTAGCTTTGTTTCTTACGACCTTACCATTTTCTTCAAGCTTGTTTTGAAATACCTACTGAGTCCTAATGATTGACTTGTTTTGAGGATGAGGTACTAGATTCTAGACTTTGTTTTTGTCAAATTGATTTAGTTCATCTTTCATGGCTGAAGCCCAGTTTTCGTTAGTAAGGGCTTCTTCAACAGTCTCTGGTTCTATTTGTGAGATGAGAGCTAAAAAGTTGTTCTTGAATGATGATCTTGTTCTTAGACTTTCATAGCGATCTCGAAGGATATGTTGATGTGTATCAAGACCTCTCCATTTTCTCAGTGTTTTTTGTTGTATAGACTCTTGCTGAGATGAAGGAGCCTGCTCTGTTCTAGCTTCAGACGGGCCTTCTTGATTTTTTAATTCTAAGGGCAATATTGGTGTAGTTTGATTATCTGATGTATATTTAGGAATCAAAAGATGTTCTTCATCATCTGAATCAGTTGTTGCTGTCGATGGTAGTGCTTCATCAAATACCACATGTATCGATTCTTCTATCTTCTTTATTCTTTTATTATATACTTTGAATCCTTTACTGGTAGTATTGTAGCCCGGAAAAATAGCTTCATCTGATCTCACATCAAACTTTCCAACATTGTCTTTTTAATTGCTTAGAACGAAACGCTTACAGCCAAAAACTCGAAAGTAAGCAACATTTGGTTTTCTTTCTTTCCACAGCTTATAGGGGGTCTTTTTCAGAATAGGTCTTATAAGACATCTGTTCAGTACATAATAGGCCTTGGATATTGCTTTTGCCCAATATCCATGAGGTATTTCAATTTCACACATCATAGTTGACATGTGCTTAAATGTTGATTCATTTGATATACTACACTTAGTGATTAATGCCTTAGAAATGTTTAGGATACTCACTTTAGCTCATATTTGATTTTAGGTACATTTTGGAAGTAAAGGATCTAAAATGCCCTGAAAGCATGTTCATTGAAGTCATCTTTTCTATTTCCATATGCACTTGTCTTTGTGGAACACAAAATGATAAATATTAGAGCAATTAAAGATAAGAAAATCAAGAAAAAGCTGTATGGAAATTGCATATGACAACCCCATGCAGCATGTTTTATGGGAATTAAATGAAGCAAAAGGTAGCTAGAAGAGAAGCAAAAATGACATCACAATGAAGGAAACATTGTAGTAGATACACACATACACTCGTTAAAAAGACATAGCAGATAAAAGTAAGGAGTGCATGAATGTTTGTGGAAACGCAAACACAAGCAAACAATTCACGCCTATACAGACGTTTGCATTAAACGAAGACAATGTCTGCATTCAACATAGGTATTATATGGGTTTTTAAAAGAAGACAGGTACAGTAATAGTATGGGGTGAACAATAGAGGTGGATCAAAAATTAAATCAAGAAATAGAGAGTGGAGTGGAGAATAGAGGTGGAGACGCTAGTTTCTTTCATCATTTTTCACCACCGACGTAACAAAGGAGATGAGGATTGATGCTTGGAGCATAAAAATAAAGATGGAAGGCTAGCTTTCCGATGCCGGTTTAACGGGAATATCAATGCCAAGTCACGGTTAATCTATTTTTACCATTTTAAGGTTGTAATTTCTTTTTAAATTATTGTGTTGTTGGTGTTGATTTGATCGGGTTTTAGGATGAATGATCTTAATATGTTATTTTGATTGTTCTATTTCAAACCTATTGCTAAAACATTGAATGTAATCTGTAATCATTACTTTTGATGTTTGTGAGTACCATCTAATGATCTCATATCGTTAAGAACAACATAACTTAGGTTAGATAACCCGAACGTATGAGGTTATAAGTTTTATTGATCATTTTTTACATCGTAATGTGGCTACCAAATTAAATCTAGATATCGTATCCTAGGTTATTCAATAGTTAGGTTTAATTAATGATAGTATCTTGATTAAATAAAACCTAAGGGAATACTGAGATTAAGAGAGCGTTCTATTAGTCTCAGATCGATAGTCCGAAGAGAGTTGTAAAGACGTTAGGATGATAAAATACACTTGATCGTGTTTAGGCTGAGATTAAACCTAAAATCGAACCTTACGTATATTAGAAAGTTTAATCAATTTCGATCATTTCTTTTAATTTTTTTCAATAGTTTGCTTTTATTTTATTTTCTAAATTGCTAAAAATCCAAAAAACCCCTTTTTATATTTTCTTTGCATCAATTAATTTTGTTACGGAAATTAACTAAATATTCCCTATGGATTCGATCCCGACTCATCATAACTACATATTTTAGTATGCAGAGTCAGGTAAATTTTTTAGTGCACTAGACACGCATTGTCAAATTTTGGCACCATTGTTGAGGAGTGTGGTAATTTAATTTTAGTTGGTATTTTGTGAATATATTTGTTTATGATCATTCTTTCTGTTACTTGTTAATTTTTAACTGTTTGTTAGTGTTAGTGCATGATAGCGACTAGATCTCCTCGTAAAGAAATTGAGTAACTTGATCTAGAGATTGAGAGAACACTATAAAGGTTGCTTAGGGAAGCAAGGTCAACTTTGGTCGACGAATTGGAATCAGAATCCAAAGACACGATGGCAAATTTGAGAACTCTAGGAGAGTAGGCTACCCAATTTAACTCAAAGATCATTATGCATAACATTTTCAAATTTCACTGAACATGTTATCTTTAAGTTAAAATTTGGATTAATTCATTTATTGCCTAACTTTCATGGTCTTGTAGGTGAGGATGCACATAAGCATCTTAAGGAACTCAATGTGGTGTGTTTGAACATGAAGCCTCATAGGGTGATTGCGCACAGATCATATTGAGGACCTTCATGTTCTCACTCAAAGATGCAATAAAGGATTGGCTATTTGACTTACTGGTTGGAAGCATGAACACTTGGTTAGAGATGAAGAGATTATTTTTGGAAAAATATTTTTGGCCTCAAAGACAACAAATTTTCTGAAGGAGGTATGTGTTGTCAAGCAGCACAATGGAGAATCTCTTTACAAATATTGGGAGCGATTTAAGAAGTTATGTACCTATTGTTTACACCACAACATACCAGAGCAACTTCTCATCTAATATTTTTATGAAGGATTGCTGGTTCATGCGGCAAGCATTGGGGAACTTTTTTAGAAGAATTCCATTAAAGCTAGGATATTAGTGGATGGCTGCTAACACCCAACAATTCAGCACTCGCAACGATGTTCAACGAGTAAATGAGGTAAGCACTTTATCTATTGAACATCCTTTAGATGAACTAACATCTTTTGTAAGACAGATTGCAGTTGGACAAAACAAGTAAAAGTGTGAGGGATATGTTCAAACATTAGTAATCTAACTGATGAGTGCCCAATATTACAAGAGGGAAGTATGGAGTACGTGAATGCTGAAAGAGCGAACTTTCTGAACCAATATGACCTGTACTTGCAAATGTATAACCCAGGTTGGAGGGATCACCCCAACTTGAGTTATGGACAAAATTTCTTCTATAATTGGTCGCAAGGAGCACAACAATTTTGGCCAAGGGCACAAAGACTCCCTTCTTCTAGTTCAAGTAATGCTCTAGATGAATTTATCAAGGTTTCTACTACTAACAGTCTTCAGTTTAGGCAAGATATGTAGCAGCTTCAACAAAGTACATTGCAACTTAATCAGAGTGTACAACAAATCCATCAAGAATCAAGGTCAAAATACTAACCTAGAAGGACCCAGAAAAATTTGGCTACCAAAAATGTGATAACGCTTTTTGTAGATATGTTTTAAGACAAAGACAAGGGAGAATCAATGGATAGTTGATAGTGGATGTCAAGACACATGACAAGTGAAATATAACACTTCAACTACATTGAAAGAAAAGATGGACGTAATTTTGTCTTTGCAGACAAAAATAAAGCAAAGGTCATAGGAATTGGTAAAATTTGTAATTTTGACTTTACCTCTATTAATAACATTCTCTTTGTTGATGGTTTGAAACATAATTTGTTGAGTGCGAGTCAATTATATGAAAAAAGTTACAAAGTCATTTTCTATGCATCTCATTATGAGATTGTCGATATTCATAATAATAATATTGTGTTTGTTGGTCCTAGAAATCAGAATATATATTGTGCTTAATTATAAGACATATCCTCACAAAATGTTAAATTTTTTCTGTCATTAGAAAAGGATTCATTTATTTGGCACAGAAGATTTGGATATGCCAGTATAAGTATTCTATCAAAATTATCCAAAAATGAGTTAGTAAGAGGATAGCAACCTTAAAGTTCAAAAGCAATCAGGTTTTTGAAGTGTGTTTAAAAGGTAAACAAATTAGAAGCATCTTTCCTCAAAATATGTTGTCTACTATCCAACCACTTAAACTTTTGCACATCGATTTATTCGGTTCCACTAGGACTCAAAGTTTTGGTGTAAACATTACGGTTTTGTTCTAGTAGATGATTACTCTAGATTTACATGATTGTATTTTTTATTAAATAAGGATGATGCTTTTAAAGTGTTTGAGAAGTTTTGAAGAAAAATTTAGATAGAAAAAGGGTACTGCAGCAATTTAATTTGAAGCGATCATGGAGGAGAATTTGATAACAGAAAGTTTAAAGAATTCTGTGACAGCTGAATAACCTAGGATACGATCTCTAAATTTAATTTGGCAGTTGTATTACGATGTGGAAAATAATCAATAAAAGCAGTAACCTCTCAAGTTCGGGTTATCTAACCTAAGTTATGTTGTTCTTAATGATACGGGATCACTAGATGCTACTCACAAAAATCAAAAGTAATGATTACGAATTACATTCAATGTTTTAGCAATAGCTTCAAAATAAAATAATTAAAATAACGTATTAAGATCATTCATCCTAAAACCCGATCAAATCAACACCAACAACATAACAATCTAAAAAGAAATTACAACCTTAAAATGATAAAAATAGCTTAACCGTGACTTGACTTGATATTCCTGTTGAACCAGTGTCAGGAAGCCAGCCTTCCATCGCTATTTTAATGCTTGAAGCATCAATCCTCATCTCCATAACTATGTCGGTGGTGAAAAATGAAGAAAGAACTTAACGCCTCCACCTTCGTTCTTCGCTCCACTCTTTATTTCTTGATTTAATTTTTGGTCCACCTATACTGTTCACCCTTACTGTTATTGTGCCTGTCTTCTTTTAAAAACCAGCATAACGTTTACATTTAACGTAAACGTCTGTGTTGAATGCAAATGTTGTCAGCGTTGGTGTGAATTGTTTGCATGAAACACAAACGTTGTTTGTGTTGCCGCAAACATTCACGCACTCCTTCTTACTTCTATCTACTACATCATTTTAACATGTGTGTGTATCTATTGCAGCCTTTCCTTCATTTTGTGCTACCATTTTTGCTTCTCTTCTAGCTGTCTCTTATCTTCAATTAATTCCCACAAAACACATTACATGGGGCTGTCATATGCAATTTCCATGCAGCTTCATCATTTTGATTTTATTGTCTTTACGTGCTCTAATATTTATCTTTTTTTGTTCCATAAAGACAAGTGAATATGGAAATGGCAAAGACGACTTCAATGAACATGCTTTCAAGTCATTTTAGCTCCTCTACATCCGATATGTACCTTAAGTCAAATATAAGCTAAAGTGAGTATCCTAATAATTTCTAAGGCATTAATCACTAAGTATAGTATATCAAATGAATCAACATTTAAGCATATATCAAGTTTCTCCACACTTAGCTTATGACCGTCCTCGAGCAAATCGTCAAAATTAAATTCACAAACCAAAATTTTTACTAATTTTCCACATTTCTTAAGAATAGATAACCATAAGTAAAGATGAATGACTTTCAAAACTTGTAGTAAAAACTCAACATTCAAAGCTTTTACTCATAATCAATCTATATTCACCACCCTCATAAACTGTGTAATCTAGAGGTAGACTTGGACAAAAAGTGTTTAAACAAGATATTTCCTTGGGTATGCTCAAACATCATTCATGATTACAACAATCCATAACTTTATATATCATTTCATTTCTCCACTATTAAAAGTCACATGCATAATCATGAATCGAAGTACTTTTCTAGGTTTGTAATGTGGGTAAGGATAAGGTGGGATGTATTTTAGGTAAAGTAGCATAAAATCCATCAAGCTAGTGAAACAAAAGTAACACTTAATAGGATATCAAACACGCAAGTTAACATTCATTCAAAACTGGGTACCTCAACCATGAAGAATGCAGCAACTATGTTTCACAACTCAATTTAACTCTCGCACCATAAGCCACATTAGCATATCACAAAAAGTGCTCCATCTAAAACAACATCTGCCTAATATGCAATATATTCAAACACCCAATCAATACAACTCAAGGAGGATAAACTATTAATTAACAACTTTTCACATCAATTACATTTCCTCCTTGATACTTTTTATTCAAACTCACATTTTGTTTTCTTCTTTTTTTTTCCAAAAGTAGAAGTGATAGTAGTTACATCAACGTAGGATTCATAACATGGAATTTTGACAAATATAACCAACCCACATGTATGCATACCCCTATACTTTAGGCTTTTGTACAATCAAATTCATCAAGAATTAACAAATTCTCTACTAGCTTTAAGACTTGGGTAGGGCATTTAGTTAGGTGAATGTAATATGGTTTATACAAAATAAAAGGATAATAAAGCTCAAGGGGGTTAGCAAAAGAAAATTCACATAGTTGGGTAGGCTATTTGGCTAATGTAGGTAGTAATTGATAGTACGTTGTGGCGCTGGTCAAAATAAAATAACTAGACTACTACTATAGCAGTAGTGAGTCTAGCTCGATCCTACAAAGAGTGTGTGCAAAGTTTATGAAATGAAATTAATCTGTAACACCCCCACTACTATAGAGTATATATTAGGACATCTTGAGGATATCTAAGTACATATCCTATGATAACGACATGTTAGAGCAGTCATGTTCTTTTATATGGCATCATAAAGAATAATAAAATACTTAAAAACTCAACTCCTCATTTATTTGTAAACATGATTTACACTAGAGTCAAATAAAACAAATATTAACATTACCAAAACAGTTGAAAGTTTACAATCCTTTATACAAAAGTTCTACATGTACATGACAAAACAAAACTATATAAAAACACTCTACTACTCCTCCAATGTCAACTGACAGACCTTTGAGCCATAACTTAATCCAAAATTTCTGAAGAATCTTAGGTACTGGGTCTTCTCTCTCGTACCTAAAAAGCTACATTACAATTTTGATGAGTTTTGCAAACTTAATAAGTGAACCATCGTTGATGATTTCACTCATGTCAAATACACAAATATTTCACATATAATCAAATTCACAAAATTCCTCATCTTAATAAGACATAATCAATGTCACACATTTCATACATTCTTTCATATCATACATATCCCAATCAATCACATTATCAACATATACACAGATGTGACATATCACTTTATCAACATAATTTCATAAATAGATTCCTAATCACGTAATTCATGACTATATACTAATGCAGATGCTTATAAGACTCCACTTTTGTTATTATTTATTGTGTCTGAGCTCCTTTCAGATATAGATGCAAATATTACCCCATATTAGGCTTATTCAGATACAGAAATCACAGAGCCAGGATGTACATGTAGCTCTTTCAAACTGGTCACTCCAATCATAACACCTTTATCTGATCATGTATTTAATGTAATGCATCAAATAACAGAATATGTCATCAATAATATTTGCTTATGATGCATAGACAGAATCTTATATTCATCGGACCTAAGTCCGATATTCAACTTTTTTTAGTAAACAAATATCATTCAAAATTCAGATCTAAACAGAACACTTCCAATACATTCCCAAATATCAAACTCCTCAAATTTTAATTTCTAGAATTATCACAATCAAGTCATTGACAGTTCAATATATGGGAATTAAATAAAAACATAAATAAATTAATCCTAATGATATCATCTAGGTTGACTCACAGAACTCTCCAATATACGCTATTGCTTGGATGGTCTGGCCATATCTTATTGATGGTGTTCGACTTGAGCGTCTAAATACACATACATTGTATAAATTACTAAAGTTATGAAACAAATGCATATTCAATTATGCACATATATATGTGCCATATTCAATGCATGCTCAATGTCTTTTCTTAGGTATGTTTTCCTTAATCACAATTCATGATCAATTAAATATCATAGGTTGTTCACAAAACCTTAAGTTCACTTAATCATGCTCAATTCATTAACCATACATTTACTAACTCTTTTCTAGCATTACAAGTATTCATATAATTCCCAATTCTCATTCATTCATTCCTAACGCATTAGTTATATCTTTTATAATTCATTTGCATTCATATGAACATCTTCATTCCTTTAACACTCCTTCATTTTAAACTTAGATACATTGATATCAAAAAATCTTCTCCTTTAGGTATAACGTCAATTATTAATCAAAACTTATCACACATTTAACCAACTTTTCCATCCAAATTAGGTTAATTTTAAGCCTCAATCAAGTCTAAATGCATCATAGTTAAGTACCTTATTCTTAATTGGTTCAACTATTGCATAAATCAAACATTACCATGTGAAAGAACTTCCCACGATCATGGGGTACCCTCCCACAATAGTGACAGAAGCTGCTGCATCTGCCCACGGTCGTGGGATGGGTGCCACGATTGTGGCCTACCCATTTCCTTCACATTTCTAGATTTTCACACTTTGATACCAAAGTTAAAACATCTTCTTTATGGTTCATCAATTATACCTTTATTAGGACTAAATCATACTCCAATTTCTCATCAAGAACATCTTTAATTCTAGGTCAAACTTACTCAATTAATAGCCCACAAATCAATGTCTTTCATGCATCAAAGATCAAACTAGAAACTACCATACATTTTCATACATATAGTTATAATTCCTTCTCAATTTAAAAACACTATGCTAACATCTTCCTCTAGTATAAATTCACTCTCATTATATATCAAATCTAGGCCTAATTCATCCATAATTCAACCTACAATGCCACGGTTTTCATACTCCAAAAACAAGCATAAAAACTTCCAAGTTCAGGCAACATTTTCCAACACATATCGTCACCAATATCACATTCATTTCATACAAATTCAAGCATCATTCTTATACTATTAAACATGCTATAAAGATCAAATGTCTACTTAATTATTAGGCTTTCAATTAAGCTCAACACTTCTAGAGAATCTATATCTGTCTAAGTAGGCAAGATCAATCATAAATTCTAAGTGAAAGCAGATTGGTTTTGGATAGCCACATGAAGATCACTTTAACAGATTTCTTGGCTGTTTTATGGAGGATTAACATGTGAATTTCATGTAATAGCTTAGATAGGCTTAATACCAAAATAAAGAGAAAATTTGGAGCAATTTTGATGGAGAGAGGTGAGGGAAACAGTAGAAACATTATTGCTGGAATTTGCTTGGCTTAGTCATGATGTTAGGTGTTATCCTTCTGATCAATATTTGTCTTAAAGCATGTAATGCCATGTATCAACTGATTATGCTGCCACTAATCCCCATATTAAATTTCCATATGTCACCAATTAATTTGTCCACATTTCACTCCAATTTTGGTCCAATTGTCACTTAATTACTAGTCCATTTGTCAATCTTTTATCTATGCCAATTGTCACCCAATTATAGGCTTAATCATCCTAATTTTTCATGTATCAAATTATCCTACCATTTAGCATTTGTCCTAATCCAAATGTACATAATAATTCATTAATCTCCCAATCATAATTCACTTCATGTTCACTTAACATCTTTCATACCTTGGGATATGTCAATTGAGTGCATATGCTAACTTGAAATGTGTACAAATTATAATTCATGTATGTATGCTATGAAAATGAAATTCATTTCCTTAAATTCTCAATTCTATTAATCTTGGGTTGAACCCTACATATGTTTTAGAAAACCGGATATTACAATTCTCCCCTTTAGGAAATTTTGTCCTTGAAATTCTTACCTGATTGATCAAATAGGTAGGGGTACTGATTTCTAATGTGCTCTTCTGTTTCCCATGTTGCTTTATCACTCGAATGATTTCTCTAAAGGACTTTCACCAATGGAATTACTTAGTTCCTTAACTGTTTATTCTGATAGCAAATTATCTTTACCGATTCCTCGATATAACTCAGATTACTTGTAATTTCAACTTCCAGAGTTGGTAACAGGAGTAGGATTAGATTGATATCTCCTAAGCATACTGATATGGAACACATTGTGTATCTGAGACATTTCAATAGGTAAGGCTAACTTATAAGCCAATGGTCCAATTCTATTGATAATCTCAAATGGACCAATATATCTAGGGCTGAACTTACCCTTTTTACTAAACCTCAGCACACCTCGACAAGGTGATACTCTCAGAAACTCTTTATTTCCTACTTGATATTCCATATCCTTCCTATGCTGATCCACATAATTGTTCTATCTATCTTGTGCTGCCTTATTTCTACTTCAGCTCAATTTCACTTTTTAAACAGTATTTTGGATCAGTTCTAGGCCTTCTACAATCCTTAGACCCTTTTCATCCTAATACAAAGGCAAACGACACTTTTTGCTACATAACGCCTTATACAGTGCCATACCAATGCTAGTGTGATACTGACTGTTATAAGCAAATTCAATCAAAGCCACATACTAATCCCATGATCCTTGAAACTCCAATACATAAGCCCTTAGCATATCCTCAACAATTTTAATCGTTCTCTCACAATGTCCATCTGTCCGAGGATGAAATGCAGTACTGAAGTTCAATCTTGTACCCAAATTTGTCTGTAAGCTAACCCAAAATCTTGAGCTAAATCTAAGATCCTTGTTTAGTATAATGGACACTGGAACCCCATGTAACCTCACTACTTCATTCACATATATCTGAGCTAACTGATCTAGTGTATTATTCTCCTTCACTGGTAAGAAATGAGCCGACTTAGTGAATCTATCAACGATGATCCATATGGCATCATGTTGCCTCGGAGTCCTAAGCAAAACCATTATGAAATCTATAATAATACTCTCTCATTTCCACTATAGAATAAGTAACAATTGTAACTTACTAACTCAAGCTTGATGCTTTGCCTTAATCTGTTGGCAAGTTAAACACTTAGCCATATAGTCAACCACTTGTTTCTTCATCTTTGGCCACCAGAAATTCTTTTTTAGCGTGTTATACATCTTGGAAGTATCGGGATGCATAGCATAGGCTACTATATGTGCCTCCTCCAAAATCTCTTTCCTCAAATCATCAACATCAGGTACACACAATCTTTGCTTTAACCACAATGTATCATCTCTCAATTTAAATTTAAAACTCATATTCACTTTCAACTTCCCAGTTAACTTCACCAATTATGTATCCTTATTCTGAGCCTTTTTTATTATTTTATACAATACAAGTCTCAGCTTTAATGTAGCTATCAATGCTTCATTTTGACCTAAATTTAACTCAATATTCAAAGCTCTTAATTGTACTAAGTTAGGCAACCTCGATAACTGTACTTAAGGCATACTATTGTTGGATTTCCTCCTTAATGCATCAGATACCACATTAGCTTTTCCATGATAATACTCAATTGTACAATTATAATCTTTCAACAATTCTATCCATCTCCACTATCTCATATTCAACTCCTTCTAGCTTAACAACTATTTTAAACTCTTATGATCAATGAATACCTTAAAAAGTTTCACTATACAGGTAATGCCTCTAAATCTTCAAAGCAAATATTATAGTAGCAAGCTTTAAATAATGTACTAGGAAATTAAACTTATGAGACCTCAACTGTCTCGATGCATAAGCTATTACTCTACCATGCTGCATTTGCACACATCCTAATCCCTAGTGTGAAGCATCACTATACACTATATACCCTCGAGTTCTAGGTGGAATAACTAACACTGGAGCTGTAGTTAACCGATGCTTTAGCTCCTTAAAACTTATCTGACAATCATCATTCTGAAAGGCACATTCTTCCTCAGAAGTTTTGTCAAAGGGGTTGAGATTAGTGAAAACCCCTCGACAAACCTCCTGTAATATCCATCTAATCCAAGGAAACTCCGAATCTCAATCACATTTCTTGGAGCTTCCCAATTCATCACTGCTTCTATTTTCTTTGGGTCTATCTGTATACCTTGTCCAGACACAATATGACCCAAGAACACCATTTGATCAAGCCAAAATTCACACTTATAGAATGTGGCATATAATTTTTTCTCTCTCATTGTCTTTAGAACCAATCTCACATGCTCTGAATGTTCTTCTCTACACTTCGAGTACACTAAAATGTCTTCAATAAATATAATTACGAAATGATCTAAATAAGGTTGAAATACCTTATTCATTAAGGCCATAAAAGCTATTGGAGCATTAGTCAAACCAAATGACATCACCAAAAACTTGAAATGCCCATATATTGTTCTAAATGCACTCTTCAGTACATCAACCTTTGCTATCTTTAATTGATAATACTCCAATATCAAATCAAGTTTAGTGAACACTTGAGCTCCCTGTAACTGATTAAGCAAATGATCAATCCTCAACAACGGGTACATATTCTTAACTATTACCTGATTCATTCGCCGATAATTAATACACAACCTTAGTGACCCATCCTTCTTCTTTATAAACAATACTATAGCTCCCTAAGGTGACACACTGGGTCTAATAAAACCCTTTTCCAATAATTGGGTCTTCAGTTCTTTAAGTTCTACAGGTGTCATCCTATATGGAGGAATAAATATAGAAATGGTACCTAGAACAAGATCAACGGTAAACTCCGTCTCTCTTTATGGGGGTAAACCTAGTAATTCTGCAAGAAACACATCTAAAAAATCCCTAACAATAGGAATATCCTGAATGGTCTGTTCACTTTAGATATCAACTACATGGGCCAGATAAGCCTCACATCCACCTTGGATCAGTCTCAAAGCACTCATGAATGGAATTAATCAGGCTAGTACTGCCTGACTAACTCCTCAAAATAATAATCTCTGTTGATCAGGGGATTCAAGAACTACTTCTTTAGTATAGCAGTTTATCACAGCCCTATCAGCAGTGACCCAATCCATGCCTAAGATAAGGTCTATCTCTCTCAACTGCAATACGATCAAATTAGCTTATAACTTTGCTTGATCAATCGGAACTATGCACCTTTAACTACCTCTCTAATTAGTGTAGTACTACCCACTGGAGTACTTACCTCTAATCCACATTTCAACATCTGTTTCTCATAATGCAGTCTAGATGCCAGATGCGGTGTGATAAATGAATGTGTAGATCTTGGATATACTAATGCAAATGTTTCAAAACTAAAAACATTCAACACACCTGCTACCATGTCTGGGAAGTTCTATGCCTCCTGTCTGGTAATGGCATAAACCCTAGCCTAAGATTGTGGCTAGTTACTCTATACGTCAGTCTTGACACTAGGCCCTTATGATTAAGTTCTGCCTCTACCTTTGCCTCTTGTACTAATCCAGTAGCTCTACTCTGCTGAACTGTTGTCTCAATCATTGTTCGTCCTCTTATTCCAGACTGTGGTCCCAACATCAAGGGACAATCTTTGATCTGATGCTCTATATAGTCACAATAGAAACAAGCTCCCAATAACCTCCAACGCTCACCACCATGCTTCTTGCCACAGTGTTTACAATCAGCCATCTGTTAAGACTACCCTCTTGACACTTATCCTCTTCCTCTACTAATCTAAACAAATCCACCTCTTGGTCTAAACCCTGATTATCTTGATCTAGTTTGGAATCGAGACGATCTGTTTTGGAATTTACTGAAGCTTCTACCAGAATCAGCCTAAAACTCAACCTACCTCTTCCTTTTAGACTCCTGTCTGTACTCTCCCTAACCATCTTTCAACAACTATTCAATTCTAATCGAGGCCTCTTAGAGTTCCATAACACCACCCAAATTAGGAATGGCTAGCCTAGTTTTGATTTCCTTGTTCAACCCATCTTCAAACCTCCTACATTTATCTTCTTTAGTAGGAATCAGGTCAGTAGCATACCCTATTAGTTCATTAAATTTGACATCATACTTTACCATTGTGAGACTGTCGTGCTTCCAACCCATAAATTCTTTCATTTTTCTATCCAGATAAATCTTTGGCATGTAATTCTCTCTAAACAACTTCAGAAAATTTTCCCATATCAAACTACAAGGTCTGGTGTTACTGCCTAGAACAGTCTTCTACCATTGGTATGCCAGACCTTACAGTAGTGAAACCATATAATCAAATCTTTCTTCTACCTCAGAGTCCATTTGATCAAGCACTCTTTCAGTTCTCTCTAACCATCCTTCTACCTCAGTAGGGTCTGTACTTTCGTAGAAGTCTACATCCCCCTGCTTTCGAACCTTATCATATCTCTTTTCTCTCCTCTTCGGGATTCTCTGAAGCATTTAAGCAAATTCAGGTATAGGAGACTCCATGTTGGCTCCTACAGACTCTATTTCAGTTGACTCTCCAACTCCTATGGCAGATGACCTATAACAAAAATAATTGTGATCTCTATCTGAATCTAATACTATTTATCATGTCTAAATGTCCTTATATGCCCCTATAAATGCCAAACCATACTCTGTTGCCAAAATTGTAACACTTCATTACCATAGATTATATACCAGAACATCTTGAGGACATCCAAGTGCATATCCTATGATAATGGCATGTTAGAGCAGTTGTGTTCTTTTTATATGGCATCATAAAGAATAATAAAATACTTAAAAACTCAACTCCTTATATATTTGCAAACATGATTTACATTGGAGTCAATAAAACAAATATTTACAATACCAAAACAATTGAAAGTTTACATTCCTTTATACAAAAGTTCTACATGTACATGATATAAGAAAACTATATAAAAACAGGTTACTACTCCTCCAATGCCTGCTGACAGACCTCTGAGCCATAACTTAATCCAAAACTTCTAGAGAATTTTAGGAGCTAGGTCTCCTCTCTTGTACCTAAAAAGTCATGTTGTAATTTTGATGAGTTTTGTGAACTTTGTAAGTGAACCATCATTGACGATTCCACTCATGCCAAATACACAAATATTTCACATATAATCAAATTCACAACATTCCTCATCTTAATAAGACATAATCAATGTCACAAATTTCATACTTTTTTCAGATCATACATATCCTAATCAATCACATTATCAATAGATACACAGATATGGCATATCACTTTATCATCACAATTTCAGAAATAGATTCCTAATCATATAATTCATGATCATGTACTAATGCAGATGCTAAAGAGACTCCATTTTCGTTATTATTTGTTGTGACTGAGCTCCTTTCAAATACAGATATAGATACTGTCCCATATTGGGCTTATTCAAATACAGAAAGCATAGAACTAGGCTCCACATGCAAAATTATGAGCTTAAAGCTCCTTTAGAATAGTCACTCCAATCATAACGCCTTTATTTGATCATGCATTTAATGTAATATATCAAATCATAGAATATGTCAACAATAACATTTGCTTATGATGCATAGATAGAATTTTATATTCATTGAACCTAAGTCCATGATTAAGCTTTTGTTAAGTAAACAAATATCATTCAAAATTCAGATGTAAATAGGAAACTTCCAATACATTCTCAAATATCAAACTCCTCAAACTATTAATGTCTGGAATTATCATAATCAAGTCATTAACAGTTCAATAGAAAGGAATTAAACAGAAAAAGAAATAAATCAATCCTAATGATATCATCTAGGTTGACTCATAACACGCTCCAATATACACTATTGCCTAGATGGTACGGCAATGTCTTGTTGATGGCGTTCGACTTAAGCGTCTAAATACACATACATTGTACACATTACTGAAGTGATCAAACAAATACATATTCAGTTATGCATAAATATATGTTCCATGTTCAATGTATGCTCAATGAATTTTCCCAGGTATGTTTTCCTTAATAACAATTCATGATCAATCAAAAATCATAGGTTGTTTACAAAACCTTAAGTTCACTTGATCATGCTCAATTCATTAACCATACATTTACTAACTCTTTTCTAGCATTACAAGTATTCACATAATTCCCAATTCTCATTCATTCATTCCTAATGCATTAGTTATATCCTTTGGAATGCATTTGCATTCATATAAACATCTTGATTCCTTGAACACTCCTTCATTTCAAACCTAGATACATTGATATCAAACAATCTTCTCCTTAAGGTATGAAATCAATTATTAATCAAAACTTATCACACATTTAACCAACTTTCCTAATATCAAATGAGGTTCATTTTAAGCCCTAATCAAGTCCAAATGTATTATAATTAAGTACCTTATTCTTAATTGGTTCAAATATTGCACAAATCAAACAATACCATATGAAAGCACTGCCCACGATCACAGAAGTTGTTGCATCTACCCACGGTTATGGGATGGGTGCCATGATCGTGGCTTACCCATTTTCCTACACATTTCTAGATTTTCACACTTTGATACCATGGTTAAAACATCTTCTTTATGGTTCATCAATTATACCTCTATTAAGCCTAAATCATAATCCAATTCCTTAACAGTAACATCATTAATTCTAGCCTAAACTTACTTAATTAATAGCCTATAAATCAATATCTTTCATGCATCAAAGATCAAACTAGAAACTATCACATGCATATAGTTATAATTCCTTCTCAATTTAAGAACACTATGTTAACATCTTCCTCTAGTATAAATTCACTCTCATTATACATCAAATCCAAACCTAATTCATCCATAATTCAACCTACAATGCCACAATTTTCGTAGTCCAAAAACAAGCATAAAAACTTCTAAGTTTATCCAACATTTTCCAGCACATATCATCACCAATATCACATTCATTTTATACCAATTCAAGCGTCATTCTTATACTATTAAGCATGCTATAAAGATCAAATGTCTACTTACTTATTAGACTTTCAATTAAGCTCAACACTTCTAGAGAATCTATCCCTCCAAGCAAGCAAGATCAATCACAAACTCTATGTGAAAACAAATTGTTTTTGGATAACCACATAAAGAGCACTTTAAACAGATTTCTTAGCTATTTTATGGAGGATTAACATATGAATTTCATGTAATCTCTTAGCTAGGGTCAAGACTAGAATATAGAGAAAATTAGGAGCAATTTCGGTGGAGAGAGGTGAGGGAAACAATAGAAACATTGTTGCTGGAATTTGCTTAGCTTAGTCATGATGCTAGGTGTCATCCTCCCCTATCAACATTTGTCTTAAGGCATGTAATGCCATGTATCAACTGATTATGCTGCCACTAATCCACATATTAAATTTCCATATGTCTCCAATTAATTTGTCCACATGTCACTCCAAGATTGGTCCAATTGTCACTTAGTTACTAGTCCATTTGTCAATCTTTTATCTATGCCAAATGTCAATTATATGCTTAATCATCTTAAATTTTCATGTATCAAATTATCCTACCACTTAGCATTTGCCCTAATCGAAATGTACATATTAATTGATTAATTTCCCAATCAATAACATCTAACTCCAATTTACCAATTGAAATCGAATCATACCAATATTCAAGACATATTAATTCATAATTCACATCATGTTCACTCAACATCTTTCATACCCCGGGACATGTCAATTGAGTACATATGCTAACTTGTAATATATACAAATTATAATTCATGTATGTATGCTATGCAAATGAAATGCATTTTCTTAAATTATTATTTTTATTGAACTAGGGTTGAATATGTTTTAGAACGTAGGATATTACATCATCAGTATTTAGTTTTTAAGGGGAAGGGGGTTTGGATTTTAAAAACAAGAAAATTAAATGATACTAGACTAATAAAAACAAATTAAAGAAAACATGTAAAAAAAGTTGAGATTTTTGGTAGGGACTCGGTTCTTTGGTTCAATCTTAGTCTATATCCTAATCAAGCATATTTCATTGATTTGTTGTTTTCAAACATCTTCTAGCAACTATTAATCGTGGGTAAATAATTAACCTGAGTTTTCTCTTAGGTTTTGTTTAACTAAGATACGATTGTTAATTAAACCTAATCACTTAATAACTTAGGATACAATCTCTAGATTTAATTAGGTAATAACATTACGAATTAGAAAAAACTGACTAATCAAGGCAACAACCATATACGATGCGTCATTTAACCTAAGTTATGTTAGTTATGTTATCCCTAATGATTACAAATCATTAGTTGCTACACATGAATTTCAATATAACAATTATGAATTACATCAAATTTCTAACAATGAGTTTGCAAATAAATGATTCAATGAATGCATTGAAATCATCTTTTCACATTACGCAATGTGTCATACACAAATAACCGAACAATAATGAAAATCCAATTATCTATACACAACCCAAATTTATATGCCTAGGATAACACAATCAATTTAATAAGAGAGAAAGAAATTAAAAAAAAATATGAAATACACTTAACCTAGATCGTTGACATCAAAGTCACCTTCGACTTGACATCGAGATGTCTAGCCCTCCATGGATCTCTTCCAAAAAAAATGCTTCAGCCCTCATTAATAACCCTACCAAAGACCCCTTCACTGTGCATCCAATCTCTCTTCTGTTGCAAGCTTCTCTCTACTATTCTATTTTAGCATTATTCTTTCTACTATTCACTGATTTAACAATTTAATTTGTGGTACATGTTACTGTTCATGCCCCTCCCTAAAACGAAGACCACACTCCTCTTCTTTCATTTCTATTAAAGCCAACCCTTTAAAACATAGCACTCATTCGACAACGTTTCTGCCCATGTGTTGCTTGAGTTTTATGTTGTGGCGTGTATGCGTTAATTGTTGTTTATGTGAACAACGTTTGCTTGAAACACTATTTCACACACTTCCATTTTTACTGCTGCTTCCTTAAGCACCTGCTGCAACCATTTTCTTTTTGTGCTTCTATCATTTTGGGTTGTTGGCTATTAACCTACTGCAACGTTTTACTCTTGGCCATTTGCGTTGTGGTTTATTTGCTCACCATTTCATGCAGTGTTACTTTAAGTCTAACGTTGCTACAAAACTAAGTTACTTTCTTCTTCTGTAATTGTTTTATTATTATACCATAATATTCACGTAGTTACATGGGTATGAGATGCAATCTTTAATTTATCTTCTTTGTCTTTTCATTTTTCTTGTCTTTTTCTTTTCTTCTTTTTGCTCCATTAAGACAAGTAAAAATTAATCTTCAGAAAATGACCAAAATAAAAAGCTTTCGACTCA
>JAOSBO010000006.1:11920069-11940290 GCA_027563915.1 Erythroxylum rotundifolium | reverse complement strand
AGAACATACCACATGAAAATCCTTCAGATGTCTATTTGGGTCGTCGGAAGGTAACCCGTGAAATTTTGACAAAGCCTTAATCAACCCAGCCTTCAACTCAAACCCATCATCTGCAGCCCGATACTGTATACATAGAGGTTAATCCTCTACTGGTGGTGCAAGCATATCCCTCAAAGTTGCAGAAGCTCGATTTCTGGCTGGTTGCAGAGGTGGAATAGGTTACTGATTTTTCATTGCTGCTTCTTCAAAATCTTCCAATAATTCGGTCTCAAAAGCAGGCGAATTCTCAGTTTGGTCAGGAAAGACTTACGCAGAAGTAGAAGATTGTTTCTTACGCAATTTAGTAGCTTTCCTGAGTTATTTTGCAGTCTTTTCTATCTCCGAATCAAACAATAAATCACTTGCAGAAACACAATGTTGCATGCAAACAACTAGAAACAAAATTGATTAGCAACACAAACAAACAAAAACTTAAACACCAATCCCCGGCAACGGCACCAAAATTTGATGGCTTGTCAAACCAATAAAAATAAATTCCTATTCTAGAACACTTAAACGAGTAAAGTGGTGAATAGGGTCGAACCACAGAGACCAATGTAGCAATTGTTTATTTATGTGAAATCAATAAAAATAAAATAAAATAAATGAAAATAAAATAAAACGAATTGATTTGGGGGATGATTAATTTTAGAACACGAAATCACGCGGTAATCACGCAGAAGGAAATTAAAAATAAAGACTAAAAACAATATAATGATAAGCCTAGCCAAGGTACTCCTCCGTTTAATACTTTAATTCGATCATAGAATCAAAAATATAAATTTCTCTCATTCTTATGGACAAACTTATAGCAGACAGTGCACAACACATATCAACCAATCCATTCGTAATTATTCAATAACCTCGAGTAAAGCTCCGCAGATTATTACCCTAACCAATTAGACTATTCCTGAGTAAAGCTCCGCGGAATATAATCTATGGCAGCCGTAAGCTCTAATGGACCCTTATCTTAGTCAACAGAATCGGAAAAGCTACAATCTATTTAGACTAAATTATTTAATCCCATTAATTTCTTAATTGAAATTAATTTGCCACTTCGATAGACAGCAATCACGGATTAACTAATCTATTTGGCATTTTATTATCAAGTCAATCAATTAACAGGCCTCATTAATCAACAAACCCGACAATAATAAATCGATTAAAGCACGGAGATTAAATAAACATAAGAAATAAACGAAAACAATTAAATCAAGGAGTCTCACGAACTACATATATCAAACGAAAGGTACCTTGTCTAGATTAAAAGTTAGCCACACATAGCTAAATTAAAACATAAAATTGATTGAGAAAGTTGTCCTTTTTACCATCCACGAAACTACTGTTGCTATCCTATTCTATTACAAGGCTGATTGTGAAAATCCTACTTCCAAGTTGTTACTACTGTCCTTCTTTTCCAAGTCAATCTCCAAAGTCGACTCCTCTCCCAAAAAGTGTTGTTGCTGTCAAAATCGTCTCCACCTTTAATCCCCAAGTTTCTGCCGCTATTCCTCTCTTTTCTCCTATTTTTAATGTTTGCCACCAATCTATTTTCCAGCCTTCTTTAAATTGTCTAGGTCTTCTTTTTTGTCCATAAATGATGTGGGCCCCTCCCATGATGGGTTAGATTTTTTAATAAATGAAGTGGGCCCCTCCATGAGTCAAGACACAATTTGACTTCATCAGTAAAATGAGTTGTGCAATTGAGGCGCAATTCCCAAGGTGATTAAGTCAAAATTCGTAGATAATAATCTGCCAGATCTGCGTCACAGTCACCTTCAACATGGTCATGTTGAAATCCTCTTCAGTTCCAGATTAGCCAATTTTGCTCCAAATTGCATCATTTGATATTTCATCACCTAGAACATGCAAAGACACGAATTACCATAAAACACAAGCAAACTATCGCAAAAGCTTATCAAAAGAACATAAAACACAAACAATTAACATGCACAAAATGCAAGTTATCAATGGATCTTGAATTACATCAAATGGATATGAAAACTGCGTTTCTCAATGGAGGATTAGAAGAAGAAACCTATATGGAACAACTTGAAGGTTTCATTGAGGCAAGTCAAGAAAATAAGGTATGTCGGTTATTAAAATTGATTTATGGCTTGAAGCAGTCTTCAAGACAATGGTACATTCATTTTCATAACGTAATCATTTCGTATGATTTTCAAATGATTGATGAAGACTATTGTGTGTATGTTAAGAGATCCAAAGATAAATTCACAATTTTATCTTTATACATGGATGATATATTTATTGCTTGTAATGACTATGTGTTCTTTAAGCAAATCAAAGATTAGTTATCATCTAAATTTTTAAATGAAAGATATAGGTGAAGCGGCATACATTCTTGGAGTCAAGATTTCAAGAGATCATTTGAAGAGATTGTTATCACTTTTACAAGTGATGTACAATCCAGGAATTCTTGAATGATTCTGTTTGTAAGATTCCAAACCAATTAATAATCCTATTACTAAAGGTGAAGGCCTTAGTAGGAGAAATTGCCCGTCAATGCCACAAGAACAAGAACAAATGAAGAATGTTCCTAATACCAGTGAAGTTGGAAGTCTTATGTGCGCAATGATGTGTACAAGACCAGATATTTGTTATGCTATTAGAATGGTGAGTAGATATCAATCAAATCCAGGCCAAGCACATTAGAAAGCAGTAAAGATAATATTGAGGTATCTAAAGGGAACTGTGGACTATGCATTATGTTATCAAGGAAATACAAGGGTATATAGATGTAGATTAGGGAGGAGATTTAGATTAAAGAAAATCTACCTCAAGATATGTATTCTTACTAAACCATGGAGCAATATCATGGAAGAGTAAGAAACAATCTTGTGTTGCACTATCCATAATGGAAGCTAAATTTATAACATTCTCAACTACAATACAAGAGGTTGTATGGCTTCATCGATTCCTAGAGCATTTGGGAGTCACTAAAAGCAAAATTGATCCAGTGACCATTAACTGTGATAGTCAAGTTGCAATCGCTTATACTAAAGAACCTAAATTTCATTGTAAGACAAAGCACATAGATACCAAGTATAATTATGTGAAAGATATATTTGTACGAGGAGAAGTGAACATGAAATATATATCTACACAAGATATGATCACAGACCCAATGAAAAAGACAATTTCCAGAGATGAATACATTGGGCATGTAAAGTCACTAGGACTACGTAGATGTTGACATGTACTAATAAACATTTCTATGTGTATGTTCACTCATTATAATGTCATATTTTGGATATAATGTATGATGAAGATTATACAATATGTATCATTTTATTCATGGACATATATGTTTTACACAAATATATTTTGGGATGAATCACAAGTATATGAGACAAATTAGAGATTGGCCCTCTCACATGGGAAATCATATCTGGAATTTATGCTTGCTAGAGATGAGACATGTTACAAGTTTATTATTGAGGTGATAATTGAGTGCAAGAAACTTAAACCATAAATGTCACAAGGAAATTCGTTCAAAGTGATTTAATGATCACTATATCTGTCTTACATTGCCAGATGTGAGTTCTTAATAGGTTTTAAGTAGATAAGTGAACTCAAGTTAAACATTAAGTATGTTTGAACTATCATATGTACGGTATTTCTTGAATGAAAGATGTTCAAGTTAAAGAAAGTAGGTAAATACCTAGCATATGACTCATACCATGTGTGCAAAACTGACCACAAAAAGGATTAACGTAAGTCTCCATATCTCATTTTACATTGTGTGAGACCCTTGAGGTTAAGAAGAACCTCGTTATATACCCTTATAACTCTTGTCTCATTCTTGGGAATTGAATTTAAGGTTTGTTACTTTAGGTTATTACCAAAAGATCATGCAAGATGCGATCCTATGGAATAATTCTAAGAAAGCAAATTAAATTTAAATCAAAAGAGAGTTGAGAACAAAGGATGGTCATTTATTTAGATCGTTAACTTGAATAAAAAGAATTCATAAATGGCCATTGTCTCTTTAGTAGAGAACTTAAATACAGTCATGACACAAGAAACTAAATGAGATTAAAGGAAAGTGCAAATGTGAGACTTGACATAGGGTATAGCATACAATGTCTACTCAAGGACACATAAGTCCTAGGATCAATTTGTTAATTGGGATGTCATATACTCCTTACATATATATGGCAATGTGCTCTCGTCGTATGCTAGTCACACCAGTTATTAAACAAGTACAAGCACTGTAGAGTCTTTTTCATTAGATTACAACCCATCATGTGTAAGTGGGAGATACTGAATCATTTTACACCCATGAGGGGTAGTGTTGTAATTATGCTTTGAATAACTACCAAAGGTAGCTATGTATTTTGAATGTAAAAACCAAAAACCAAAAGCATAGAAATTATCTTTGTGTATTTTTGATATTCTATTTTGCTTTTGCTTCATATGAAAAATAAGAAGACTAAATGATTTACAGAAAAGTTCTTTAGCTGGTGGAAATACAATGATAGTCCAAGTATGTGATTATTTGGTATTTATGCATATGCAAAGATCCTATTTTTAACATGATCTATGTGATTATGTTCTTTCTTATTAATCTAACAATATTTTTTCAAGATTTTGATTCTTAAGATAATGAAGAAGTCATCCTAGTCATGTGGCAATGATAACTACGAGATATTATTAAAATGGAGGAGAGTAACATTAGATAATGAAGGGAGTATACTTATCATTTTTATTTGATATTTTGATATAATTATTATTTATTATATGATAAAATTTTAATATTTAAAATATTTTATATTGTTCTTAATTTTATATTTGTATAATGATTAAATAATCTTTTTTCATATTAATTATGATTATTATTTATATGTGAAAAATAATATTAATAAAAATAAATGAATTGTTGTTTCTATTATTATGATTTTTAGAGATGAGATTGATGAAAAATTACAAATGATACACTACAACATATTGAAGGACAATTTTGTAATTTTAAAAAAATTTAAGGACTATTTTATAAATTTAAAAAATTATCCGAAACGATACCCAATATTAACTAGTACCGGTATAATACCGTACCAGAATCAAATCTGGTACCAGTACTGATATGATATTTCTAACATTGATATTGATACTAACAAAGATTCAAATTGATGAAATATACTAAGTTGATGTTAAGATTAGTAAAAGTGTTCTCTCTCACTAAAATGCTCTTACCTCTCATTAAACAACTCCCTCTTATTCCCTGCTTAAAATCTTTCTTCGATCTGGTTTGCTATGCTTTTAGTAACCTGTCTATTTCCTTATATTCCTGCCTCTAATCCTCTATCAATTTTTTATTATTATAGGTGAATTATGGTAGTCACTCCCATATCTTCTATCCCCTATCCTATTTTGCCCCCACTAACTCTTTCACTGAATCATGCCTTCCCCTACTCCCCTCTCATTCTCCTGCTTCTTCTCCTACATTTGCTTCCTATATTACCTCTAGTTCTGCTTTTGCTTTATCAATTAAACTACCTATTGTAGAAATAAAGATTTTGAAAACTTTAGCTCTTGAAGGTATGTGCCTACTATCCCTAAGGAACATGTTAAACCTTCTATTGAAGTACTCTAGCTTCGTGCAAAGAAGTGGAGCACTACTCTGGTGGGTTATTCTTAGCAAAAAAGAGTAGCATTTTTTGCAGTTCAATAATAGGCCCTCAATTCTTGGAAAAAATTTGGGTTACAAAAGGTTCTTATAAATAAGGTTGACATGTTTATTTTCACGTTTACCTCGATGGAAAATACTCAGAAAGTGTAGGAGCTTGGTCTATGGCATGTTTATGGTAAGCCTCTCATATTGACCAAAGTTCCCTTAGAATACTAGTCTAGAGAGGGAATCAGCTATCTTCCTAGCACACTAGGTAAACCTATTAGCTTGGATGAACACACTGCAAACCTCCAAATAATTGGACATGTTAGGGTATGTGTAAAGGTCAATATGGATGCAGAATTACCTAAATATGTGAGAATAATAATGGTAAATCAAGATAACCAATTTTTTGAGGACAAACTCAAGGTTTCCTACTTATGGAAACCAAAAAAGAAGGAACTAGTGCAAACATAGATCCATAAATCTAAAGAACCAGTTAAGGTCTCTAATATTAATACTGGTAATGTGGTAGACCTAGATTCACACACTCCTAATATAGAGAAAGAGAACTCCCCTTGAAACAAATGGAACTGACAAAATCCCTGCCAATCCTCCTAAATAAAGAGTTGAATATGGAACTGATAAAGGCTTAATCACCCCTACTACATACCTTACCAGTAATTTGAATGGCAAAGAAACAGTTCATGAAGCATCTAAAGCACAATCTCTTAACAGCTTATTATAGGCTCATCTTGATGAAGGAAATTATAGCAATTCAGTCTTCCAGTCAGAACCTGGTACTAGTAAATCGAAAGGGGAAAGGAAGGTAAGGAAGAAAAAAACCTCCACCCACCTCCACCCTATTTCTCTAAGTTGCTTGGATCCCAACATAATACACAATTCATATATGCAGACCTTACAAAATCACTAAAAATCTCCTTAACACTTGAAACTTATGGAACATTCATAAAAAAGGTCACCTCTAAAGAGATCAAATCCACTATATTCTCAATCCATCCAGATAAAGCCATAAGCCCTTATGGGTTCAACGTCAGGTTTTTTCAAGCCACCTAGAATACCATTGGAGAAATGGTAAGACAGGAAGCTAAAGAATTTTCCATAGTAGGTAGACTGCTAAATAAGGTTAACAAAACCTACATTTTCCTTATTCTAAAGGTTCTTAAGCCATCTTCCCTAAATGACTAGAGACCTATTGTATGTTGCAATGTGGTCTACAAAATGATTGAGAAGATTATTACTGACAAATTAAAATTTAGTTTGCCAGCATTCATCAATCCTTGTCAAAGTGCTTTTGTCCCTAGAAGGAACACTAGGAATAGTATCCTTATTTCCCAGGACTTGTTTAAATCCTACAACACCAAGAGTTCCATAAGAAGTTATGCACTCAAAGTTGAAGTCAAAAAAGCATTTGATTCTATAAGCTAGAGCTTCATTATCTTAGGTCTACAAGCAATGGGACTTCCTCCAACCATCATTACTTAGATTAAAAGCTACATTACAACTGTATCATACTCATTACTAGTAAATGAAGAACCTACTAGGCTATATAAGGCAATGATAGGAGTAAGACAAGGTGATCTATTATCACCTTACCTCTTGTCTAACTATATGGAATTCTTTGACAGACTAACCAAAAAAGATTGGGAAAGAGCACTCTTTCAAATACCATCATAGGTGACATAAGCTAAAAATCTTCCATATTTCCTTTGCAGATGATCATTCCTTGCTTTATAGAGCTGACCTTAAATCTACACATAACAATTATTGGATGCCTTGGAGGATTTCAAACTTCTCTCTAAACCAATTTCAATCCTTAGAAGACACTACTCATAGGTCTACGTGTTTCTAAATACTAGGGGTCTTACTCAACAAGTGCCTCTGATCATAGGTTTCTGATATGAAAAAGCTTTAATAATTTAACCTCGATATTTTGCAAGCACAAGAGTCATTCATGTAGTACCTAAGATGTCAATCCTATGAGGAGGGTTAATCTAATCCTAAAATCTAAGGTCGAAAACAATTCGCAGTAACTCAAAATGAACACAACTCAAGCAAGAAATTTCAATTATACAATCAATTCCAAGAATCTAATTTGAAAATATAAACAAGATAGCAAATGCAACACCTAATTAAGAATCATCCTAAGAACTACCAATGGAGAGAAAGGGAAATTTTATCTGACTTTAATGAAAACCTAACTAATTATGATTTAATGGACTACTGGTTTTAGACGGTCTTAAGGTTGATTACTTTCTTGAGTTATAACCGTTAACCCTAATATTAACTCTAATAAGATTGTGAGAATTGTAATCTCTCGATTCACAATTTATCCAAATCCTAAATTGTCCAAAAACTACCGAAACCTATGCTAGAACTCTCTTTACACAAATTTACTGGTTTGATTAATTCTTGTCCTATTAAATTACCTAACTCTCGTTAGCCCAACTTAATGATTTTCACTTGATTCAACCTCTTAGATTATCACCGACTTATGAAGTGCAGAATTTAAACCACAAGAAATCCAATGAAAATGAAACAATCAAATTTCATTAATATCAATGATAAAATATCCTGAAGGTGAGTTTAGACAATCCTCAACATTGAACAAATCTATCACCAACAACTATCCTCAATTCTATACAATCATAAAAATTGAAACTACACCAGAAATACACTCAGAATGGATTATGAAGGCAGCAACTGTAGGAAACCTCCTGTTCTGGGAAGTACTTTGCTTTGGCTTCTTCTCCATATCTCTCTTCCTTCGTTTCTTTCCCGATCTCTAAATAAAACTCTCTAGGGTTTCAAAATTGTGGTTGATGCAAAAGTTTCCTAACATTTGTTCCTCTTGTTCTTTAAGTACCTTGGCAACCTTAAGGTATTTTCAGGTTGAAATGGTTTGAAAAATCCCCTGAAACTTGACGATTTCACTTGTTTGTACATCTGCTCGACGCAGGCCACAATCGTACCTTGCATCTGACCCTTTCTGTCATGATCGTGGCAATTGGGCCATAATCATAAGCTTTGGCATAATCTTCTATCACAATCGTGGCTCATATGTCACAATCGTGGCTCATATGTCAAGATCGTGGGCTGGCTCCCATGTTTCTGTCACGATCGTAGGTCGTTATTCGGTATAAAAGTCTCTAAAACTTCTCTGTTCTTTGATGTTGGCCCTGAAACACTAATTAACACATTAAGGTACCTCAAAAACATAATATTTAATATCAAAGACTTATGCTAACCCATAAAAAACACCTATACACACAAACTAACATAATTCTAGCCTAAACACATACTAAACACTCAAATTAACACTTAATAAATAACAAACTATAAAATATGATTCAATTCACACCTATCAGCCTCCTTATAAATATCTCGATGTGTCTGTAGCTGAAAAGAAACTCTCTCAAAAGGATTGCCTCCCTCTCCTCAATGCAATAAATAGAAGGATTCACATCTGGTGCAATGCTAATTTATCCTATGGTGGGAGATTTTTCCTTACTATCTCCATACTAAGCAATCTATACACTTACTAGATCTGCTATCTAGCTCTCCTTAAATCTATGACGAAAGACAATGACAAAGTTTTAAAAGCCTTTCTCTAGAGTGGAGTAGGGAAAAAACTTAATATAACCAAATTAAATGGGCAGTAGTAAGACATCCCAAGAAATTTAAAGGCCTAGGTTTCATATGTACAACGAGTAAAGTAATCCTTATAAAGAGACTTTGGATCCTCTGTTCTAAAAATGAAAGTCTATGGGTGGAATTGAATCATACACAATTACAAAGGGAGAAATTTATATGGAACTACAAAGCTAATACAAGGATCTTTTAGACCCTTAATCAAATTCTACAAACGAGGGATTTAACCCATTCCACATCAAGCATAAAATTGGTGATGGAGGTATGAATTTCTTCTAGTTTGACCTTAATATAGTAATGGGCCTCTTGACAGAACGTTTGATTATTAATTGTTTAGAAATTATAAACCTCTCAATATTAAAGTCTAAGAACTAGTAGGAGTTCAGTAAATTAACAAAAGGAGTTACTTTTGACTCAAATACTCAAGATACAATCATCTGGTCCATAGAAAAATCCTCAAAATTCGCAACATATTATTGGAAAAAACTCTTATAAGACCACTTCTTGAATTGCCTGTACATAAACTATTTGGGATTCTACAGTAACCCCTTCCCACTTATTTATTCTGTGGATAGTGACACATAACAGGATGCCATTAAAGATGTCCTAAAATTTCTAATTTTTAGTCTGAACTGCCACTAACGTAATGTCGAACCTAAAGTGTAAATCACATATTCTTCTAATGCAGTTACTCAAGCCAAATTCAGAGACCTACCCTTGATAAATTTAGCGTCTTCCCTTATCTTAACATATCACATATCTTGGAATGGGCATCTCGTTACCACTTTAGAACAAATAAGGATTACAAATTATTCAAAATTGCCTTAAAGGCCTCTACTTAGTACATGTAGGGTGAAGGGAACAAAAGGCTATTTGAATCAACTCCTACAATGGCGAATTCGTGTCTAGGATAGTTCAACACCTTTATAAAATCAAACATAATTATCTGTCAACTAAAAGCATAACTTGACCATATTACCTTTCATAACTAGAGGATAAGATACTAAGAAATTGGCATGCAAAACATAAAAAGTAGACTTGGTAAATACCTGCATCACAAACATCATACCATGCCTTCAGGGAAAGGTTACAAAACTGAGAAAGAGAAGGAATACAATGAAAAATGGAAGACTAAACTAGCTATAAATCCCAGCACCAGCCACTAGAACAACAGCTCAATAGTGAATCTTGAAGACTCTTGGTAGAGAAGCAAGAACATAAAAGGGATGAACTTAGAGAATGAAACAAAAATGAAATATTTGATCTAAAATCAACTTTCTTTTGGATCGCACATATGTCCTAAGCAAATAGTCTTTAATTGTTAAGGATTTTATCTTAAGCTTTTACGAAAATACACTTTTATCTCTGGGGTCTAATGTATCAACATTGCAGTACCAATGGATTATATCAACTTTAAAAAAACATTAGACGAAACAATAGTAAGAATATCTTATATATCCCATGTATTAAGATTAAGATTAGTTGAAATCCTAAGAAGACATTCTTATATATCTTATTTATATTCTTGTATGTTATATATGGATATATTATTAATCTTTTTATAAATAGTTTGTATCATGTACTGCAAATATTAATAAAAAAAGGTTAAAAGACATAAATCTATTATATTCAAGAAAATTTTGATAAATTTTGAAAGAGTATATATTTTATATATATGGTGAGAAAGTATATATTTTATATACAAAAAATACATATATACATCATATATAAAATGTATATTCTGTCAAAAAAATTTAATTTTTAAAATTCTTGAAAAAAGTTCTTATGATTTAAACTTTTCAAAAAATACTCCTTGACGTTGACTTCTATTAAAAAACCAAAGATTTAAAAATTAAACTGAAAGTTAAATCGATAAGATAAAAGGTTAAGGTTTAAAAGGTTCAACTATTATTAGACTATCATAAACTAGGTAAAAATATTGAATAAAATTGAAGAATTTGAAATATGATTAAAAGATAATGTTCTTACTCATCAAAGAATTTGAAGTTTAATTAAAAAAGAGAATGATAAATAAAAATTAATTGGGTTATTTTAGTTTATAAAAACCTCTTGGTTTATAAAAATTAACCAATTAATTCATAAACTTATCATTTTTAACAATAAGGTTTATCAAAGTAAATCCAACCAAAAAGTTGCAAATCAAATTGAAAAGTTATTCGATTTAAGATTTTCACTGTTGAACTGGTTGAACCAATTCAATTGTTCAATCATTAAAAAAGACTAATGAAAATTTTTACATGGTAAATTTATTCTATCTGGACCAATAAAATTTAATTGATGTATAGACTCAATATGAAAACTCCCACCCAACCTAACCTTTTTAGCTAACCTAACCCAACCTCAAAATCCCCCACCCAAGCTACCTAACTCTCCATACCATTTAATTACCTATATCACTAACCTAATTTTTCCCCCACTTTAGAAAGTTTTTATCGATGGCTAGCAAATTAGTCGTAGCAGGCATATCCACTTTAAACAATCTTCATCTCGTCGATATTGTTGCTTCCAAGTCTCCTTTTCCTTATTTATCTTATTGTATTTATCTGTATGTTTGTGTTATCCCTTGACTTGCTTTACAATGTGTTTATACATTATGATGTTAGAATGAACGCCAGTTAAACTAACGAAGGAACTGCCTAAGCATACTTTTTCGGGTCCAAACTTCTTTATTCTTTCTAAGTCTGATTCTTGCATAGAAGAACGCAACTGTTGCAAAAATCGAGATTTTAGTAGTACGCAGCATCCCCTCTTAGTTTTGAGTAAATAAAGTGAAACTAAAATAATGTAGTTGGTTTCGCCTCTAATATAGCAAGTATCAAAAGGATTCGTTTTTTTAATTCTAATGAATTTGATGAATTCAAGTAGGTGGCGTAAGAACTATACCATAGGTTTAGTAGTCGATTCAAGACTATCCAAAGAAGTTTAACCATTCTAATTGATGACCATATTTTAGCTACGGAGGAAATAGTTGGTTTTGGTGGTTGGTTGAATTGGAAGTTAGTGCACTTGGTAGTCAAATTGGTAGAGTACTATATCCTTTTTCAATTGAAATTTTCACTTTTGAGGTAAGTTATATGTCCCTACGATCATTTCTTGGTTTTAAGTGATATTGCATTGAGATATAAGTTTAGCTGAAAATTCTATTATTCGTAGAATTTATACTAGCTTAGGATTTTATGAGCCTTAGTTACTACTACTTAGAAGCATAATTTTTATTTTAAAGGATAAGAGTGAAACCTAATGAAAAATATATGAATTAGATTTGCATAGCTTATGTGTTTAAACTTTGGAAACGAGAACTTTCAGTGTAGCTTATGATTTCCTTATTGAACAGAACCATTTTCTCAAAGAAAATCCTAATTGAACAAACCATTTATATTACAAGAACCATTTTGTACAAGATAACTTTCATTTTGTATTTTTTTGAATTTAATATCCTCACCTCATCAATTTATATGTTGTAATCTTATAATTTGATTATTCTACCTACTTTTAAGGATGATTAATTGTTGTTATATTTACTTATTTTCTTAGTTAAAATCTGGAAGTATAACCAACAAGATTAAAGATCACTTACATTATTGTGATTGTAGTTTGGTAACACTTATGAGGACTTCTTAGACCAAATTCCATTTAGGAAGGCGATTCTAGAAATGTGCTCTATTTAGGGTTTTAAATATAATTTACTTTATTAAATTGGTTTTTATTTACCCCGCACTTAGCTTTTGGACGTTATCGGGCAAAACATTAAAATTAAGCTCAAAGACTCAAAAAACTACATTTACTCATTTCCTATATTTTTCAAGAATATATAATCGTAACAAAGATGAATGACTTTCAAAAATCATAGCAAGAACTTAACATTCCAAGCTTTTACTCATGATCAATCAACATTCATCATCTTCAAAAACTAAGCAATCTAATGATAGACTAAGAAAATGTGTTTACTAAAATATATCCATAGGTATACTCAACACCATTCATGATCATGTCATTCCATTACTTTGCATATCATTTCATTTACCCAGGTATACTCAACACCATTCGTGATCATGTCATTCCACTACTTTGCATATCATTTCATTTACCCATCACTAAAATTCACATGCAAAATCATGAATCAAAGGATTTTTTAGGGTCATAATGTGGGAAAAGGTGAGGTGAGATGAGATGTATTTGGGTCAAGTAGCATGAAAGTCATTAAAGCTAGTGAAACAAATGCAACACTCAATATGACATCAAGTGCATATACCAATCTGAAGGAATTACTTGTACAATTTATGCCAACAATATGTTGAAATCACAAGAGTGAACCTTCCAAGCTAACATCTACCTCATATTCAACATACTCAAATAACACAATCATTACAACTCTAAAAAGATGCATTAATTATGAATAAGTTTGCAAACTTATATGCACTTCCTCCTCCATACATTTATGCAAACTTTTTTTCTTTTTCTTTTTCGTTTTCTTTTTTCTTTTCTTGTGCTTTTCTCTTTTCTCTTTTCTTTCTTTCTTTTCTTTTTTTAATATTAAACAAAACTACATTAACATGAGAATTTTAATGATAAGACATAATAAAAGATCCCAACATTAACCAACCTATACAAATGTACACCCCTAGACTTACACTTTTGTACATCCACAAACTCATCAATCATAAATGCTCCACTAGCTTTATGACATGGTTAAGACATTTGGTTAAGTTTAAAAGCATAAAATGTGGTTTATACAAAAAGAAAGATTTATAGCTCAAAGAGGGTTAACAAGGGAAAAACCATGTCAATAGGATAGGCTATTTGGCTAATGTAGTTCGAAAAAATAAAGAATGCCTAATCATTTCAATGTTAATGCATGCGATAAAGATATGGTCTCGAATAGAAATTCAAAGCAAAATTAGGATGCACATGTTATGAAGTTCACACGTTATCAAAAGACAGTGAGGCTAAAATGAAGGTGTTATTCAAATAAGGATCAAAATCTCATTGGCTTTGTCTACCTTTAGTCATTACTTTTATTAAGATAATGCATATCGACCAATCACAAGAGTAAAATACATACTAAAGTTGCTTTGAAATTCTCTAGTCAATTCACACTCTAATCATAACTATATATTAACAGAAAAGTGAAAATGTTTGTTTGTTATTTTATTCTTGCTCTCATTTTGATTGAAAACTTAAAACAAGAAAGAAACAAACTAACATAGAAACACACATGCAAATAAAAAGTAATGCAAAAATGTAAAGAAAAGAAATTTACTTCCCTTGGGTTGCCTCCCAAGAAGAGCCTTTGTTTAGAGTCACTGGCTTGACTCCTTCTTCTCCTCACGTGACAAAATTGTGATCTTTAGGTATTACAGTTAGCCCCATTGGCACATGAGGTTGTTCCAAATAGGGCATTAATTCATCATCATCCCCATTCAACGTCTTCCCTATGCACAGATTCTCAATCTTGACTAAGTTCGTAAACTCTAGAAAGATATGTTTCTTTGCCCTTTTCTTCCTCATTTAATTCCTCTAATCTACTATGTAAAGGTGAAAAGTCATTCTCAAATAAAAAGGAACTCAGTGCTTACCTTTGAACTAAAAGATAGGTCTTTTTCTACTTCAAGCTCCTCCTTTGCTTCTTCTACACAAGTAACTCCATAAGTAATGCTCTAAAAATTCTCAAGCCACTCATCACTTCGTAAAGTTTCCGCATAAATGTCCATTGGGTACACCTCGAGTTGATGTGGCTACTTCTCTTTGCTTTATGGTTCCAAATGATTGATATCTCCCCATTAAAGCAATGCATCTTAATAGAAATGCAAAGCATCCTATCAGATTTGTTGTAAACCTTGCTGAAACAACTATTGTGTATTTTGTTGGAACTATTGCATATCCTAAAGATGTAAATGAGATGTGTTAGCTCTCTGAATCTTGTCAACTAGACCAAGATTGTCTTTCATCCTGCTGGAGTTGTGAGATATTGTATTGGGTCTACTATAAACTCTTTTGAAGCTACTACATACCCGAATATAATTGAAGATTGTTAGCGTTAAGGGTCTTGATATAGTAGTCCAGAGATACACCTGAATCGTGATAAGAAAATTCTGGTTTATAAGAGAAATGTTATGCGTCCTGCAAACTATCATGGAAGTAACTCTTTTGATTATCAAATCCATAACTAAATTTAGGTTGATCAATCCAACATTAGTTATAAGATTGAGAGTAAGAGTTAAAGAAAAAATTACTTCCATCCATAACTTTTTTTAATAAATCACAAACACAAAACAGAATAAAGAAAGGATGATGAAATATCTAAAAAGAAATCAATTATGAACAAATATATACAGAACACCAATTAAATCACAAACAAAACTAAAACACTGCACTTCCAGACAACGGCGCCAAAATTGATAGCACATTGAAATGCTAGTCAAAATAAAAACTAGACTACTACTATAGTAGTGGTGAGTCTAGGTCGATCCCACAGAGTGTATGCATAGTTTATGAAGTGAAATTAATCGATGTTTAGGTTTAGGAGGTTTTGGATTTTTCAAATGAAAAATAAAATGAAACTAGGCTAATAAAAACAAATTAAAGAAAACATACGAAAATTGATAAAAGTGGGGAATTCAAAGGTCAGTTCTTTGGTTCAACCTCGGCCTACACCTTAATTAAACATATTTCCTTGACTTGTTGTTCTTAAACTTCTCCTAGCAAATATTAATTGTGGGTTAATAATTAGCCTGAGTTTTCCCTTAGGTTTTGTTTAATCTAGGAACGATCATTAATTAAACCTAACTACCGAATAACCTAGGATACGATCTCTAAATTTAATTAGGCAGTAGCATTATGAATTAGGAAAATCGATTAATCAAGGCAATAACTAAATACAATGTGTCATTGAACCTAGGTCATGTTATCTCTAATGATTACGAATCATTATTCGCTACACATAAATTTCAACATAACAATTACAGATTATATCAAAATTCTAGCAATGGGTTTGAAATTAAACGATTCAATAAACGCATTAAAATCATTTTTTTCACTATACCCAATGGGTTCATACACTAATAACCGAACAATAACAAAAATTTGATTTTCCATATACAACCTAAATCCATATGCCTAAGATAACACAATCAATTTAATAGGAGAGAAAGAAACAACAAAAATATGAACGACACTTAAATCGAGGTCGTAAGTGTCAATGTCACCTCCGAACTGGTGTTGGGATGTCTAGCCCTCTATGGGTCTCTCCTAGAAAAATGCTTCAACCCCATTAATATCCCTATCGAAGACCCCCACCTACTCTGTTCACTGTACCTCCTTTGTTTCTACCGCAAGCTCTCTATTCTCTATTTGCCACTGCTCACTGACGTGACCCATAAACATTTGGTCCACCACAGTGTTTGTAAGTCCTAGTTATTATGCATTTTTATGTAAACAGATGGACTATGTTCAGGTTAAACGCAAAAGTGTATGCAGAGGTTGTCTGCGTTTTAGGTAGGCAACTGAGTTTTGCTCTTTGATCCACCTTGCAGCCTTGCATTTTCTTCATATGTTGATGTCGTATTGTGCTTATACTTCATATCACACATTTGTTGTCATTTTACTCCTTGCTTGTCAACCTTTCATCATCCAGCCATCACTCCATTAAATTAACATGCAGCCATGCAAAAACATGCTCCATAAGTGCTAATTTCCAGCAACCCTCTTCTATGGGTTTTATGCTTTATCCCATTCTTTTATTCTTTATCTTGTCTTCTCTTGATCCAACTTTCTTCTTCTTGCTTGACAAAGACAAGCGAAAATTAATTTTCAGAAAATGACCCAAATATCATGCTTTCGACTCACTTTAACTTCTTTGCTTCTAAATTGTGCTTAAAATCACATATGAGTCAAAATGAGTATCTTAAGCAATTTCATGTCAATAATCGCTAAGTATTATGGAATAATTTCATAATCAATTAAGCACCTATCATTATATCAATTAATTATTAAATTTTCTTATACCAGTTATTTTTAAAAGCAAACAAAAATATCATTACTTCGTGTGACATGATGAAAGAGAAATTTCTTATAGCCTAAATACTTTTGTTTATAGTATTGGCCCTTTTAATTATTTTATTTATTTATTTCATATTTTTTATTTTTCAATTGCTTGTATGTTTTATTTAGTTGTTTGTTTTCTTTCTTATCTATTTATTTATTTACTTCCTTTTATCTTTATTTTGATTTTGAATCTCTTTATTTCTTATATTTATATTTTTGTTTTTGTTTTTTATTCATTTTTACTTATGCAGTTATTTGTTTATTTAGCTATTATTTTCTTTAAACCATTTTTCTTCCAAAATTTTTTTTTCTTATGGGTCTATTAGAAACAGCTACTCTACATATTTAAGAGTAAGGTTGCAGTTGCAGACTTCTAGACTTTCCTAAACCCTACATCCCAAAGAAATTTCTACTAGGAAGTTGTTATCGTTATTGTTATTATTGAAATATAAATGAAATTAATGAGCTTTGGGAGATCAATGAAAAATTAAATAATTAACAAACACCACTTATTGTTACGAAAGCAATTAATTTATAGTTAGGGTCATCTTTATTATCGTTGTTGAGTGTTACAAAATAATTTATTTATAAAAAATATATTTACTAAAATTGAGATCATGATGTTTGACAACTTTTGACCTCAAAGCACTTTGTGGTCCATTTATATAAATTAGTATTAAATAGTGTTATGTATAAATATCTATCATATTAACGTATTGACATTATCTTGTTTAGACCTTTTCAACTTATTCGTATTATTTTAGAATGTTAATAAGCTTTCTTATAATATCAAGATTTTTATAGTCAAATAATTCCTATGCACTCGTAAATTAGCTGGGCAAGAACCAACACAAGTATATGATTATGTGTTTTTAGTGTTCTCTGTTCGATCCAGTTTACCATGGAGAAAATTGATATTACGAAACCCATTTTAATTATTCTGAATAGTTACTACAATCTTTGGGTGCTAGGAATGAAAATTTTTTGATAGATCAGAAACTTTAGCATATTGTTACAGGAGATATCATTGAGCTAATGAAAGAGGTAAATAAAACTAATGTAAAATCTGTGGATCATCTTAAAGATTGTGACAGTAAAAACTATCAGATCATCATATTAATCCACAATACCTCTGTTCCATCCTTTCATATTCAATTTGTGCATTATAAAACTATAAAAGAAACTTAGAATTTTTTGTCCATTAATATAAAACTAGTAGACTTATAAACTATTACTAGTTGTGAAGAGCTCTTCATAACTTAACATAGGAGCTTAGTTAAATTGTGAATGATTTTCTCTTATAAATTCAACTAATTTGAAATAAAATATCTGAGGCAAAAATTAGTAAAGGTCATCTTCATCACGTTCAAGTTCTCATAGCTCTTCGACCTAAGTACAAAGATGTCTTAGCCTCTCTACTTCACCGAAATCTAATACCTACATTGGACTTTGCTATTATGATATTACTTTTTTAAGAGACTTGCCTTAATATAGACAAAAGTTCACATTGTGAAGTTGCTATTACAAGTACTCGATCCTTACATCAGAAATATGGTATCATATTTGTAAGAATTATCGTCAAACTGGTCATAGTTTTATAAATTCTCCTATTATAGAATGAAGATAGTGTTATGAGTTTGGCCATATTCTTAAACATTATGTAATACAACCTCCACAATCAAAAGGTGGGTTCTCTAAATTCAAGAATGTCTCAAAATCTAGATCTTCCTCTTTCACTGATATTACCACTAAGGGTTATTTATACAGATTCTTAAGGTATTATTTATACAGATTCTTGAGGTATTATTTAGACAGATTCTTTCTTTTAATTCCTCAAAGTCTAGATCTTCATACGTCATTATTGCTACCACTGAGAGACTACCATCACTATAAGAGATATTACGACATTGCTTAAGCATGTTATCCCTTCCAAATGCTTTATCTGTAAAACTTTTAATCGGATCGAATGATTTTGTGCGTACCTATATCCATGATTGATTTTTGTAAGATGTTAATTTATTTCCTTTCTGCTTCCTTCCTTTTATGTGTTTCTTCAATGGTTCAGAAAATTGAGATTTTCATATATCTTACTAAGTGTTTGTTTCTCACACTTAAATACTCATTCACCAACCATCATGTTGGTTCACCAACCATCATGATGGTTCATTGTAGGAAGAGAAAGGAAAAGGGTCTTTGACCCATTTGAGATCCATTCGATAATACCCGATAACCATTATCTTGGGTGTTTTTCATGGGACTCAAATCAATAAGTCATATGGGACATTAAATAGTTTAACAATCTCCCACTTGGCCCATGTGACGACTAGGGGATCCAATAAGAAAACTTTAAGTGCACACATTACATTGAATCAAGCAAGTCATCTTGAATAGAATTAAGCAGATGGGATCATGGCGGTCACAAGTTATATAACCCGATTCCTTCCATGTATCACAGAATCAACTCAACTCAACAAACTTTAAGGGAGTAATTCGGTTATTGTTATCTCATTAAAATAATTATTGTATACATCATAATATGGATAACCAACAAGTGAGCAAAAACATGACTGTAATTGAATTCACAAGTGTCATAACAATTCGATCAAGACAATAATATGTATATATACATGTCTGAATACTATGCTAACAAGGACTTCTCTATAAGGCCCATTCGTTCAACATGACCAATAAATGTTTTAGGCGGTAAGCCTTTCGTTAATGGAACTGCTATCATTAGAACTGTACCAATATGCTCAATTGACACTTTATGTTTTTGCACTTCTTCTTTTACAGACAAGTACTTCAAATCCATGTGTT
>JAOSBO010000006.1:11907997-11919969 GCA_027563915.1 Erythroxylum rotundifolium | reverse complement strand
TATGTTCTAGAGGGCTGGCTTAATTTCTAACGAAATCGCTTGAACAAGCAGTCTAGCCACTCCTTGGCTCGAAGGGTTAAACCTGGCCTCATAAAGTTCATGAGGGTCTGTTATTGCCCTCCAAGGTTCACTTCCTGATCCACGTTCCTCTTAAACTCCTCGGCCATTATTGACTTTTCTATCTCTTCTTCCTCCTCTCACCGAGCTTTCCCAAAGGGTTCGTTTTAATCGCGTGATGTCTAAATCTAATGTCTCAACTACACGACTCAAACCCCTCGCAACTCTTGTGTTTATGGAAGAGAACGATTCTAAAATTAAAAAAAAGAACAAAAACAAAAATTAAAAACTACTCTAATGCCTTAAACTATGGAACTAAATGTTGTCTTCCCTGGCAGCGGCATCAAAAACTTGGTCGCAAGGTTACACATGCTAAGTTTTACTATTTATTAATCTTGGTAAATTCCAAAAGGACATGGTTCGTTCGCGTAGTACCTAAGGTGTCAATCCTACGAGGAAGCCTAATCTAAAACTAAATTTTAAGGTCGCCTTAAACTACAATAATTCTAAACAAATAACTAATGCAAAAATTAAATCAATCAACAGTTAATTATGAGAATTTAAAGTGCCAAAGTGTAAACAAAATAGCAATCACACAACCCAATCTGAAATCAACCTAGAAATCACCAAGTGAGAGAAAGGGGATTTTGATTGGAAACTAATGAAAACCTAACTAATTATGCAATTACTGAATTAATGGGTCTAGACAATCCTAGGGTGAATTACTCTCTTTCAAGTTATAATTCTTAACCCTAATTGATGATCCCTAACTTAAATTATGGAATTGGGATCTCTCGATTTGCAATTAGCCTAAAATCTAAATTAGTTCTAAGTTGTCTATTAACATACTAAGAACCTAGGCTCAATCTCTCATTACATGATTCTATTGGTTTGATCCAATTCTCTACATATCAATTCACCTAACTTTCGTTAGCCCAAATTGATTATTTTCACCTGGCTCACCCTCTTAGTTCGTTGTTGAATTATTAAGAACAGATTTTGAATCAAAATTGAATCAATAAAAAACAATCAATTAAACTTTATTAATCTCAAGAATCAAAACCTGAAGGTGGTTATAAACACAAACTCAACATTCAACAAAACTATTCTCAACATCTATTTCAATTCTATCCATGAATAAAACTAAAATAAACGAAAAATACTTTAGGAATGGAGTTGCAGAGGTAGTGATAGCAAGAAACCACCTATTCTGGGAAGTATGTCACGTTTAGCTCGTCTTTGTGTCTCTCTTCCTTCGTCTTCTTCCTCAAATTTCTCTCAGAATTAACTATATCAAAGTTGTCTTGCATGACTTTCCAAGCTTTCCAAAGACTATTGCTTCTGTTACATCATGTTCTATTTATTCTGTGGAAGCTCTAGGTTTAATACGAGGTTGAAACGGTTTGAAAATCTTGCAAAACTTGAGTTTTTGTATCAGTCCGACACAGGCCACAATCATCGCCCTACCTGCCACGATAATAGCTAGCGCCTAAACCTTTCTGTCATGATTGTGGCCCAATGTGCACGATCGTGGCCTGGTTGCTGCTGGCTCATCCTTCTCTTTCATGATCGTGACCTGTTGTGCCACAATTGTAGGCTATGTCTTTGGCCCTGAAACTCCTTGCATCTTCTTTATTCTTCATCGTTTACCCTGAAACACTAACACACACTTCAAGGTATCTCAAAAATATAACATTTAAGCTCAAAGACTCACACTAACCCATAAAAACACTTAAACACCTAAACTAACACAATTATAACATAGACACACAGTCAACACTCAATTTAACACTAAATACCTAACAAATTAAAACTTAAAACATCATACAATTCACAACTATCACAGGATACGATCGTTAATTAAATATAACCACCAAATAACCTAGGATATGATCTCTAGATTTAATTAGGCAGTAGCATTAGGAATTAGAAAAACCGATTAATCAAGGCAACAATCACATAGGATGCGTCTTTTAACCTAGGTCATGTTATCCCTAAGGATTACGAACCATTAGTCGCTACATATGAATTTCAACATAACAATTATGAATTACATGGAAATTCTAGCAATGAATATGCAAATAAACAATTCAATGAACGCATTAATTTAATCTTTTCACGATATCCAACAGGTTAATACAAAAATAACTGAACAATAACGAAAATTTGATTATCCATGCACAACCCAAATCCATATGCCTAAGATATCACAATCAATTTAATAGGGAAGAAAGAAACAACAAAAATATGAAAATCACTTAACCCGGATCGTCAGCATCAAAGTCACCTCTGAACTGGCCTCAGGATGTCTAGCCCTCTATGAATCTCTATGAAAAAATGCTTCAGCCCCCATTGTTAACCCTACTGAAGACCTCTTCACTGTGCCTCCAAGCTCTCTTCTATCACAAGCTTCTCTCTACTATTCTATTTATTTTCCTTTTTCTTCTACTCTTTTTTATGCTTTTTTTTAATTTGTAACATTTTAATTTTAATTACTCCAATCCCAAAATCTTATTACAAACTTCATAAGAGAAATCCAATGTCATGCAACTAATTCATCTAATTCTTTAATTTAAGGTTCAAAATTTTAACTTAAAAGAGGCTTAAAGTAACACAAATTATGGTTAGTTTAACAAAGAATAGCGGTAGACCTAAAGAAAACTTGGATACCTTGTGGTAAACGTAATCAAAGCAAGTTTTTTAAGAATTCAAAATAGTTAACATAAATGCCCCTTGTCATTTTAATTCATGGACTTAGTAATGTGATCTTAATATGCATAAAAATCAAGTTATAGAATGATCAAGTCATGTTTGATAATCACTCAACAAAAATAAATGGAACAAGAAAATGATAAATTGTTAATTGGCTTAAAAGCTCACAAAAAGTTATAAGTTGTATAAATTATAGCATACATATCATTTAAATAAACCATAAAGACAACAAGCTACTTATTTTTATCTTGCCTTTTAACTTAATTTAATAATTCACAATAACTCAAAATCATTCAAAGACAAATATCAAAAGAGGTGGATACTTTAAAAAGAAAAATTGATGAGTAATAACCAAAGTATAGTAAATTTTAACGAAATTGAAGAACTTCTTGTAGTTATAAACTAATAAAGTTTACTAACATTAAGTTACCAAACTAATCTAAAGAATAAAACGAAGTCATTTATCAAGTTAGTCCCATGCACCTAAATAATAAATTATCTCTAATAAGTGAAAATAAAGTCACACAAGTCAAGGAAAAGAAAAAAAAATACTGGGAGTATAATAGCAAGAGTACTTACTTAAAAGGTGAGTTTGAAGCATAATGGCATGTATAGAGTGGGTGAGCATAGAGGTTGGAACCTTATAACCTAAAAGCAAGCTATAAAATTATGCTCATTTTTGGATATCATGTCCTTAAAGTCGTACACGCTTATAATGACTTACATGGTCCCAAACATAATCATATAAGTAACTTACATGAGCATGTCCTTCTTTTTTATTTGTGTCTTTCTCCATTCATTTCTTCTATTTTCTAGCCTGATTTCACCCTAGTTCATCTTCTTTTGGTCCGTGAAGGCAAATAAGACCAAATAGTAATAAAATTGACCAAAAACTAAAAATTTAGCTTGTTTTGCTTCCTGTTCCTCCAACTTGCTCCTAAACCAAAATAAGTATCTTAGACACAAAATAAAAATTAATCACTAAGCATTAGGAAATAAATAAATAATCAATCAATCACTTATCAATATTATAGGTAAATTTTAGTCAAAATTCTTGAATTTTTACCTTACAAAACTTACAAGTGAGGGGCTTATTAACCTCAATTACCTATTTTGATCGACCTTATCACCTTAAATTGTATCGTTAAGGGTATTCCATGCATAAGTGTGGGGGGCTTGAAATTTTGAAGATTTTCCAATAGTTTTTTAGTCTTAACTAATATAATTTCTTTATGAAGTTTTAGTTTGACATATTTGGGTTTTATTTTTTGCATTATTATGTTTGTCTATGCATATATATCTTATTTATTTATCTAAAGGTTATATGGGATGTGACTTACAATAATGATGATCAAAAAATCAAGTTAAAAAATGAATTGAAGGTTATAAAGGATAATTGGCATGGGTCTTCAAAGTAGGACAGATGCTGGTGGTGACTAGTGCAGGGATGGTCTAGAGACTGAACAAAATCAATTTCAATATAAGAAGCATGTCTCACACTATTCTTATGAAAAACAAAATCAAAGTTGGTGTTGTATATTGTTCAATGCCAATCTCATTATGAAACCTAATAGTATAAAAGAAAGCTTGAATTTTCTTAACTAAGCCTTATTTTCTTTATCTATATCAAGATCTAACATCCAAAATTCCTAATTTTTGACTTTTAATCAACTTTAATCACTAACTATAAGCTTTTAAAAACTATATCTCTCCTACATCCAAAAATATTAGATGTTTGCTCATTCTGTACATTTTTGCATTCAAAGCCACATTGTGAATTTTGATTTTCAAGCGTTTTGGGAGATGTTGAAGCATAGACTTTGAATGTACTTTGCTCCAATTTATTCTAGCTAACTTCATAATGGTAGCGAACTAAACTGTATATTGAGCTTGAGAGGATCATTTATGGATTTTATGATGCTACTATTATGATTTGGGAAGATAATTAACCTAGCGTTATATAGTTTGTGGTATATTGTTCTTGGAATTTTAGTTTATATTCTTGCTGGAGTTATGGTGAAGTGTTATGGAAATGTGTTTTATGGATTAAAATTTATATGTTAATTTGAAGTGTTTACATAGTTGTTAGACTAAGCATTTGAAGTGTTGACATAGTTGTTAGACTAAGTATGGAAGGATGCCTCAAAGATATAAAGGAAAGCCTATAAGAAGTAAGGTTCCTCTGTATGCTTCTTCATCAAAACCATCTCCTTTGGCAGATATTTCGAGGTTAAAACATTTAAAGAATGAGGAATGGTATAAAAAGAGGAGCAGCAATCATATGGTTATTGAAAAAATTATAATCTCACCCACTAATAAGGCCTTTAAGTTTTGAAAAGTGCTTTAAATTTTGTAGTGGGATTATCCATTGACTTTTTAGGAAGACTACTCCTTAAAGGCAATAAAAAGGTTATATGTCAACATAAAAGAGAAGGCTAAACTAAATCCATTGGAAATTTTCTCCTATATTTGAGGTTGTAACTTTAGAAAAGATAATTAAAGAGCCTCTTATGTTACCATTTAAGGGTAGGAAGTTGAGTTTTCATAATAAAAGGCTATTATGACATGATGAGTGAAGCCAAAGGGACAGATTGCATATGGTTAAATTAGGGACCACCTATTATACTGGATTTCGGGAAACAAACTTTCTATTAGTTAGGGCTAAGGATGCATACTACTGGACCTTCTCAGACCTAATGTTTTAGTGAGATTTCTACTTAGTTGTTGTTTGTTGTTGTTTCTGTTGATATTATACTGGACGGATTCATAACTTATGTAAGCATATAGCCATTTAGCTAACTTTATACATTAATCCATTAGTAAGCCCCTTTTAACCTTATAATTAAGTTTTGTTCTTTAACAATGCTTCCTTAGAGAATCTTAAGTTTTAAAAAAAAAGTGTTCTCTCTAATTTATGATTAGTAACTCCTTTTCTAGTGTCTTTTTTTAATGATTTTTTTTCCTTTATACAAGAGGAAATGTAAACAAAGGGAATCTTATGTAAATTTGAAAAGTTCAAAGAAAAAAAGATAGGAAATAAAAGAAAATAAAGGAAAAAAGAAAAATTTAGTGTTGAAAATTGATTAGCATAGATTCTTTTGTTTCTAAAGTATGACGAAAATAGGTAAGTGTAAGAATATGGGGAGTTAATAAAGTGAGGATTGATTATCTATTATTACAATACTAGTTATGAATATTTTTATTTCTCCCATTCCCTTTCCTTAATTAAACAATCAAACACTTTTGATTATGTTACAAACGTAATCAAAGTGCTTTTGATTTTTGCTTCTATATATCTTTTTAGTAATAAAGATTAGATAATTTTTAAGCCTCTAGTAAGTTCACTTTCATAAAAGATGATGAGAGTACCTCACTAAAATTTCAAACGCTTGTGTGAATGAGTGATATCTTACATGGACATTTCATATTTAAGTGTTTGAACTTGATGAATGAGATAAAATACTGTTTGTATTCTCATATTTGCATAATGATTCATTTATAAAGTAGTATGTGTTTAATTGTTTACAAATTTATTGAGACTAGAATTTTTGTATCTGATGTTGTTAATAGCAAAGTTAAATAATGAGTTTAGGGTGATGTTTGTGCGCAACATTTAAATAAACTGTCAGGAGACTATAGATCATCCACTAGGGACACTTAGGAGTGTAAAAGCTAGTGTCATATGTTAAATGTCAATGCACACCAACAAAAGTGGAATTGTTCTTGTTTTATTTGAGTTTATATTACAAGTTAGGGTTTATTTTTTGTTGATTAATTAAGGACAAGAAATGAGTTAGGTGTGGGGAAATATTATAGTTCTATAGTTCATATGTTCTTTGGATTTATATTACTTGGTATATAAACTTTTATAGAATGTTTAAATTAGATTTTACAATGTTTTCCTATATTTAGTTCATTATCTTATAAGTGATGATTTAAGAAGTAAAGACATTATTTAGGGGTGCTTGGTTTACTTGGGGCAATGGTAACAGGATTTATAATGAATATAGTGAGGAATGAGAATGAATATAATCATTATAATTATGGTGGTTAGTTAGGATAAAGGAATGATTACCATTACTATTGGGGGTGCTTGGTTTAATTAGGGCAATGGTAATAGGATTTATAACGAATATAGTGAGGAATGAAAATGAATATAATCATTATAATTATGGTGGTTGGTTAGGATGAAGGAATGATTACTATTACCATTGACAATGGTTGGTTTGTTAAGAATATTGAGAAATAAAAATATTACAATTAAATTATATTTAATTTATGCACCCCATATATGATGACAAAATATTAAAACCAAGTATATTGCAGTATTTCTTTTCCTATAGCTCTTGAAGAAAAAAATGATTTAGCATTTGCTTGCATTAACATATCATTAGCCACATAACGTCCTCAAAATATAGTTTAATAATCCAAAATATTGTTTTGCTAAAAAAGAAAAAAAAAGTGTCATGTGTATGACAGTTCTGTCATACCCATGACATCTTTTGTCACGCATGTGAAACTTCTTCTTTTTATTGGAATGACATAATCGGGGGGTATGGAGTAATGCCTCAAACTCGGATATAAAAATACTATTCATACAATAACAATATATTGCCAAGCAACTGTTTTTCATTTCTTATCCATTCCTTTCTTCCCATACCCATTAACCAAGCACCCCCCCCCTAGTGTAATTTTCTGCATAGTTGTCCAATCAACGAGATTTTGGATTCGTTTTAAAGATAATAAGATAGGAAAGACAACATTGTAAAAGATATAGAAAGCCAATACTAACTCAAAGATGTTGAAAAGTGGAGAAGTTAGTGGAATAGGCATTAGACATGCCATAATAACATTTGCCTATCATCCATAAAGATACAAGGAGTTAAGAATCATAACAACATTGGCGCTAGTTACAAGTAGATGTGAAACACTATTAATATATGGCTTTACGATGCTTTTAGTTTTAGAATAAGATCATCATTAGTGATGGTAATAGTCCAGTTCTAGTTCTTTAAAAAAATTATGAATGTGTGATTTATCGTGTTCAAGTAGTCTAGAACTCTAATTTTGGAACCTCGACTATAAATACTTGTATTAGGTTTTACTTAGGTTTCTTTTGGAAAACTTTTGGAGCTACCTAGCTTAGTTTTCCATAGTTTCATTCTTTCTTAAGTATTAGAGGAAGATTTAGCGCAAGGATAGAGGAGATAGTGAAATCTTATATAATTATTACCTTTTACTCTTTTCTATATGTTGAGAATTTTTTTTACTTTAATTATGTTTAGTAGCTAAAAATCCTAGTTAGGGTTAAATATCTAGCTTATAAGCATTCTATAATTATTTATACATAATTTGATTAGTTGAATTTATTCTCTTTATTCATAATGTTAGATTTATGATTGGCCACTGTAGATATAGTCATAGGGATTACATGAAGAACTAACAAGTGAAATATAATATGTTCACTAGGAGAATAAACAACTTATCACTAAAGAATGACAATATCTTATAATTTGGTGATAACTAAATAGATTAACCAAGCTTAATGAATTTGATTAGATTGAATTGAATGTTGAGAGGTTGTAGTTGCCTAATTAGATGTATTGATGTATCTTGACAGAGGGCATAAATAACTTAAGTTAATTGTTTCTTTTTTAAAATTAAAATTGTGTTCTAGATAAGAATAAGCCTTACAAAAACATATAAGGAGTGACAAAAATGGTACATATCATCATACAATTGTAAACATTCTAATGCTTATCTAACAACAACTTTCATCTTTGAATGGGTCATATTATATTGTAGGTTTCCCTTTTAGTGCTGATTAATTGCCCATCTGAGAGCCACTTCCTTTGTTAATGAAGACTTTTCCTGAAAAACATAAAGTATTCTTTAATCTTACATAAGGCGAGCCTTTCAAAATTAGACTTCCATTTTCTCTCATTTGAATTTTCTCCTAATCCTTTCCTGCCTAAATTTGTATATGGTTGCACATAAAGCTATCTTTAGAAGTTGGATATCATCTCTTTGCCTCTTCATGTTTAGAAGCTAATTCACTAGCTGTTCCCAAGTGTTGTTTATACTATTCTCCATAAGGTATTTGTGAATTGGCATTGAAAAATAAATGGGATCTTGTTTCATACATTTTAGTACACAGTATCTTCAAAGGATTTGTGGGAGAAGAGCATTCAACTTTATCCATTGTAGGCAACTTGTTCTTGAGAGCTAACCAAGTTGTAATTACATATAGGGGGAAATTTATTGGGAACCATATCAGTTTGTGTAGCTTACGTTTGTCCTTGGTTGCCTGAACAATCTTCTAGCTGAACTGTTGTTGAATTTACCTGAACTATGAAAGGTTCAGATAACTTTATCTTTAGTTTTAGTTTTAGGTCTGTATTCTAGTAAAGCTTTTGTTAGCTTCTCAAATCCCCTCTATCTAATGCGCCATTGTTGATTATTGATTAATCACCTTTGTCTAATTCACCGTTAATGGCAACTGATTAATTCGAATACAATCAATGTTTTTTAATAATAGGAATTCCCTGTAAGTGACCCTAAAGCCCTATTGTTTGCTAATTGAACTTTCTTTCATTAGCTATTTACTTTGTTTTTGTAAGTTCATTAGTTTAATTATCTTTTATCAAGTCAAGTTTTATTTGGTTTTCTTGTTTAGATAGGATTAATATTTATAATGACATAGTTCCTTTTAATATTAGATACCATAGAGTATTGTAGTTTATAAAACTTCTATAATTGACTTTGTGTGCTTGCAGATTAGTTGTAATCAACAAGCTACACCAAAAATTTAAGGATAAATGGAAGTCTATTATCCCATGCAATACTGGTAGTTTGTCAATTGAAAGGGCATTAAAGGTATTAGGTATTAGTTTTAATTTTCTTTCATATGACATATTCAAGAGATTAGGCTTGGTTGAAGCTAAACCAACTAAGGTAAGCATTCAATTAGTAGACAAGTCAATTAAATATCCTAGGAGCATTATAGAAGATATTCTATTTAAGGTTAAAGAATTCATATCTCTTATTGATTTTTGGTTTTCGATGTAAAGAATGTTGTCAAGGTTCACCTAATCTTAGGACGACCTTTTCTAACTATTACAAAGGCTATTATAATATGAATGAGGGGAAGTTATTCATAAGGATAGGGAATAAGAAAGTAGCTTTTAAGATATACGAAGCCGTGAGACATCTCTAAACAAATGATATTAAAGATGATACTTAATTCTCTAAAGATGTTAATGGTACTAAATTTTCTTATGATATATAGAAAATAATCACAAAAGATCCATTAGAGACTTATATCGTGAAAAGAGAAAAAGAAGAGATGGATAGCCCCATATTGGTGGAGCATTGGTAATCTAGAAGCTAATGAGCCTATGAGTAGGAGGAAAAATGTTAAAGAGATTGAGAGATTAAAGAAGAGTATAGTCAAGCCTTTATTTTAGGATTTGTCAGGGTGAAGAGCTTAAAAATAGAGTATAGTTAAAAAAATCCATAGAGAAGCACTTATTGGGAGGCAATTTAGCGATTTAGGTAACTTTATTTCAATTTAGTATCTTTAAGAATCTGTATTATTATTATTTAGTATGTTTTTACATTATTTGATTTTTGTTGTGTGCGTTTTAAGTTAGAAGCGTTTTAAATTCATAGATTCAAGTTTTCCTTGGAGTTATTTCATTGTTGGATTGTGATAAGCACCATTAGTTGGTTACTTTTCAAATGAAGTTGTAAAGTCTTTTATTATAAGGAGAGTACTAGTTATTATAATTTCCCTCTTTTCCTTTATATTCTAGTTTTTCATTATACTAGTATGTCATGTAAATTAGAGATGAGGTACAATTTAAGAATTAAGGAGGGAATTATTTACTTACGTTTGTCAATTTTGCCATAGCTTAACAAGGAAAAATTCTGGGAAAATTTTAAACTTTGAGTGAATAATGGTTGAGATAATTCATTATAAGTTTGGTTATTATTGTGATTGATTTGTTTAACCAACTAGTAATTAGCATTGATGGTTAAGTTAATTTTAATTTACTTTGCTAATTTTGAAAATATATAAATTTTCTGGGTTAGAGTCAAATCTATAGTATGAATTCATAAAATGAGTTAATGCATTCTTAGAGGTTTTGATTAGAAAGAAATGTCACTATAGAGGCCATAGGTCTTAAGAAAGAATACGCCTATAACTTTATTACTTTCAACAGTTTAAAAAACTATGGTTAATTATTGAATCAAGACAAATATAAGCATAGAAATGTTCTAGAGGAAATTTACATCTACATCTTGCTTATCTATAGGTTATTTCAGTCCTATTTATTGCTTTAGTTTGGGATTTTAGATTAGTTCAATTAATTATTCCTTTTAATTCAATCATTCATTTAGTTAGATTAGATAATAGAATGATAGTTAATATAGTGCTTCTAGTCCTTGTAAGACCAACTTGTAGTCTTATCGACTAAGCATGTTCTTTGGATAGGTGCACTTACCTAATAATCTTTAGTATAATTTTAAATGAATACTCTTTATCACAACCATCGGTTGTTCAATTATGTTTATTGATAGCTAGATGTCCTAATGTGCTTCTCCAATAAGCATGTTCTTTGGATAGACTATAGCAGTTGTTTAACTTATAACTGATGTAAAGATTATGACAAGGTAACCTTTGTAGTTGGGGTGTAACTGCTGTAAACATCCTCCAACTGTTGTCTTCTAAATATGTATGTAATGTAGGCAAAATGAGTTTTAGCCTATTTTAAAGCCCTCCTTTCCATGCACAACACTTTATGGAACATTAATAGAAGTTCACTCATTGTTTATGCTTTATGTTTATTTACCTTGCATTTGGTTAGTGTCGTTAGGGGTGAGGACAGTGGAAAAGGACGCAAAGTTCTGTCCTTCGTCCTGTTTGCTTGCTGTCCTCACCCATTTTTGTTCCGTCTTCAGAGGACAAGGACAGAAATTTTAGTTCCTTCCAAAACTGAGGTACAGAAATTCTTGTCCAACGGACAAAATCAAGAAAAGCCGAAAATAGCCTCGTGTAACGTCTGAAACCTAAAACAAACAATATTTTAAATAATTAATAATTTTATTTTAATTAATTAATTAATATTTTAATTAATTAATTATAATATTTTAATTAATGAATAGTTATATTTTAATTGATAATAATATTTTAATTAAAT
>JAOSBO010000006.1:11897518-11907897 GCA_027563915.1 Erythroxylum rotundifolium | reverse complement strand
CGATGATGGTCAATCATTGAGTTCGCAAAACTCACCCAAAATTTGCAATTATTTTTCAGGACTCAGAAGAATACCCCATTAGGTAGTGGAAGTATATCGATTGCATGTGAGTGAAAGAAGAGGTCGGGATCAGTTTGCGTCTGCATTGTGTCCCTTTGTTTTCGCACTAAATTGTAATTTCTACAAATTATTGTATTTTGTGTATTTGAGTATATTTGTTGTGTATAACTTTCTGATGGAAAAAAAGGGGATTTTGCAAAAGAGCTTGATCAAATTGTAATATGTTTTATTTTTGGAATGGGCAAATCGACATTTTGTCTTGTAAATCAAAATGTTTCTGAATAAAAATGGGCCCAAATTTACGATTCTAAAGAAAATCCTTATACCGAATTTTGATTGTTTTAGTGCTCTAGCACACCACCCTTGCGAGGTATGGACTTGGATATCACCATCGATGTCGAGTTCAGGTCTTGCAAGAGTGGGGTGTTACATTTAAGTCCATTAACGATTGTTTGAAATCGTCCAAACATCTAATCAACAGACCCATCTTCCTTTATTTTAAACAGCTCATACTGATGTACAAGAACACTAATCTTAGACTTTTTCACCTAGTTTGTGCCTTCATGTGTGATGGATAGAGTATCGCACATCTCCTTCGCAGTCTCGCATCCATGATCTTTATCATATTCACTTCTACTTAATGCACAACTCAAAAAGAGCGTAGCCTTTGAATTTAGTTGAAATCAAGCTTTGTGATCAGCTGACCATCTGTTGCAAGGAATGGTATTTCCTTCATCATTTACTAGTTCGTATAGTCCATTTTTGATGATATCCCAAAGATCAATATGTGTGGATTCTATGAAGAGCCGCATCCTGTCCTTCCAATAATGATAATCTTCACCATTGAATGCAGAAAGTCTTGTGAAGGAGGCGCCTTCAGCTATAAAAACATGTGATTCTGCCATAGATCTTTGTCCTCACTTTGTAAAGGTGGTTCTTGGAAACCAAGCTCTGATACCAATTGAAATAATTCACACGTTAGTATAGAATTTAAGTACAAGAAACTCGATACACAAGAAGGGGGTTGAATAGTGTATCTTTTTCATGAGTACACAATCTTGCTAAGAACTTCTCTAACTTGTTAAAAGAATATCACAAAAATTATATGAAACTTGTTATGTAGTTAAATCGAATATAACTTCTATATACTTGTTTAACAATAAAATAAACTGAAGTGAAAGGATAGAAGATAGACACTGTAATTTTTATACTGGTTCACCCCAAACTGTAAGCTATGACCACTCGTCAAAGTTCATCTAAGTATTTCACTATACTTCAACAACTTACAAGTATTCTTACTTCCCTTCCAGAGCCTCTTAAGGTCTCTTACACAAAGTATTCTTTCTGCTACCTTAGCCTTTCCAGGCTCTCAGCCTTTTCTTTCTCTCACTAGAAAGATAATGTGAGCTTTTGTTACAGTAAGGTTAGCTCTCTTAGTATCGTACTACAAAATTTCTCTTTTCTAAGTAAGCACTTGAAAGCTCAAAGATCAAATGATTTCTCAAAAGTTGTAAGATTCGCAAGATCGTAAAATCTTTGACTATGACTAGTATTTGCAGCCTAAGTCTCTAACAACTTCTTGATCCTTAAAAACGGCTTCTTGATTCTTGAAAAACTTTATTTAATTCAGTTCCGTAACTAACTCCAACTAAGTAACTCTCCGACATACTACCATATCTTCTTTGTATAGTCTATGTTTTCACTTCATCTGTATTCAAACTTCATCTGTGTTTTCCACTTTGTCTGTGTTTTCCACTTCGTTTGTATTCTACACTTCTTCTGTATTATGACTTCGTCTGTGTTTTGAGTTCGTCAGTGTTTTCCACTTTGTCTGGGTTTTTCCACTTCGTCTATGTTTTGACTTCATCTGTGTTCTATTTCTCTGTGTTTTTCCACTTCGTTTGTGTTCTGGCTTCGTCTGTATTTTGACTTTGCCTGTGTTTTCACTCTATCTGTGTTTTTCCACTTCGTTTGTGTTTTCAACTTTGTCTGTGTTTTCACTTCGTCTAGGTTTTCAAATTCTTCCGTGTTTTCACTTCGTCTGTGTTTTGCACTTCGTCTGTATTCTAACTTCGTCTATGTTCTGACTTCGTCTGTGTTTCCAACTTCGCCTGTGTTTTCCACTTCGTCTGTATTTTGACTTCATCTGTGTTTTTCACTTCTTCTGTACACTTAACATACTTACTAAAACATTCATTTATTTCTAACATTATCATCATTTGATTTTCATTAAAATTAATCTTCGTGAAGTCCTCTTGACTTGACACCTTTAATGCTTTATGGCTTTTAATCTTAAGTGACATGCCACAATTGCCCTCAATACACTTCTACTACTTTAATTTCACTAACAAGTGAAATAAAATCCTATTAACACTGTAATAAATAATTAAACTCCAATAATTATTCTATCATGACCTCATAATTTATCTTAAGGTAAAAATTCAAATTCCATGACTATTCCATAAAATATCATGCGTAACTTAACTAAAAAAATTCAGGAGTCAACATTTCTCCCCATGTTAAAAGAAAATTTTCCTCAAAATTCTTACTTAAGTCTTTGAAAAGGTGTGGATACTTCTCCTTCATGCCCTCCAAGGGCTCCCACGTGGCCTCTTCCTTAGAATGGTTTTTCCATAAGACTTTAAACTATTGAACTCTCTTGTTCTTGAGGTCATTTTCCTTAGTGTCTAGAATCTCCACCAGAGTTTCTTCATAAGTCAAATCATCTCTCAACTGAACCTCATTGGTCTGAATGATGCGGGAGGGATCTGATCTATACCTCCTTAATATGGAAACGTGAAAGACTTCATGTATGTATGACAATTCTGGTGGTAGAACCATTCTATAGGACAGTGGTCCAATCCTCTCATCAATTTCATAGGGACCTACGTATCTTGGGCTCAATTTGCCCTTCTTGCCAAACCTCATGACTCCTTTCAAAAAAAGATGTCTTAAGAAAGACTTTCTCACCAACTTCATACTCCATTTCCTTTCGTGTGCATCACCATAGCTCTTCATTCTATCTTGAGCTGCTTTGAGCCTTTGCTTAATTAGATTGACCTTGTCAATTGTCATCTGGAGTAGCTCTGGTCCAACTAATTTACTTTCTTCTTCTTCATCCTAGTATATAGTAGTTCTACATCTTCTTCTTATAGTGCTTCAAAGGGAGCCATCTGAATGCTTAAGTGGTACGAATTATTGTAAGCAAATTTGACCATTGGAAAATGCTCATCCCAAGCACCTTTGAAATCCATCACACATCCCCTAAGCATTCGTTCAAGGGTTTGAATGGTACTTTCAAATTGACCATCTATTTAGGGATGGCAAGTAGCACTAAAATTTAACTTGGTCCTTAGAACTTCTTGTATGCTTTCCTAAAATCTCAAAGTAAACCAGGGATCTCTGTCAGAAACTATAGAATCTAGAATCCCATGTAATCTCACTATCTCATCAATATACTTGTTTGCTAGAACATGCAAACAATCATTCTGTTTAATTGCTAGAAAATGAGCTGACTTCATCAAACAATCAACAATAACCCAATGGCATCATGCTTCCTACTGGTCTTAGGCAAACCTATTAGAAAATCCATGGTTATCTTTTGCCACTTCCACTTAGGTATGGACAATGGCCTTAACTTGCTTGAAGGTGCTTGGTGTTCAGCCTTGAGTTACTGACACATTAAACACTTGCTTGCATATTTTACATATTTTGCTACATCCTTCTTTACACCTCTCTACCAAAAAAGCTCTTTCAAATCTCTGTACATCCTAGTGCTACCTGGGTGCATGGTATAAGATGCATTGTATGCCTCGTTGAGTATCTCATCCTTTACCTCCTTGATATTCGGAATACACACTATAATAAATACACATAATCTGCGATGTTTTATTGATAAAACATCATGGATTGTGAAGACTTTCCATGACGTTTAAAAAATGTCACAAAAAGTTCATAATTTTTAAGAAATTTTCATAAAATGTCACAGATTTGTAAGACTTTGTGCGATGTTTTTTAATAAAACATCATGAAATAGAAACCTCGACATTTTGTTGAAGAAAACATCACTGTTGCCTAAAGGAGAAAAATGTCATCGTTTGGTTTTAAACCAAATGACGTCCTTTTGGTTTTCTTAAAACCTCTACCCGAGTCCCCTCCCCCTAACCTACGCGTCGTTTCCTTTGATCTTCCTCCTTTAAATCTGCTCCATTGTCTGTTGCGTCTCTGGCCATTGTCATCATCTTCTTCGATGTATTTCGTCAAGGTACTTTCATCTTCTCTTTATCTTTTTGGTTCATTTTTGTGGTATGAGGGAGACGGATGTTTTCCCTCCGAATACTTTTAATACTTCAGATGTTTTTTATGTTGTTTAATTGAAGATTGAACTACAATTTAGACCATAATTTTATATGGAAGTATTTGAGGGGTATTCTTCTAGACAGGATCTGATGAGACAAGTTTCCAGCTTCCCTATCGATATTTGGAGCAATCAGCCAAATATTGTTAGTGCACATTATCTCCATTCTCCAGTAAAACTAGTTCTTCTACCTTTTAAAAGTCTAACTTAAGCGTTTGTCATTTTCTAAATGGTAAGTTTGGTTTCTGAAATGACAAACATGAATTTGCTAGTTCATTTCAAATTAATTAATATTCTATGTATGAAGAATGAATGGATGGAGGCATTTGGGATTTTGACAAAGGCAACAAAAACACCTAATGAAAGTGAACTTTAAGTTCCTAGGGTTTTGAACCAGAGAAGGAAAAGAAGGCTTATCTTCGACTTACATATTCTATTCTTATTTGGACGGAAATTACTATGAAATAATAGATATAGAACTACTGATGGTTGGCAATACATATCCTTACTCCAAGGAATGGTGTGTGGCCTAGTGGTAGACAATAGACACCCTTCTCATAGGACGTGTTCATTTCTTAATTTCTCTTTACCAAGCCCTAATGCCTTTGTAATTGAGTTCTTACAACTTAGCAGGTTGTATTCATGACATCAATTTTAATAAGGATGAAAGTAGTAAGAGTGGATTATTTAATATATTTTATCAATTAAATTAAGTACATAATTTAATGCAAATTAAAAAATAAAGAAAAGGGAAAAGAAAGTTTGAATGGTACAAATGAATGGCATTTACTTGGTTGCAGAAGCAAAGTCAGGCTATTTTGAGCTCAAGTTTTGATTATAGCCTATTAAATGAGATGCAATAACAACAAACACACAGACACCGTCACATATATGATCACAAAACTTACTCTGAAAGTATATGCATGCATATGTATGTATTTATGGAAGTTGGCTATAGATGGACTCTGTCGTGAAGTGATAATAAATGTACTCTAAATTTTTACAATATCATCTTCACTTTTTTCCCATATCCAAAAATACAGAAAAAGCCATTAACAAACCTCCCTTTTTTTGTCTCTCTCACTTAAATGCTTAAACATACCTTAAGCTTTTTACAGATGCATTTACTATAGACTACCATTTTACTTCATGTTAAGATCTTGCTCAAGATTTGATGTAAAATGAATAGAGTTTCCTAAACTATCACTGATGGTGATTTTACTAACATTTTGTTTAGCTACTCTAGGAGATGTTAGATTCCCATTTGGATGTTGAAAAAATGTTCGCTATGGAGTTACTCGATCATAAAATCTGGGAAAAAGATTGCTACTTTTTTCACAAATTGTTTGCCTTATTGTCATTTCATGTGAAGGACTCGATCAATCCCAACTAGGATATGCTCCATATGAATGTTTTATGAAATTAAAAACTTTCATAACCTGAAGTAGAATAACTTCATAGCCTGAGATATTGGGAATTTAAGGAAAGAAGATGGTGATGATACTAAAGTTCCTATTTTGAATTGTTTAATACCCATTTGAGATCAGAAAGTTGTTGGTACATTTTTGGGCTGTAACTGAGTAGAAAAACCAGCACTTTTAGTATGAAAGTTTAAGAACCATTTCAACAATACTAAATTACCAACCCCTGTGGATAATGGGAATGGAAAGCAATAGAAAGACATCCTAATTAAAGGAAAAAGGTATATGATCAATCATATCAAAGTGTTTGTGTTACTGTTGATAACATGTTCATAGTTCTTCCCATCCACTATAAAGCAAGATCAAAGTGTTTGTTTCATAGTCTATTCACGATCCTAGACTTTAGATGCAAGTTAAATTGACTATATGTCTTATTAGAGTTAATTGAGTTAACTATAATTTATGTTTAATTTAAGTGAGTGAAACCATATAATTCACTAAAAAAATTAATACAATCTACGATATTTTACTTATAAAATGTCTGAAATTGTAAAGACTTTTCATGACGCTTTAAAAACCTCATGAAAAGTTTGAATTTTCCATGACATTTTATGAAAATGTCGCGGATTTGTGACATTTTTTGCAATTTAGGGATTTAGGTAACTTTATTTCAATGTAGCAACTTTAAGAATCTTTAGTATTAATTTTTAGTATGTTTTTATATTATTTGATTTTTGTTTGCGTTTTTAAGTTAAAAGTGTTTTAAATTCATATGTTCAAATTTTCCTTGGAGTTATTTCGTTGTTGGATTGTGATAAGCACCATCTGTTGATTACTTTTCAAATGAAATTACAAAGTAGTTTATTATTAGGAGAGTACTAGTTATTGTAATTTCCCTCTTTTCCTTTACATTCTAGTTTTTCATTGTACTAGTATATCGTGTACATTAGAGACGAGGTACAATTTAAGAATGGACGAGGGAATTACTTACTTGTGTTTGTCAATTTTGCTATAGCTTAATAAGGAACAATTCTAGGACGATTTTAATCTTTGAGTGAATATTGGTTAAGATAATTCATTATAAGTTGGTTGTTATTATGTTTTGATTTATTTAACCAAATAGTAATCAGCATTGATGGTTAAGTTAATTTTAATTTACTTTGTTAATTTTGAAAATATATAAATTTTTTGGGTTAGAGTTGAATCTATACTAGTAATTCATAAGATGAGTTAATGCATTCTTAGAAGTTTTGATTAAAAAGAAATGTCAATATAGAGGCCATAGGTCTTAGGAAAGAATACTCTTATAAATTTATTATTTTCAACAGTTTAAAAAACTATGGTTAATTTTTAAATCAAGATAAGTATAAGCATAGTCTAGAGGAATTTTACATCTATATCTTTTTTATCTATAGGTTATTTCAGTCCTATTTATTGTTTTAGTTTGGTATTTTAGATTAGTTCAATTAATTATTCCTTTCAATTTGATCATTCATTTAGTTAGATTAGATAATAGAAAGATAGTTAATATAGTACTTACAGTCCTTGTAAGATCGACTTGTAGTCTTTGTAAGATTGACGCTCATATTTAATAAGTTATATTGTCAGAATGATAGGTGCAGTTACCTAGTAATCTTTAACATAATTTTAATTGAATACATATGATCACAATCATTAGTTGTTCAATTATTTTTATTTATAGTTAGATGTCCTAATATGCTTGTCCAATATGCATGTTCTTTGGATAAACTATAGTAGTTATGTAACTTATAACTGTTATAAAGATTATGACAATGTAACCTTTGTAGTTGGGGTATAACTGTTGTAAACCTCCTCCAACCATTGTCTTCTAAATATGTATGTAATGTAGGCAAAATGGGTTTTAGTCGAACACTTCATACATCATTAATAGAAGTTTAGTCATTGTTTATGGTTTATGTTTATTTAATCTCTAGCGTAAAACGTCTCCAAGTCAGATGAATGGAAAGTCTTTGTGAAAATGTTTCAAAGGTAATTGGATGTTTACTTACGTAAATTTAGCTGCAATGTATTTACATAAACAACTTACTATATGTTGTCTCATTAAATTTTCTAACTCTCAAAGTGTGAAAATCAAACAATACATCATATGTTGGATATAACATTTTTGTGAACCAAAGGTATTTTGATTGACCTATTTGGGAGGAATTCACTAAAGACTAAATTGAAGAACTATGTTGTGATACAATAGGATTAAAAGTCAATTTCTAACCTTAAATTAACCTGTAACACATATCATGATTGAAAAACAAAATTTGAGAGCATAACTCTGTACCCACTACGTAGATGATCTTTTTTTTGAATTATGTATCACTAATTATAAAAATATTATTTATAAATGCACACTAATGTTTGATTATCCCTAAAAAGATCATAATGTAATAATACGGTTATACACAATTTGACATTTGGATTGCCTGTATTATATCTATATGCTTCATGAAGTTAGAGGTGAGCTAATTACGGACTAAACTCACCCTTATCTTACCTTTTCCCATAACGGATTTACCTAATTTAAGCCCTTATCAAATGCTTTGTTGCTACTTTAATTTCATCACCACCCCCTTTGAATGCAATTTCATGGCTTCTTTTACTACTCAATATAACTATATATTTTCTCTACCCTTTGTGTTCTTTATTTTAGCATAATACCATTTAACCTCTTTAACTCTTTCTTTCTCATGGTAGATCATATTATTGTTCTCACAAAACTAGTAGTAAAGATTTGTAGAGAAATTTTATAATAATATGACCTACTATATGAATCTGTAGCTTATTAAACATTAGATTCTTATATTTAAATAAAAGAAGGCAGAAAAGAACAGGGTGTTTTGTCTAGGGAATAATAGGAGAGTAGTGGATTTGATTTAAGGTTTATGTTCCATTTCATTTTTAGCAATTCTAGGCTATGAAATCCATTTGCTTGCCATTTCACCACACATTTTGATTCTTAATTGGATGAGCCACATTCGAACCATAGGCTCTATTATTATGAAAAAGGTTATAATAGATTAAAAATTTTCACTAATGAAGTTTTAAGGATCTGCATTAACAAAACATGGCTCACTAATTTTAACCTATTATAGTCTTTGGTACATATGGTATTATAAGTAAAGTGGAGATTGTTTCTTATATTGAAGTTAGATAAAGCTTTAATCAATTATGAAGAAATAAGATTAAAACAACCTAACAAGATATGTATTAGGATCCTAAGAATGAGCTATTAAATATATTTTTTTAAAGGCTTTATAGAATAACATTGAAGCACTTAAATTTCATAGTTGCACTTTGAAACATAAATCTAGAGTTTAATTACTCAAAGAAGGAGAGAAGAATAATAAGATATTTTATAATGCACTTCTAATTTCTTACAAGATACCCATGCTTTCCAAGTTGTAGTAATATAGCCTTAAAACATACAAGTTAAGAAAGAGTCACAACATACACCAAATCATTTGTCACAAGTTGAAATACAATGATACACCATATCAATTGTTTAATTTGTGAACTTGGTGGTTATTATACTAAACAATATCCGTTCATAAGATTTTATACATTTAATTGCTAAAGTTAAGTCCTATTTTATCGTGCTTTATGACAGATATTGTTTCTAAGTGTGAGGAGGAAATAGTTGGAGGAGCCATTGGAAAATAAGAAGTAGGTATGCTAACTTATAAGTATCAAGTTGCTAGATCATTAATTAGTTTGTTTGCATTCATACTATATCTATTGAATTTGCTGTATGAAATGCCATATGTTGCTCTATGTAATTCCACTAAAGTATTAGACAAATAATTCAGTAAATAAATTGTTAAGAGTTAATGTATGAATTACAGAGCTATTGTGTATTAGCTGATTGTATGTTTCTAGGCTTATTGAGACCTTATATGAAAAGTGTCAAACTACCTCCTTAAGCATACGAGTAAAAGTCTTTGTTGGTTTTCCACTAACATAACATAATGTTCTCATTCTAATATTTAATTAATAGGTATTTTTAATCTATGGATAAGAGTTGGATGAATAGTGTTAGGGTTTCCTGTAAATACATGACGGAGTGAGAATGTTTATGAATTTTTCAGCTGAAAAAAAGGCAAAGATTGTGAAATTTCATGCCCTTGTGCACATTGCATGAATTGTTATATGAGGTCTTAGATGAATGTTTTTAATCATTTAATGCAATTTGGCATGGACCAATCATACACCTATTGGGTTTTACGTGGTGAACTACCAGAATATAGATTTATCTCTAGGGAAGAAAGGCTTGACACTACAAGTGTAGGCATTGATAGGACGGGCAATGATATTAATGAAGGTAATGGTGATGAGGAGGATGATGGCATGCAAGATTTGCTTCATGATGTGACTTCTTTCTTAAATGATTGTCCAATTAATCAAGATGGAAGGAGTCCTCCAATAGGCATCGGAGATTCAATTATGGGTTTTCATGAATTGTTGAGTAAAGCAACTGAAGAGTTGTACCCTAGATGTACAAACTTTTCAAA
>JAOSBO010000006.1:11870948-11887952 GCA_027563915.1 Erythroxylum rotundifolium | reverse complement strand
TAGCGACCTGATCCAGGTTTTATGTGAGGAAGAATTATTCTGGCATCAGAAAGCTCGCTGTGACTGGTTGGCTCAGGATGATCGGAACACCAGATATTATCACCAGCTCACTATGCACAAACGTAGGAAACTAACGATCATTCGGCTCCGGGATGACCACGGGAATGAAATTGTCGAACCACGACTTTTGCGGTCCTTAGCCCAAAATTATTTTGTTCACCTGTATACTGAAACAGAGCGCAACCCCCCTCGGCTCACTACTTCTACTACCTTCCCGCCGGTTCCAGCGGACGAGCTTGTGGCACTCGGAACCCCAGTTCTCCCCTCTGAAATTAAATCAGCGATTTTTGGTCTGCACCCCAATAAAGCCCCAGGGGCTGATGGTTACACAGCTCTTTTCTTCCAAAATCAGTGGGATGTTGTGGGACCATCCGTAGTGTCCTATATCCAACGCGTGTTCCGGAATGAAATTTGGGAACAGGAGCTTAATCGCACTATCCTCGTCCTCCTTCCTAAAGTTCCGTCTCCAAATTCTATAACTCAATTTTGGCCTATAAGCCTTTGTTCAGTACTCTATAAAATCATATCCAAAATTGTTGTTAACCGGCTTAAACCGCATCTCGCTCACCTAGTGGCTCCCACGCAATGCAGTTTCGTTCCGGGCCGTCAGGTCATCGAGAACATCATTATTACTCAAGAGATCATCCACTCCATGCGTCAAAAGAAAGGAACAGTTGGTTATTTTGCGCTGAAAATCGATCTGGAAAAGGCCTATGATAGGTTAAACTGGACCTTTTTGCTCAATACTCTCCAGGATCTAGGCCTTCCCCAACCTCTCCTCAGTGTCATCATGCGCTGCGCGACCACGACCACTATGCAAGTAGCGTGGAATGGCACTTTAACGGATCCTTTCCATCCCTCCAGAGGCCTCCAGCAAGGGGATCCCCTCTCGCCGTACCTCTTTGTGCTCTGCCTTAAACGGTTAGGGCACCTTATTACCAATGCGGTGGATCGCCGAATGTGGACGCCTTTTAAGTGGGGTAGAGCAGGGCCTACCATATCACATCTGTTTTTTGCCGACGATCTGATACTTTTTGGTAAAGCGACGGAGGAGCAGATAGCAGTCTTCTCACGTCTTTTGACGACTTTTAGCCAGGTGTCCGGATAACAGGTGAATCGGACTAAATCTCGTATTTTCTTTTCTCCAAATGTTCCTACCGATCGAGCACTCCAGCTGAGCCAAGTGCTATAGGTTCGCTACATGGACAATCTGGGGAAATACCTAGGAGTGTCGTTGCTTCACGAAAGAGCCAATCGTCAAACCTATCAGTACATCCTCGATCGTGTGCAACAAAAATTAGCAGGATGGAGAGCTAAAGAACTCTCTTTAGCGGGTCGAGTCACATTAACTCAGTCAGTCCTGGCTTCCATTCCCACCTTCACGATGCAGACTGTTCGTTTACCACGCCACTTGTGCGATGCTTTGGAATCCATCATGCGGTCCTTTGTATGGGGCTCGCGATCGGGTCGCCGTCCAGTGCATCTCGTTAACTGGGAAGCAGTGTGTCGTCCTAAGAATTCAGGAGGTTTAGGGCTCAAACGAATCCAAGCCATGAATGATGCCCTGCTAACCAAAATGGGCTGGGAATTACTCACCAGGCCTTCATCATTATGGGTCGGAGTGCTTCGAGCTAAATACCGACAAGAGTTCCATAAGACTCCGGATTGCCTGCCGGCGTCGCGAACGTCGACCTTATGGCGCGACCTTTCCGCTACTTGGGATTACGTTCGTCACGGCCTATTCTGGAAGATAGGCAATGGTGAACGGGCTTGTTTTTGGCTATACCAGTGGATGGTCAACTGGGGGCCTCTAATTACGCAGACGCTGGTGCCCTTTCCGGATATGTTGTTGGCTACCCATGTACAGGAGTACGTGGATACACTAGGGGACTGGACCTGGGACATGATCCGACCATACCTCCCTTCTTCCGTTTGTGACGATATTGCCCGTCTGAGCCCTTCGGCTGCGTTTAGGGGCGAGGATGCCATTTTCTGGGGCCCGGGTCAAGCTGGGAAATTTACAGTGGCATCAGCCTATGATTTAATCATCGATTTGGAAATGGCACCTCAGGACGGCGAATCACAGAATCTCATCTGGAAGGCAATTTGGAAATGGGCAGTCCCTACCGTATCCGATCCTTCCTGTGGCTCATGGCCAAACGGAAATTACTGACTAATTACCAGCGAGTTGTGCGTCATATCACTACGGAGAGCGGGTGTCTTCATTATGGCCAGACCGAGACCTCCCTCCATGCACTATGCAATTGTCCCCGAGTAACTGCCTTCTGGCGTCATTTCAATCTGGAATTCGTGGTGGCCGACTTCTTTCAGCTAGACGTGGATCGTTGGATGGGCTTCAATCTCACCCGACCTCTTTCAACCCCGTTTGGCGACTGAGCTACAGTCTATGGTGTCGCTTGTTGGTTCCTTTGGACATAGCGCAATCGTAGCATTTTTTACGCATACTTTATTTGGCCAACAACGGGTCACTACATTGTGCTCGATTATGTTCACTGCATAGTGAAAGCTCGGGAAACTACTGGCAGAGTCATACCGAAGGCGGGAGCCCCATTAGGGCGTGAAGTGCGGTGGCACCCTCCACCGAACGGCTGGCTCAAATTAAATACCGATGGTGCCGTGCAGGTGGGAACTGGCCGAGGTACGGCAGGAGGATTGCTCAGAGATGCAGCAGGAGGCTGGTATGGTGGGTTTATATCCAACATCGGCCACTGCTCGGTGTTAACTGCCGAACTTCAGGGAGTATATGACGGTCTCTGGCTGGCATGGTCTCACGAGCATAGTCATGTCATCCTAGAGACCGATTCTTTGGAAGTTATTAATATTCTCTCTTCTTCTACTTCGAGTAGGATACTTAATGAGCGTACCTCATTGGTGCAGGTTATCCGGGAGATGCTGGACCGTGATTAGACTGTTCGTATCCAACATGTTTACCGGGAAGGAAACCAAAGCGCGGACAAATTGGCTGCTATGGCCGCTTTTGCAAGACCAAGGATGCATGTTCTCTCTACTCTCCCCCTCGAGTTAGCGCCGTGGATCTGTCAGGATAGCGCTGGTATGGCCCATAGGCGTGGCCTTCCTTAGTTCTTTTCTTGTTTTGTCAGGTGTTCGTTTTCCTTTGTACCAAAAAAAAAAGACTTCAATAAGGCTTTTGGCTCATTAAACTAAGGCTTTATTTTGAATATCCTGCATGTTTTTAAATTTCCTCATAAATTTGTAAATTGGATTATTAAGTGTATAACTAAACATTATAATGGAATTTTAATCAATAGAGAGTTAACAAAGCTATTTTAAGGATTAAGGGGAGTTAGGTAAAGGGAGCCTCTTTCCTTTTACCTATTTATTCTCAATATAAAGGTATTGATCAGGCCAATTAAGCACGGAATAAGTCCAAAAAGGAAGTTCAAGTTTCATTCTAAGTGCAAGACCGTGAAGATTTCAAACTTGTCTTCATAGATAGCCTTATTCTATTTTCCAAAGTGGATCCAAATTCTAGTCTCAATGAAAGTGAGACTAGAAGATATAACAAGGCTAAAAACTTCTAAAGCTCCCATTCATATCTTGGAGTGCCAATTTTCACTCAGAGGCTCCTATAATAAATTTAATTCTCTTAATGAAAAGATTAAAATAAGAATTTTAGGCTAGTGTAATCGAAGTTTCTCCTTAGCGGTAAGAGTTCGTCTTATGAAGTTTATCTTAAATAACATTCATGTTTATTTTGGTCTTCTTATATATAGTTTCCTAGAAGTATCAACAAGACTCTATAACAACTTTTAAGGAGATTTATATGGTCTAGTAATGTCTGAATTAATGTTAAAAAAGAAATGTTGTAGTCTTTGTTTTCCTAAAAATGAAGGAAGAATAGAGATATATTCAATCAAAACTGCAAACTAAGTACAGTTCATTAAGATGATTTGGAGAATAATAAATCAAAAAAAAATTGTTACAAATTAAATGGATCCATGCTTACCATATTAAAGGAGGAAATTTTTGGAGCCTAAAGCTAAGAAATAATTTATCTAATCAATGATCCATATACTCAACATAGGGTAGGAATTGGGATAGGGATCTTTCGTAACCTAGGAGGAGTTTTCATTTCCTTTTGGAATAATAATTAGTCAGCTTTAGGCCCTTTAAGTGAAGTCAGTTCACTTTCTTCATTGAAGAAGCCTGATACCTAATAATGCATTGGTAAAAGATTTCCTATCATTGAATCACTTTATAATCTTAAGCATTATTTAAGTTTTCAACTCACATTAGGGCAGGAAGATGGTATCCATTGTGATACAAGCAGCCTTTGCAATGGAACCTGACAAGCTACACATGCTAAGTGGTCCAATTACAACGTAACAAGCTTCAAGGCTTAAACAAGCAATGCAAGCTTTTGTTCAAGCCTAAATCATAAGTCAAGTACATGAGGAGGCCGAAACATCCATAAAGGAACACCAAGACACACCCAAACTTGTGACTTTATTAGAAGAGGCTTTGGAAGAAACTAGCAGTTAGCCATTATGCCTATTTTTTGATAATTTGGGCTTATTATTTATTATCTCTTATTTTAGGCCCAAGGACTTATTTATGGGTTGTTCTTTTAGTTAGTAACATGTGCTTTGTTTGTCTGGGTTATTTTGAGACTTATTTATTTTAATGTGTTTAGCCCATTCCTAAAAAGACTTCGATCTGATTATGTTTAATGGGCTAGATGCTCCTAGATTTGTTAGGATTAACCTAGTTTTCATTAAATGGGCTTGCAAACCCATTCCTATTGGGATTAGGACTTGGTCAAGGTATTTATATCTTACTGTATCCTTTTAACCCTAGATTTGAATGATCAATAAAAATTTCATAATTGAGTTCTTCAAGTGAGGCGTGATTGTCTTCATGGTTACTTCAAGAAATTGATTTGCATCAATAAGTAAGTACTTGCAACATAAATTGATTTCTGATTTTTTTGAGATTGAGTCTCAAACTTATGATTTGGGGTTTGATCTAGCATGTTCGTAGAATAAAAAGATTAGGGTTTTGATTCAATAAAATTAGGGAGTTTCAAAAACTTTGTTTTCTTGGAGTTTCCGTATCACATTAGAATTATGGTTCATTAGTTGTCTTCACAAATCATTATTGCATGAACTTGCTCATATTGCATACTTCTTAAGTACCTTAGTTTAGGTTGATTTGGTTCACCTAGGCTTTCTCTAAAGCCTCCTTAGCTTTTTTGGTTAGCCATGAAGGAGAAGCTGAGCATATCAGACAGAGTTATGAAGCTCAAGAATACATCATGAATTTCTGTATTGAGCAGGGTGAAAATGAAACAACTAAGCTTCTTTTCTTTGGATGCAAAATCTCCTTTAATATAAGGATAAATTTTAAGCTTGTGCAATAAGTATGGTCAAACTAGAAATTGGCAGGACCTTTTTCAGTGGTGTTGTCTGAACCAAAAGAAGAAAGATGGAGATTGGGTAGCTTTTAAGATAGCCTTAAGCAACACTGTATATGGGATGTGGCTGGAAAGGAACATAAGAATATTTCGACATATTTCTACTCAGGTACAAAGCCTACTTATCTTTATCAAACAATCCATCATAAAGCAGCTCATAATCATAACACACCAACTTTACCACACTTATTGATATTAATCAGGTTGATTATAGGAGAAATTTGATTCACAAAACATTAAATAACTATAATTTACATCATATAGAACAGCAAGCTTTAATCTTGTTTAGTCTTGGACAAGCCAAACAATGCTTTGATTAAAGCCCATACATCACCGGCAAGCAGAGCCTTCATCAAGGCCAGCTTTCCTCTAGTGTATGGTGGATACCTGATAGGTGCATCACCAAGAAAACCTCGGTATACGACTGCCTTCTTATGGCTAAAAGCATCAAAAGAGAATTTACCGTGGTATGAACCGGTTCCACTCTCTCCAACACCTCCAAATGGTAAAGTATGGACTGCAAGCTGCATTACCAAGTTGCTTCATAAATTAGTGAAACAAAATCTACAGCTGCATGCCCACTTTTCACAAAAAATGGAATACAAATAAACCAATAATTTGACTATTATGGTATTTCTAGTACTTCTGCAGATGGACATGAACAAGCACCTGGATTTGACTAAAATTACGAACCACAGAAAAGTTCAGCAAATAGGGAATGCCAAATAAATCTATGAAACAGCAATCCTAGAATAAGTTTGACCATGAAAAAATTGGCAAGACTTTATCCACATTACTCACAAAAAGGAAAATGCTCTTAACTCAATTTAGTAACTTCGAAAAATGTATAAAGCTCAGCTTGTTGCCTGTAGGTAAAAATGATGGAGCATCACCTATTAACATGTGTTTGCTGCATTCATGTTCAATATACCATCCTTTTCCACTTGGATCCGTGTCTGTGTTTATCCTTTTCCTACTGTCCCGACTGGACATTTTAAAACTATAGCAAGTATACACTATCAGCAGTTGGTATTAACTACATATCCAAAATTAAGCAGATTTCTCACTGGTAAAGCGTAGCCCTAGAGGACCTCTTCCAAAACTACTTTGCTTCCAAAAGCACAGCAAAATAATCATAGTTTCGTTACGGCTTTAATATCTGGCGACAAGAGTTACTTATGTACTACGCATAAATAATGCGTAACTTGTGCATGCATGTATATGAAACAGGTTTCAACAAGTTTAAGGGAGGAGAATAATTACATGGATAGTAGTGTCATTGACAACCAAACCCCCTGCAGAGACAGACATCACAAACTCTTCCTTAAGCTTCTTGTTTTGGGTAAATAAATACGCTGCAAGTGGCTTGGTCCCTAAATTGATCACATCAAAGCTATCCTCAATTTTGTTGACCTATTCCAAAGAACAAGGGAAATCACATCAATATTCCGCGGTTTAACTATTGAATTGCAGTTCCTGTTTTCTTCAAATTAGTAGATCATGTTCAGTTAAAAACCTCTGCTCTCCTTCGGTCTTACATGGAAAATCTGTTAAATATTAACTTCCCGGCTTATTTGTTTGAGTTGAAAGTAATTTCTTGTCTAAATTAAATATGCCATCAAATCTCACACACATTATTGTGCAGCTTCAATAATTTGTCCATTTCACAATGTATCAAAATAAACATCATATAGGACCATATTATTCACTTGAATCTTAGTTCTTACAGTGATAATCGGAAGCAAAGGGCCAAATATCTCCTCATTCATTATCAGAGAGTCCTCAGGAACATCTAACAAGATGGTAGGAGCAATCCTCCTGCCAATGGAAAAAGAAAGAGCTCTGTACATGAATATCCATTGCATCCAGGTAAGCTAAGTCAATGATCTGAAAGTAAAGAAAACATAACTCACAGCTTTTCTTTATCTCTTTCACCACCATACACAATTTTACCAGAAACCTTAACATCATCCAGCAACTTTGCCACTCGATCAAAATGATTAGAATTTACAATCCGAGACAAATCTTTTGATTCCAATGGTTTTTTTCCGTAAAATCTCTCAATTTCTTCTTTCAGATTATCCAACTGCAGAATGAAGGAATAAGAGAAAAGCATAACTGACACAAACACGGACACAGCGAAGGCAGGGAGACTACTAGGATTCTAGTGGCGCATTGCATTACCAGTTTTGGAGCGAATTCTTTTGTCGTTAGAATATAGTCAGGAGAAATGCACGCTTGTCCATTGTTACACCCCCACTTGCCACTAATTATGCGCCTGGCTGTTACCTTGGACATGCAAGACAGATTTTTTAAGCAATCCAGATGCACAGATGAAACTAAGCTTAGATTGTTGACAGCATTAATTGCATGAACATACCAACAATTTGGCTTCATAATAGAAGATTCGACAGAAGATACGTACCTGTAAGTTAATTCCCGAATCAACTACAACTGGGCATTTACCTCCTAGCTCCAACACAACTGGTGTTAGGTGCTTTGCTGCAGCAGCCATCACAATCCGCCCAATTCTTCCACTGCCTATGATCGAACGTAAACAAGTGTTAAGACTTCCTCAAACCAAGGGGTCACATAAGAAAAAATACTGTTTGACAAAAAAACTTAATTATCAACTTAGTTTCTCAGCAGCTGCTATATTTTCTTATATTTTATTTTAAATTGTCGCAACTTTACTCCATTTCGATGTTCATTGAGAAGGAAATGTCTTACACCAGTATGCAAAAACGTTATAGTAAAAAGAAGCATCCAATATCATCCCTAACCGTAACAAAATAATCATCGCTTCATCAACCCTTGGCAAGTTCCCAAACATAAAGCCTAGGACACGCATATTCAATATCATATACACTGTAGGACTTGCCCTCAAATCAAACAAGCACTGGTTCCACTTCGGGACACTAAAGATCATGTTAGGATTGGCGCTCATGTTAGTCCGAAACCACATGTTATGACCACAGTATAGCAGTTGACGAGGATTCTAACTCCTGAATCTCACAGAAAAAGGAAAGATGCGATAAGAATTTCACCTGTATAAAATATCTTGTCCCACTTTTGTTCCAGTAGTGCAGATGTTTCACCAACAGCACCCTCAACAACTCTTATTGAAGAGGTATCCAAATATTGTGGAACTATTTTTGCAAGCAGAGATGATGAGGCTGGAGCAATTTCTGATGGTTTGAGTACCATAGTGTTACCAGCGGCAATAGCCCCAATAAGTGGGTCCAGAGACAACACTAAACCAGAGATTGCAGATCTAGGTCACTATTGTGAAGTTTAACAGAAGAAAGGATGAATGAGAACAAATGCAGAAGTGAAATTTAAGCAAAGGAAGATGGCATACAGATAGGATAATTCCATGCTGAAATGATCAACACAACACCGAATGGTTCAGACACTATTTCGCCGGATGAAGGGAAGATGGTTATTGGAGTTTTTGCCTGAGATATGATGACACAGTCGATTAACTCATCTAAGGTGAAAAGAAAACGACCACGTCATAGAAACAACAGAGTGGAGCAGTTGTTGGAAATAAAAGGTACCTTTTCTGGCTTCATCCAATGTTTAAGTTCCTTAATTGTCACTCTCAATGAGTTTTTTAGCATGCCAATCTGCAGTAAAAACAACGTCCATCAACATGAAAGGAAAATAGGTTGCTATTTTGCATATAACTTTAACACAAGTTAACACGAAGAAACCTCCAGAATGATACATAGTCTTGTAGTACAACTTGCTGTCGTTGCATTATCATCTATTGAGCATGCACAGGTACAAAAGTATGCACACACTTACAAGGTAATGCGCGCAAATGGACATAAAGGATGCACATATTTACTAAGTTCACTGCACAACAGCAAACAAACATGTCTTGGATTGGACTGACTAGAAACAGAACACGGTCTAGCCAGGCAGATGATAGTTAGTCAGTAACCATGGCCACATGTCTTCAGCTTCATTAGTTCAGAATCGCCTGTGCAAGTAATGTGTAAATTCTTTAACATGAAAGATAGTTGGCGATTGGGATCGGTCAAACTTCGACCTCCTGAGACACAATTCCAAGTTTTATCTTAAAATGTGGTTAGTGGAGCTAATGTAATCGCATCCAGCTGTGAAAGAAATACATTTTCTTCACATCCCTAATGAAATAGTTTTCACTTTTTGTTAATTTGTGCTTCCTAAATCGTCTCCTATCCTCCGCAAATCAGCTTCAATATATTTCTCAGCAGTTGAATAGCTATTATACCACGATAACACGGTTAAAAAAACTTGACTCACTGTCCACAGAAAAAACGAAAAGAAAATGAACGATCAGCACCGACCAAAAATATCACCAAGAGACCAGGCAATTATAAACCTCTGAGTTCAGCGAGGGATTCTAGAAGGAGCGGTCCGAAGTTTGAAGTTTAGTTTCTGTAGGCATGCCTTTAAATTTAATATGCATTAGTCAGCAAACCAAATTGATACAGATGTCAAGCGCCTCCATCTCACCTATTAAATACCGCACATCACTTTGTGGGTCTGTCATTAATGTTCTCCCTTCTAACAAAAGATGGAAATTGCACACGTTTCAAAAGCAAAGAATCTTAATAACAAGATACCGCGATGGCAACCTTGCTAGCTACAATTGGTCAGGTTTTCTGGGACGTGAATGGTCCTTGGAATGCGTCGTTAAATAGAAAGCTTAGCAGCTTACACCATGAAATAATTATTGTGGCACATTAGACTAAAAGAAATAATACAAAACCATCAAGCAAATATCAGAACACAAGGAGAGAAACGGGAACAAAATCAAATAACTTGTTTCAGCGATTTATTTACAAAATTTGGTGACCCCAGGACGACAATAAAACTAAATGGTGTTAAATATTCACCAATACGGTCACAAGTTAAAAAGACTTTTAACTGATAATTCATGCGAACGGTACTACAGAAGGTGATCATCTATCGCAAATTAACAGCAAAGTTATCCTTTACTATGAGTTTTGAAGGAAAAAACATCAAGTGCTTCAACAGTAGAGGTGATTGTCCATATTGAAAACTTAAAAGGAAGCGAAAGTATCAATATATGTATTACTGTAAGTATTTAATTCAACTGCGAAGAGCAATCATATATCAGTATAAAAGTAGTTGACCTCGTAAAGAGTGGATTCGAGTTCAGGCTTGGATAGATCTTGTGTCAGAGCGTCTACGATCTCTTTCTCACAATCGTTGAGCATCTTCTCCATGCTCTGCAACTGCGAGACTCTCCACTCGTAACTCCGAGTCCTCCCGGAGGCAAAAGTGCCTCGCAGCTCCTTCATCATCGATCCCGCCGCCTCCGAGTCGAACACCACTTTCTTCTCCACCGCCATTGTATTGCTCTTAATCAAATCGATGGATAAACAAGTACATGTATATATATATATACATGTAAACAGAGTTGGAGGAGGAACATAACAGTGATGTGGGCGTATGTGACGACAGCAATAAGAATTTGGACAACCGCGAGAGTTTGTGTTGAAGTTAAAACGCGAGGGCCTTTGTTTAGGTCGTAACGAGAAAGGGGAAAGAAGAGACGAAGTTGATAATGTAATTATATTATTTGTATTCTCTGACGGGGAAATAGACGGACGTTAGAGGTGCGGAGGAGCGTGTTCTGACGCTATGTTTGCTACGGGTGGGGTTTCGCTTCTTGAGACGCACGGAGACGCAAGAGTTACGGGTTGAATCTGGAAATTCGGTGACCTGGCGGAGGCAGCTTTCCTAATCCTGTTGTCACTTATTGGATTGAAAATTTGTTTTCTTAAATTCTATTTAACTACAGTTGTGAAGATAGATATTTTCACCGAAAATAAGAGGATATTGTTGCATGGTCATTTACTTGGATATGTATTATGCAGTGACCTTTTACAGAAATAATTTCATACTTATTTTATGTTGATTATTGTTATAAGTAATTCCAATTTCACTTAATTTGGAGCGCCATCCAAACAAAAAGTTAAATGGATATCAATCCATGTTTGATGTTTGTGGCTGCAAATATGCCTACGAGACTTTGAAATTTTAGCTGCCACATAGCACCATGCACTTGTGTCTCCATAGAGAAAGATGTTTGGAGTTTGGACTACAGCAACTTTTCATGTTTGTACTTCAAATTTGGGAAATTAAAGCTTAAAAATCTTGAGAATTAATAATTTTTACAAATTAACTATTATCAATAATAATGATAATCATTCAATTTTTTTAACCAATCATTATAATTATAATGATAATATTTATTATTATTTATGATTATATTTACTCGTATTCTTATTACTGTTGTTAAGTCACTTCCTTAGATTCATTGAAATTTGAGATTCTTAAACTTTGTGTAGATGGCTTCAGCCACAATGATTGGAAAGAATACACCGGCACAGGACTACGCTACGCGTTATGTTATTAGTCATCGTTTACCTAAGTGTTGAAGTTGTATCCAGTTATTTGATAAATGATGCTTTATAGAATTTTTTTAATAGGATAACAACCCAATTGAATGAATGTTTTAAATATAATTAGCGAGTTCTAACGTCTATTAATCTAGGAAATAGCACCAAAGTTATACGAAAAATCAATATTTCTCTGGAAGGTGCTCCCACTCCCAGATTCGAACGTATCGGCTTCCGGAGCTAATCGAATCGTTGACTTGCACGTACCCTCTATTGCGGGTCCCGCTGTTATTCTTAACCTCATTTATCATTTGTCGCAATCCCCAACAGTCATATAAATAAATTCCGATGAATAGGATGCCATTATTTGGAGTGAAGCGCAGCCGATCAAAACGACTTCTTTTTTTATTCAAAAATTAACAATAATATTAAAATTTTCAAATCCTTAAAATAAAATAAATTAAAAAACAATAGATCTTAAATAAAATCGAATCAAAACGAGATATTGCGTCGACGCAACCAATGGCACTGGTTGTTGGTTTCAAAAAATTAGGTGTTGCAGGCCAACCCCAAGCCGGTACATCAGACAAAATGGTGCCGTTTCACACGCAAGCTTCTGACGGGACATGTCGGTCCTTCTTTAATGTTGATTATCCGTGTCTTGATAATTGGCAGTACGAATAGACGAGGTTGTTTGGAACCAAGAAAATTCGGCGTTCAATCAGAAAGTGTTTATTGCAAAGCCACAATGATGCTTCTGTAGGTTTTGAAGTGATAACGAAAACAGAGGGTGAAGAAGAAATAGTATGTTTCTCATCCATTTCATAACGCTGCGTGATATGTACTTATACACATGAGAGGCTACTGTTTACAGCTGTCCTAAACAAATCATAACAAACTATTTACAGAACAACAAATCGTAACAAACTATTTACTGAGTAACAACTGTAAGTGCAAAAAGTGAATTGTTATTTACAGAGATTTGGTGCTGCGAAGAGAAGAACGAAGGTTGTGGATGAAAACTGATGATGGTTTGCATTTGTGGACTCTGCTAGCTTGGGTCTGTGCCAACAGCTTCTGATTTGATGACCCGTAATGTCTTCGATAAAAACGAGAGCACGGGAAGGTGAGCATCTTCTCTAACTTAAATTTTATTCAAATGTTAGTTAATTTTATCACATTTTAATAATATTATTATTGATTTAATTTTTGATACTATTTTTAAAACATTCATTTAAATTAGGTTCACTTGTAACATCAATTTACTTTTAAATTGCTTTATATACCAAATAATTTTATAAAATCCCACAAGAAATATTGATTACAAAATCTATGTTTTGAGTACTTAATGGTTAAATTCAAACTATAGAGAATTATTTTAAACAGTGATTCAACGTCGTGTTTTGGTACAATTTACTCAAATAAAAGAAAAACACTAGAATAATAGGAGGCCTTTGCGTCTATAATAATGGAAATGAAATTCGTTTCCAAATTGTCCTTGAAGTAATCGTTACCCACGTTAACTTCATAATTTGTATTCTTTTTAGAATGGAAAAAAGTAATTTTTCTAAATACATTTGACTCCACTTAAACACAAATTAACTCGAACTGATCCGTGAACTTGGAAGCCCAACCTAACCTTGACTAATTTCGTTTACTTGACGTTAATTTTAGAGTTATATTATATGGTTTGACGTTAGCATATATTTTGAGTTTCAATATATCATAATTATAATTTCATAGAATTATAGTTATTGCTTATAATTAAAAACGAAATCTTACTATAAATAAAAATAGATTCACAAAGATAATTAAATTAATTATAAATTTATGAACTGTAGCACCTTATGAAACCAACATTATATACGATATATCATATTTATCTTAATTATAAAACAGAAACAAATAGTAAGTTCAGGGTTGACGAGTGCTGTGATTGAACATTTTTCACAAATAAATATAAGTAATCAATTACTTTTCATCATTTAAAATTGGATTATTTTTTAAAACTATTTTTAAAATTTTAAATTGTACATGGTATTTATGTTTTGTGTTAAAAATATTTACAAAATTATTTTTCAAAAATCTTCTTCCATGATATTTTAATGCTTAAAAATTAAATTTAAATTTTATTAAAAACTGTTGTGGTTCAACCAAACCACATGTTTGATAAGTGCAACTGAACTATCAGACTAACCATGGAAAAGGAACTATCAAAAAGAACCAACTTTGAAAATAAGACATTAAGAAAACGTTGGTGACTTAGGAAATGCAAGATTGTGATAAGCTTACTGTAGGTAAGAAATTTTAGACAATCTGATGCCAAAAAAGTCACTGCTACGCCTCTACAACAGACTAAGGGCTGCCCCTGACTGGACAACAGCCTAAGAGCTTGGAATAACGGTTGACTTGTAATCGTGTGGCACGGAGAGAGTTCTCATCAGACGTTTATCTATTTAGCTATTAATAAATGAACAAACGTGGTGCATTTTCTCCTGTTGTCACGCTATTCTTGGATGGCGATGTATGCCTACACCTTTAGCATACTAGAGTACGCCACAAAATTATGCATCTCCATTCTCATCTATGGAAGTGAAGCTCAACAAAATATGCTTGCAATTATATATATGTAAGTTAACTTGGTAGTTTTTAGTTTTTTTCCATTAAATTCTTTGCAATTTAGACATTGTCATGCTGCGCTTTTCGGGAAAAAAAAATTTATAACAAAATGACGACAGACCGTTTAAATTATCTGAACTATCAAACATCACTTGCAAATTAAATCAAAGTTGCTTCCAAATTATGTTATTTAATTTGATTCAAATAAAAAAAACATTACATTCGTATCAAACTCATACATTACCTTATATGTAAGAAATAAGGTTTTGCTCAAAATAAGGTTTCCCTCTTTAACTTCTACTGTAAAGCTGAAGCCATGAGGATTACGGAGGCAAGTCCATCTCGTGTGAACAATATATTACTATTTTTTCAACTTTGGAAACCTGGACTTCAACCCCAATATTTGAAACAAAAGCATATCATACTCTAACTGAATAATTATGGTACTTCTCTGGAATACTAGGCCATTAGACGAATAAACTACTTGGCTAGTTATGTAAGGGTTCCGGTCTGTCTCGATGAAGTTATAGCTACCACTAAAAGAGTATACTATGCCCTACGTTCTCATAGATTCGTATATCGCAAACTACCGAATTCCATATCATTAATGAGGTTGAGGGATGGAGAAAATTTATATGAATTAGGGCATGATAAACCAAAGGCTAAGGAGCAATGGAGATCAATAGGTAAAACTTTGAAGATTGTAGACTATCAAGAACAATGAAGGAACTAGAGTACCATGGTTTAAATACTTTAGAGATACAAACCTGCAAAATCCAATGGTGAAGACGAGGAAGCCAATGCTTCAATCACTAATGAGCCTAACTTAAATCATAAGAGAATTGAAGTTGCGTTGATAGATAATAATATAAAAGTGGAGCCAATGCCTAATGCCTCCCAAAAGGATTTAACATCTTGTAAGCACATAAGCCATAGAAGTCCCTAATTCTCTCTAAACACTAGCAGAACATGATCCACCCATATACAATTCACATTCTATAAAAGAAACGTCCACAAATGGAGATTCAATTGAACCTTCCAAAATGATAGAAAAAAGAAGACAAAAAAGATAGAAGAAGGGTTAGGTCCCTCCTTAACCCCTATGAAGATCATAGCTTGGACTTTAAGTAGGGATCTATAGAACCTAAAATTTTTGTGGCTTGAAGTGACATCCATCTATATACTCTTTTCGTTTTGCTTCTTAACCATGACAATATTAGCTAGTCACTTATCACCTTCTATTCTATGACTTACTATCTTTCTATTACGCAGTTCCTTTTATTTTATTGGCCTAAAGAGAGTATTGACATTTAGCTTATAAAAATTTACTTCCTTGCTCATGCGATGTATGTTGGTTGGATTCCATCCAAAAACATCTCTAACTGTTAAAGCAAGAAAATTTTCAAGTTTTATTTGGATGTTTCTTCCGTCCTTCCTCTAATTTTGAAATTCTTTGAATTTTTAGATCTTTCTACTATAAACTATTAGAAATCTTCTTTTATCTCACCCCTAATTTCTTTAATTGGATCTTTAACATCCAATTATTTAACATTTATGGTTTAAGCAACTTTTCTTTTTCTTGCATAGTTGTGGAATAACATTGTTTTATCATCCCTAGGTCCCATATACCTTGGGTAGTCTATTTGAGGTTGAAAATTTGATTATGAATTAGTGAAGTGATGGGATTGCCCGTGCCACATATAGGTATGGCTTGTCAATTATAACATTATATCCAAAGGGGCCTCTATACTATAAGAATTCCATTATATTTTTCATCTTCCTTGAAACCATTCTCAATTTCATAGTCAGAGATATCCTCCCTTTCATATAAATTTAATTAACCCCAAAACTAAACAGGTAAGGTAATAGATTTCAACCTATCTGGTTGGGTCGATCGTGCTAGGCCCAAGTCCAGACTCAGAATGGCGCATGGGCCGTTCGGCCCACCCCTTGATGATTGACCTAATCCCCGAAGGTATTAGTTATATAAATTGGTTACCTCATCGTGAAAAAGGTACGACTCTCGAAAAACCTAGTATTCTTTATTTACTAGCCGCCAAAACTCGCACAAAAGACTAACTTGAGCGTCGGAGGGGCCTACCGGCAGTCAGCCCCCGGTGTGCCTTATTGTTTTGCAGGTATTTCAGTGCCAAAGTCAACCAAGCGTATGGATCCAAGCAGCAGGGCCCAGCCCCATCAAAATCATACAGAACCAGATGGCGCCCACTGTGGGGCCTGGCATCAGGACACCACGTCTAGAAGCACTCAGATCAGTTAGGCGGCGGCAACAAATCCTGATGTAGCCGCTGTTGCAGCACTTGCACTACAACGAATGGGTTTGCAACTACCCGCCGCCCTTCCATCGCCACACCCTGATCACCAGACACACCCTCCGCCCATCATCCAAAACCCTAGCATAAACGAGCTACCCCCTCAACACTCACATCA
>JAOSBO010000006.1:11827830-11849018 GCA_027563915.1 Erythroxylum rotundifolium | reverse complement strand
CACTAGAAGATCATCCCAAGATATCTTATCCGTTTTAACAACCAACATATCTCAATGGTCAATCCCTCTTAAATCAAATTCAAGAGATTGACTTCAACTCCAACACTTTTAGTAAGCAAAATTTATATGTCCAATTTAAATGAAATAAAATGTCAAAACAAAAGATATATATTTAATATATCCTAACAATTACATTCTATTTAAAGTCGAATATGTATGGAAAGGTAATGATTGGTTATTTGAATTATGGCAATGCTTTGTATTGTTTTGACATATTTAAGTCCTGTCTTAGGTAATATCCGCATATCCTTCTAGGAGATATGTGGGTGTTACGTAACTAATACAATATGTTGGTTGTCAAAAGAGCCCTTATCCTTATATTACCTATTAATTTATATAGTAATTACCTAATATACATCGAAAAAGATAGTGTGACAAAGTTTTGGTAGATAATATTAAGTTCAATGGTCGTAGGCAACTCTATCAGTCATTGCTCTTGATAAACAAATATGATTATTGCCTATTTTTTAAGAGTAAGAAATTCTGCACCAACCTAACTCAAACCTAATTAAGGCTGTGTTTGACAATCACTTCCAAGGATGATTTGCTCCGTAACAGCGAATTGTTGCAATACCCCTTCTAGCGCCTCCCAGAACAATCCTTTTTGCTGAAAGTCTGAACTCGCTTGCGGTGCATACGCACAGACAACATTGAGAACTACTTGGTTGAATACAATTTTAGCCACCATAATCCTACCATCTATTTTCGTAATCCCTACGACTTTACTTATAAGGTCCTTAACCACCAGGATGCCTACCTCATTCTTCTTCCTTGTACTTCTCGAGTACCAAAGTTTGAAACCTCCTCCTATCTCCTTTGCTTTAGCTCCTGCCCACTTTGTCTTTTCGATGCAGGCGATTTATATCCTATACTTGTATAAAATGTCCACTAGTTATAAGGACTTACCCGTTAGGGTCCCAATGTTCCAAGATTCAACTCTTAGTACATCTTTTCTGCCTTCATCTCGGCCTACTGCACGCATCGACCCACTCCCGTGCGAATTGAAGACATCCTCCTGCCTTGGGCTGTCACTCGTCTCTCAGGACTACTCCGAAGAAGCCTCTCAAGGACCCGAGCCTACTATATACACAACACTAAAATATTGAAGTGAACTGATACTGTAAGCCGCACCTCCAAGAAAATAAAAAACTAATCACTAAATAGCAATAGTAATTAAAAGCCAGATCTCAAGAATACAGCTAAAATAAAATTCAAGTACTACTAAAAAGTAACCCTACTGAAATAATAAATAAATAAATAAATAAAAATAAATGTTTTCGAAAAAATCATTTCCTCTTTATTTGAAGAAGTTATTAGTCTTATAACAAAAATTGACGATTTATACGATGAAGATCTGTTTAGAATCACTTTAATTTTTGATATTATAAAAAGTTTAGATCCATTTTAGATTTGAAATCCAGTTGTAAACTTCTAGTATAAAAAAGTCGCTTCTATATATGAGAGGGCATGTTAAGTAGATTCTCTCTCTCTCTGTTATAATATTTTCCTTTATCTATGAAATAAAAAGCCTAATTTGAAACAGTCTAATATTCTCAACTGGTTATAAAATAACTAATGAAGTATTTACCAAAAGGCTTAAGTTAGCTAAGTAAATAATTGCCGTTGTATTAGGCTTACCACCACCTAAGTCGTAGGGCAAGGCTTAGGCTCAGGCTTAACCTTCACTCCTGGTCTTTGGTTTAGATTTCTTAATGAGTAAACCTAATGTGGATGGTCTATTTCGCATATCTCGATAGAAGTCATGCACGATCATATTATTATTAAATCAACACTTGCTGTTTTATTATTATCCAATGGGTGGTTACATGGGATCTCACACTGAAAATCGGCCAGTTGACTTTTTAAGTCTTTGGTATCTTTCTTATCCGCTACTCAAATTCAAAATTATTATAAAAACTCTGAAATGCCCTTACAACATGACAAAATCGTATCTTAAATTCAATGCATATATAGTAAAGTGTTAATCTAGTATTTTAAGACATAAAATTATAGCTTTTACGATCGATTTTGTAGACAGCAAGGTAATAATGATATAATTTCAAATGTTGCATCATTTCTGTGAGCATTAGTGGTTTGAGTTGATATGTGATGAGAGAGAATCGTGGCCGTTCAATAGTAGCTTTACGAAATTTACCAATAAACCGTATAACGTGCTCCAGTAATCCTCGTAATTAACTAAAATAAATGTAACATTAATTGCGACGCAAACGGATTTGGAACATATGGCTGTCGACTGTCATAATTTGCAGGCGTGTCCTCATCTCATTGGTCAGTAGCCTTCAGTATTTCAAAAATTACGCCCATCATCACGCTGTCCATGTTCAGTTGATAGAATTTGAGAGAAAATTGAAAAGTCAGATAGATACACTTGCCTTTCAAAACCACTGACCAAAATTTGCGTGCAGTGACAAGAAGCTCCCAATGTAATAAATCCACGTGGAATCAGACCAATGATCAAGCGAGTAACTGAATTAACCTACTCGAGAAATATCTAAACGCAGTCACGTGATGCTCCCATGCTTGTGTCGTTGCCTCACTCCGTAAAATGTAAAATTAAAACCCGCGCAGCTTACACCCAAAAGAGATAGAGAGATCACACAAGTTCACTGAGAATCGCCTTGGACTTACTCTCTCTGTGCAAAAATGGCGTCTAGGGTTTCAATTTGGTTATATTTGTTCGTCTTTTATCTGATTTCAGCTATCGCAGCTGCAGATAGTGAATCGGAGTTCGTTTTGACTCTTGATCACTCTAATTTCACTGACACAGTTAGCAAGCACGATTTTATCGTCGTTGAGTTCTACGCTCCTTGGTAAGTTTCCCGCTTTTCATTTTGCTATCTCCTGTTTGTTTCTTCTTTTCCAGACATAATTTCAGATTCGTTCTTTGTTGTGTGTGTGGCTCTCATAGTGGCTTGTTTGTCACTGGTTTCTTTTACCTGCATGCTGTGGTCCCGGTGCTAGAATCGTGAAAAAAAAATAAAAATTAATCAATGCATATACGAACATACTATCTTTCTTATGCCTACTTGTTTGAATTTTATTTTTATGAACTTTAAATTTTTTTTTTATAATGTTCATATCATCTGGTTTAGACGTCAACGTAATTGGTTTCTTTTTTTCCCCCTAAATCTGGTAACTGCTATGGGGTTTAAAGCAAAATGTCAAATGAATAATTAGGGCCAAACTGTTTGGTTTTATACGACGGTAATTGAATGTTGTGAAACATCAATTATTTCACCCCTTTCCTGGTGTCATTTGTGGCCTTTGAGTTGAGTATTTTAAACTTTACTTTTTCTTTTGTAGGTGTGGGCACTGCAAGAAGCTTGCTCCTGAGGTATCTATTAGTTTTCTGTGTAGTGTCTTATTCTACTCAGCTTCAACGCAATTTCTCATGTAATAGATATTTCTGTTCAGCTAACTCTAGCTATTGTTTCGTGTGTAGTATGAAAAAGCAGCATCTGTGTTGAGTAGTCATGATCCTCCTCTAGCTCTCGCGAAGGTTGATGCTAGTGATGAGTCAAACAAAGATATTGCAAGCCAATATGAAATCAGCGGATTCCCCACTCTGAAAATATTCAGAAAGGGAGGGAAATCTGTTCAGGAGTACAAAGGCCCTCGAGAAGCGGATGACATTGTTGAGTATTTGAAGCAACAAAGTGGTCCTGCTTCTGCCGAGATAAAATCGACAGATGATGGTGCCTATCTTAACACTGAGGGAAAGATAGTCCTTGTGAGAAAAGTTCTCTAGCTTTTATATTTGTCCTTGTTTTTGATCTTTATATTGTCTGGACATGTATGAAGTAATATATTTTTACATTTTTTAGGTTGGAGTGTTCCCCAAATTCTCAGGGCAGGAGTTTGATAATTTTATTGCTGTGGCTGAGAAATTGCGCTCAGACTACGAATTCCGTCATACTTTGGACGCTAAACATCTTCCCCTTGGGGAATCATCAGAGGCAGGTCCGCTGGTTAGGCTGTTCAAGCCTTTTGATGAACGATTTGTTGATTTCAAGGTATTTGATTGTTTTGTAGGTTTCAGATATTATCTTGTGAGAGTTATCTGGTACAAATCCTTTGAACTGCCAAAATTTTAATTCGTTTCTTCAGATTGGAAAGCATTTGCTAATAAAATCGCGGATATGCAGGACTTTAAAGTGGACGCTCTGGAGAAGTTTGTTGCAGATGCTAGCATTCCGCTTGTGACTGTATTCAATAAAGACCCAAACAATCACCCTTTTGTTGTCAAGTTTTTTGAGAGTCCCCATGCAAAGGTGTGCATCATAGAATTTCTTGTTTGGCATGATCTTCCAATTCTTTGAGTTAACAGGGTTGTTCATGTGCTTGATTCACCACTGAACTTCCTTAGAGAGCTTGTTTATATCCAAACCTGTTGCTATCAGTTATCAATGTTTGCTTTAAACATTTTATAATGAACCATTTGGTGTTGTTCTTAAGCAATTAGTAGAGTTACAGATAATGTGGATTGGTAAACTGCATTGTGCCAACTTTTATTGTTTTTCTCTGTTGGCCCTTGTACTCTGCGATTGTTCTAAATATCATTCTGAAATTGGCAGGCCTTGTTGTTTGTGAACTTCAGCAATGAAGACGCTGACTTGTTGAAAACTAAATATCGTGAAGTTGCTGAGCAATACAAGGGAGAGGGCTTGGCCTTTTTGGTGGGAGATCTTGAGGCCAGTCAAGGAGCTCTTGAGGTTAATATCTCTCTAGTCCCTGTTAATGACGCTTTCTCATCATCTCTTTGTCATGCACTCCTTATAACTTATTTGAATGAACAGTATTTTGGAGTGAAAGAGGACCAAGTGCCTCTCGTTGTCATACAGACCAAGGATGGCCAAAAGTATTTGAAAGCACATTTGGAGCCTGACCATATTGCTCCTTGGGTGAAGGATTACAAGGTAATTTGTCATCATTAACCTACGGCTTGTTTGGTTTTGGTTCAGGAAAAATTTTGATAAAATTTGATCGGTTGAGTTTCTGTTTTTGTTTTCTTTCTAGATTCTTTCTTTTTTCATAACTTATGAAAACTATGAAAACTATAAAAACTGATATTATTCTTTTGCCATAATTTGATTTTATTATTAATTAAATATATACTATTTAATAATACTAATAAGGATTATGAATGGTATAATATCATTGTTGAATTTATTTTATAATTGATTTAAAATAGTTATTTATGAAATGAAAATCATAAAATGTAAAATATTTAATTCTAAATGATATTGGTTTTTAACAATTAACATATATTAATAAATTTATATTAGTTTACAAACTCTTTGTTAGATATAATTATTTATTTTTTAAAAAAATTGCAAATATATTGTTATTATAGATATTATATAAGGGATTAAAAAATTATTTATTAAGTCTTAAAATTAGTTTTATCTTTAATTTTTATTTAATATTTAATTAATATCAGTAATAGAAGTATAATTATATTGATATTAATATTCAAACAATTTTTTTTTTGTTTAAAGAAAAGAAACGAAAACTATAACTTTCAACAAAAAAATAAAAATGAAACTAAATGGTCCCTTAGATTTTTTGTTTTCCAGTATGATATGTTAAAGAGTTGGTTACTTGTCTCTCTCATTCTTGAATATCTTTTCTTGAGTGGATTGTAACACTGTGAATTATGACACTGCAGGATGGAAGGTTGTCGCCATACAGAAAATCTGAACCCATCCCTGAAGTCAATGATGAACCTGTAAAAGTTGTGGTCGCTGATAGCCTTCAGGAGTTTGTTTTCAACTCTGGGAAAAATGGTTTGTATCCTTGCTTGTTTCTTTCAACATGTTGTGGAATTAGGATGCAACTCTTGTGTGATATTTCCAATGGTTTTATCACTCCAAGCATGATATTTTGTTCAGAGATCTTCCAGAAGCTTTTATTTACCTTGATTGATGGAAGATAAATTTTAAAGGGTTTTGTTTTTCTTGTGGAATTAGGATGCAACTCTTGCGTGATATTTCAAGGACGCAACTCTTGCTATCTCTTAAACCTGAGGGCTGATTTAAATCCTTCTATATGATTTGTATGATACAATTTTATGAATCCTAAATAAATTATTCAGGTTGTTGTGGTATTGGATGGGTTAGCATCCACCAATTAGAGCCTGATAGCTTGTATTCCCCTTGGGTTCACACTGAGCAAAATATTTGTATCCTCCCCCTGCTGGAGCTGTCTCATACTATGTCCTCAAATTTTCTTTTTGTATTTGTATCCATCGTATGTTGACATGTGTTGCTTTTCAGTTCTTCTGGAATTTTATGCACCTTGGTGTGGACACTGCCAAAAATTGGCTCCAATATTGGAGGAAGTTGCTGTCTCATATCAAAGTGATCCAGATGTACTTATTACGAAATTTGTAAGTTTTCTTCATCTCCCTAAACATAAACCCACACAAACGGATGATTAATCTGAATTGATGATTTCACTTGCTTGCTTAATTAATCTTTTAGCTTCCTTTGTTTGCTGGCATGGTGTTGTATAACTATCATGGGTGGAATGAACTATTATCTATAGGATTTTTTTACACCCTTCTTTTCCGGTAAATAGTAATTACTTGTTCTAATTATTTTTATGATTTTTAAATAGTGAAAATGAATATATTGTACAATTGGTTTTGAAATCTGCAGGATGCATCTGCAAATGACGTCCCGGACGATAATTTTGAAGTTCAAGGATATCCAACAGTGTACTTCAGGTCAGCAAGCGGGAACGTTTTGCAGTACGATGGTGATAGGTCCAAAGAAGCAATCGTGAGTTTCATTGAGAAGAACCGGGATAAGAAAGTTACAGAGCCAGAGTCGGGGAAAGATGAAGCACCAACAAAGGAGTCGGGGAAAGATGAAGCACCAACAAAGGAGTCGGGGAAAGATGAAGCACCAACACAGGATTCGGGAAAAGATGAACTGTAAAATAGGTTTCACTGGTTTGCAGCCTGGTATCAATTTTGGGAATAAGTTAACTAGTTCTGTCCCAATAATTACCCTGTTACTTTACTTCCTTTATATTGATCTTCCAATGCTTAGGAGAGAGAACGAAAATCGTGTAAGTTAAGTTGAGCTTCTCTTGAGAAATACTTGAACGAAGAGTTAGAAACATCCCATTTCCTTGTACATAAGTATCCCATCATTTGCGGTAATTGGAGACATTTGAGGGTAGGTTTCGGCTACCTTGTTCTGCCTTCTTCAAGGTTAGAAAAGGTGCAACCATAGGACTTATTCATCAAGTCTTTTTTAAAATTATATATTTATATCAAAATATAAGTTGCTAGTATTAAAAAGAAATATTAATGCGTACCGAACCTCAAATTCATCAAAGGCTAAACGAATATCAGGTTTGAACTTTTAAATTCTTTATTGCCTTCGATCTTTTCTTTTTCTTTTCATTGTCGATTAATCTTCTGTCTTCATCATTGTTGGCAAACGTTTCTCATCTTTTCCATTCTCTCTGATGTTGACAAATTAACTGTAGTTTAATTGTGATTTAATTATGAGTATATTAAAAAATAAAATTAATTGTGATCTAATTACGAGTGTTGGAGAAATAAAATATGGTAATTGAATCATACCTATTTCAAGTTCTTACAAAGATTTCTTTACAAGGTGTCTAACCACGAGTTTAAATATCTAACATCTAGCAATATCCACGTAACCAAAAACTCTTTGAGAGGTGAATATAGGAGTGCTAGCGCCCTCCCTCTTATTTATAAAGAGAGACAGAAGAGCCTAACTCTTGTAAAAATGAATTTCTTAATTATGATTAAAGTTGAATTTTAATTTTAATTCTAATTCGAATCCTAATTTTAATTTTATATCTCATATTTGATTCTTAAAAAATTTCAAACTTCACAATTGAATCTAACTTAATTTAAATTAAATTCTCTTTGTAGCTAATTTTTTATGTGACTCATTAGGTTCCTATTATGTTTGCAGTGATTATAAATTATAATTAGAATTAGATAAATTAAAACCCATTTTAATTTACCTTTAATTTTTTAATTCAATAATTTATAATTATGGATCAAAATTGATGTTTAACAACGTGTCATGATTACCCAAATATTAAGAATGTCAAAGTGATTTTCCTCAACCTATTAATGCATGGTTATGATTTATAATTTAATTCTTTTATCATCTAATGTTCTAATTGAACATAAAGTATGAATTTAGTGTCTACTATTCCAAATTCAATCATATTTTTTTCTTTCTAATTAATAATTGATATATGAAAACACCTTTTCAATTATCAATTCACTTTGATTAGACAATTCCTAAATCATTACTGAGAAAGGAACCTTCTCTCTAATTACTTTGAGCTGATGATTTTTTTTTGACTTACTCAACCATCTTTATGCAGTTTATACATATTTAACTACTATTGACTTAGCTACCATAAATAGAATAAATCATAATAGCATCAAAATATAATAATTCTCATATGAGACACTTGGTAATCTCAATTCTAAGAATCGATTATACAATCATTATAATAAGAAAATCCATAGACATATAAGTAATAATCTATTTCAGATTCTTATAATCGGGTCAATTTAGTGAGCTTAATCGGGTTAATTTAGTGAACTTATTTTCTAATAAATACCTATATGTTATTTAAGTATTCTATACCTTAATTTATAAGATCAATTACTTTCTTCATAAGATAGAAACATAATATGTGCTAGTTTTTTCGTTTCATTAATATCATGTTATGTTGAAACTACAACTATGAACAATTTAGGAATACTATATAAATGCAAATTGAATCTCATAATTGTGGTTTCATTATAATTTTAATTGCACAATAGTTATTTTAAAGATTTTACCTTTATTATTAAAGCATCAATTGTAATTAATAAAATTACAACCAGTCAACGTTAGTTTATGCCCTTTCAGCTATAAATTAACAATCTCCCACTTGCATTAAAGCTAATAGCCTATATATCTAGTATAATAGCCATCCATATATCTATCATAACTCTTTTGAGACAATGACTTAGTAAGAAGAACTACAAGATTCTCTTTAGAGGGAACTTGCTCTAATATTGTATCTTTTCACTCCACTTTTTCCTTAATCAAATAAAACTTCCTGAGTTATGTTTAGACTGTTGATGAGTTCTTGGTTCCTTTGCCTATGTAATGACGCTATTGTTGTCACAATATAATACTATTTGTTCAAACATGTTTGAAACTCTTCCAATTTACCGCACCGCCATTCAGAGTGAAGATGTCCTTAACTGTGGTCTGCTATCATTTAGATCGAACTGAAAACTAGTATCTAAATACCCCTGAACTCTAATTTTAACTTCTCTATAGACCAATAAGACATCTTTTTTCCTTCTCAAGTACTTTAAAATGTTTTTCACAATCGTCTAGTGACCATCACTGGTATTGGCTTGAAACCTACTTGTTATGCTCAAAGTATAAGAGACATTTAGTCTAGTATATAGTATCGCATACATGATTGATCCAATTGCCAAAACATATGGAGCACAATCCATTTTATCTCTCTCTTCTTGTGTCTTAGGAAACACACTATATGAGAGAGAAATCCAATGCAATATAGTTAAGAATCCCTTCTTAGAATTCTCCATGCTAAACCTATTTTAGTACTTTCGATATATATATGGACTGGGATGAGCCAAACAATCTCTTTGTTCTACCTTTATACATTTTTATTTCCATAATATAGTTGCTTCTCCTATATCCTTCATGGAAAAGTTCTTGGACAACCAAATCTTGACATAATGAAGCATTGGTATGCCATTTTCAATCAGTATTATATCATCCATAATAGCACTAAGAAGACAATGATGCTATCGCTAACCTTATTATAAAAAAAATTCATCAATAATTTTTATAAAATCAAACTCTTTAATTGTCTCATCAAAGCATATGTTCCAACTTCGTGACACTTGCTTAAGTCCATAAATCTAATTTTGAAACTTACATATTTGATTAGAAAATTTCTTATATTCAAAACCCTTAGGTTGTGTCATATACAAATCCTCAAGCAAATTTCTATTGAGAAATGATGTTCTAATATCTATTTGTCAGATTTCATAATCATAATATGTGACTGTAGCCAATAGGAGCTTTATGGAGTTAAGTATAGCTACTGACAAAAAGGTTTCATCAAGATCAACTCCTTATTTTTGTTCGTAACTTTTAGTCATTTGCCTTGCTTTGTACATGTGTAAATTACCATCCATATAATTTTTCTCTTAAAAAGACACTTGCATCCAATAGGTATGATACCATTAGGAGGATCCTCTAAACTTCATAAATGATTAATTTATATGGATCATTTCAGATCTCATAACTTTATGACATTTTAAAGAATCAATATTAGAAATTGCTCCCTTAAAAGTATTAGGCTCTTCATCTATGAGCTATACATTGTCTTTCCCATTCTTAATATGTATATCAAATTTAGTGGGTGGATGACGTATCCTACTCGTAAGTTGCAACTTATGCGTCTCTTGGTTTCATGTCACATGTATCAACTTGATGTTCCTATTCCATCTGGATGTGTATTTAAGGTTCTTGAACTTCTCTAAGTTTTACCTCACTCACGCTACTTTCCGTTAGAATAAATTCTCTTTCTCGGAATGTAACATATTTTGAGATAGGCACCCTTTGCTTAAGAGTATGAAAAGTTGATATATGACACTCTCTTTTGAATATCCCATAAAATTGAATTTACCTTATGCAACTTAGAGCTTATTAGATGATACATGCTTCACATAAGCATCACATCCCTAAATCTTTAAGTATGATAAGTTTGGTCTATTACTGTTCGATATCTCCTATGGAGTGTTATCAAATGACTTAGATGGAAATCTATTAAGAAGGTAAACAAAAATTTCAAATGCATATCCTTAGAAGGAGATAGGACCGATTACATGACTCATCATAGAACATATCATATCTGATACAGAACGGTTTCTCCTTTTAGACGCTCCATTATGTTGTGGATATCTAAGAGGAGTCTATATTGAGAGAATCTCATTCTCTTTTAAGTAACCAAAAAATGCATAGTCTAAGTATTAACCATATTGATCAGATATAGGTGTTTTAATACTTTTACCAGTTTGTTTCTTAACCTCAAATCTAAATTCTTTAAACTTTTCAAATGATTTAGACTTTTGTTTCGTTAAGTATAGATAACCATATCTAAAATGATCATCTGTGAATATAACGAAATATAAATATCCACCTTTAGCACAAGTAAACTTAGGGCTACATACATCTAAATGTATAAGCTCTAGTAATTCACTGGCATGTTTTTATTTTCCACTAAAGAGCTGCTTAGTTTGTAATAAACAATATTCATAAGTTTAATATGATTCATAATCAAAAAGATCCAAATATTCTTCTCTATATAGCTTTGTGATTCTAGTTTCGTTGATATGAGCTAACCTATAATGCTATAAATAAGATAGATTTTGTTCACCTAACTTTCTTTTCTTGCTATTTATATTATAGATTGGCTTTTAAAGATCTAATTTATACAAATCATTTTAAGTAATCCAAATCCGTAATAATCATCTTTATAAAAAGAATAACTGTTAATTCTTAAAAATAAAGAGAAATCCATTCAAATTTAATTAACAAATGGGAATAATGTTTCTAGTAATGATTAGAACATAATAAAAACTATCTAGTTCTAGCTCAAGGCTAGTTCCTAAAACTAATATAGCTAATCTTACTCTGTTGCTAACTTGTAGGTTCAGTTTAACTTTCCTCAACAATTTACCTCATGTTAACATCTCATGTTAGTATAAATATCATAACTATATCCATTATCTAACACCTAAGACTATAAAATAGAATCATAAATATTGATCTCATTCATAAACATACTTAAAGAAGCAAATTCCTTAAGCTTCTTATCTTTTAGGGTAGCAAGATATGCTTTATAGTTCCTCTTTTAGTTTCCATTAACTCCATAATGAAAGCATATGCTCTTATTATTATTTTTGCTTCATGACACCACCTTTTGACTTTGTTACTTTTGTAGAATCCTTCAGTATCTTGTTATAATTTTTTTGGAGCCCTTTTTGTCACTCTTAAAAGAATCCATAATAAGAATTGAATTAGGTTCCTTATTAAGGCATCAGTCTACGACCTTGAGCATATTCAATAGTTTAGGTAAGACACATCCTTTTATTCCTTATAGAAGTCCATAAATTGAAGCCGAACATCACATTTGAGCACTTCTTCAATGTGTAATGTTGAATCATTCTCCCTTTTGGAATTATTTATGTTATCTTATATCTATTGATTTGGGTATTTGTTTAAAGATAATCTAAATCCATTCATTAGACTGTTTTTATGAAAACCCATTGCTAGAATCTTGAATATAATATGTAATCGATGTGTTTCTGATTCATTTGTGACAACTGATAATGTCGAATCATTAGGGATAATATGATCTTAGGTAAATGATCTGAGCTTATGTAGTTATTTCCTTGATTAATGTGTTTTTCAGACTCATAATGTGGCTCCTATTAAATCTAGAGAGTTTGTTCTAAGTTATTCGATAGTTAGCTTTAGTTAACGAGCTTGTTTTAATTAAACACAACCTAAGGAAAAACTGGGTTAACAAAGCTTGTTGTTAACCTATGATTAATAGTTTCTATGAGAGGCATGAAAACAATAATTCAATGAAGTATGTTTAATTGTGTATGGGTTGAGATTGATCCGAGAACTAGATTCCAAACCTATTCATCACTTTTATCACTTTTTCACTGTTTGCTTTAATTTGCTTTCGTTAGTTTAATTTAACTTTATTTTCTCTACCAATTTCAACCAACCTCCACCCCCAATATCCTAAACTCTCTTTGGAAACACTCTTTAATAGATTAAATAATTAAAAACCTCATAGACTGCACTTTTCTACAATAAATGACAAGGAAAAGGGATCATACACTATGATTATTATGGAATTATCTCCTAGCTAAGGACAATGGGAAAATAAATTTATTATAATTATTTAAAAATGAAAAAGATATGGTATTAGTTGAAGAAAATACCTTGTAAGGATTAGGGAGTGCATGGTAGTATTGAGAGAAAAATAAAAGAATGGATCAACTTACGTGATCTTCCTAATGAAGCAGAAAATAAGCAAATTTGGTAATGGCTTAAACATATATGATGGTGAAGTGAGCATGGTGAGAAACATAGGATGATGGTTGATAGTGAGACGAAAGAGATGAAGAAAAGAAAAGGAAGAGATAAATGAAAAAAGGGTCAATAATAAGGAAGAGTGAACATGGGAATTAAGGATTTAGACTACTAATTCTTATTTAGTTTTAATGGTGGGGCCTACCATTGCCAATTGGGAATCATTCTAGTAATGGAATGTCTACTTAAAGTAAAAATAAAAAAATCATATTAGCAAATAATAAACAAAAACTTGACAAGTTAGGGTTGTCACCTTGAGGATTGGTATGAGAGTTTTTGAAAACTTAGGAGTTCATTTTGAACACTTTCAAACATTAGAGTTTGACCAATATTTTAATGTAAATATTAGGATTCAAAGGACCTTTTTTCTAACAAATATACTAATACATCAATATATCGGGACCTTGTACATTTTATCATTTTTAGTGGGCATGATAAGGAGTAATTTCAAGATAGTGGACTTCTTGATGACTTTATAGGAAAAGAACATATTGGGATGTCTTTTTAATATTTTTAGCTTTATTTAATAAATCCACAAAATGAATATTATGGTTGACCTCTCATCATTTTATAAACTAGTATAGTCTATACTCCAACGGTTTTAAGTTTAGTTGCAATTTGAGACATAAGGAATCATTTAAAGTAAAATTAATACTATTTAATAAGCTGTCAATAATCAATCCTCCGTAGACACCCTTGTTCAAAATATTATTGTAAAGTCATGTTATTATAGTTATAGTTTCTTGTTATTGTAACTTAGGATTAGGCTTGGCAATAAGCGTGGTTAGGTTAGGATTAAACTTGACAGTTTTTTAATGCTTAAGCTTGAGTTCAAATATCCAAACCTTAACTCAAATCTAACCAAAAATAATTCCTTGAGTGTTTTCCTTATTAAACGTAGTTCGACCAATTGAATTTGGGTTAGTACTAAGATTGAGTAAATTGTCATAACTTTTGGATTTAAAAAATTTATTAAGACCAAGCCCGAAATCAGTCAGACTGGGCTTGGTCTTTTAACTTCAAGTTAGGCTTAACTAAATTGTCATTTCTACTTGGGATACTTCATTTTTGCTCAATTGAAGGTTAAAATGAACATATTTTCCTTCAAATCATATGTTGATAGTTCTAAAATTTACCAAAGGAAGAAGAAACTTAATTGATGCCTAAGTTTGAAAGGAGGAATCATATAAGTGTTGCTAAGACTTAGTTGATAATTAACATTATTTTTGGCATAAAGATGACAAGCCAACAAGAGAATAAGGAAAAGTGCTGCAAATGGGTGAGGCATATATGATGCTAATGAAATCTCAAGAGTAAACAAGAGTTTTCATGTGATAGTGCGCACTCATAAATTTTTTTAACAATAGATGAGACTGATGAGAAATAAAAAATGATCGACTTAAATAAGTCATGCCAAGTAGAAAGGTGAAATTAAGGCAATTTACTTCAATGAGAAAGTTTGAATGTATGAAAATTTGTGAGGTTTCTTATATAAGTAGGCATGCATTAGTGTAAACTTAGTCATTTAGGTAATGAGATTGCACTATGAGTTTGTTTTGATGGACCATTCAACAAAATGAATAAGAATAATTAATGAGAGGCTCATCAAGGCACTTTTTAGTTAAGGAGACAATAATGTGACAACATATGGCAAGAACATGAAGAATATTAGTAAATAAGAGGGGGCACTACCTAACATGATTTAATGGGTAAGAGTAGTTCTTAAAATAGTGAGAAAGTGGGATGGTAATAAAAAAAAGTGGTAAGATTTATCCAAAACCATGTTCTCCATCATCTTAGCAAAGTTAGTGGCTAAAAAGATATAATTATCTACTAAGTTAATGGATTTAGTGAAAGTAGTTAATTGTAATTCATTTATTGCCTAAGTTCTTATAAGCTTATATAAAGAGATTTTATATTATTCATTTTAATATGCAACTCATTATGTGCTAAAGAGAGTTAGAGAGATTTATGAAAATCTTAAACTTGGAAGTTTCTAGAGTTTCCTTTGTATTGTATTTATGAATAAATTGCCTTTATCATATCTCTTTCTTACTCATTTCTTCTATTTGAATTGTGCAAAACATTTATCTATTGAGAGTGAGTGAAGAAACTAAAAACAAGTATAGGCAAGGCATTCAATAACTTTTTAAGAAGTTGTTTGAAGATCACAAAGAAAGGTTGAGTTATGATTTAGTGGATTTCAGCTTGACTATTAAACAAGGAATTTGACTATTTTGTTATCAATTTTCTACACTTAGAAATATTTCTACGATAGTTGGTATTAAAGAAAAGTGAGTTTTATAGTTGGTAACCAATGGTTGGTTAACACAATCTTGTAGAGAACATTGTCAAATTGGAGATGATCATTGGTCTTTTAGTCCCAACAATTGAGGGAATAATTTCATTATTGAAACGCTTTGAATATCTATCTTGATAGCTTTAAGAAACTTAAATAGATTTAAAGAAATAATTATAAATTTAGGGAGAGAGAAGTTAAGACTTATTAGTGTTAAAACATTTTATGAGTAGGGATTATAGTAAAATCTGATCAAAAGACATTTTGGTAATATGAAGGAACTATATGTTTTTAATGGTAAGTGGAGTGCTAAGGAAATAAAAAAAATTATGAGAAACTGAGAAATACTTTATAATGAAAAAGGTTTCCAATTCAAATAAAGTATAAATCACAGCTATGTCTATAGTGAATGATACTAAACTATGGTGAAAGATCTAAACCTCCAATAATGGAATCGATATGGGTAGAATTCCTATTAAAATTTTAAAGAAAAAGTAGAAAAAGCTAATATACTTGTTCTTCCCCAACAATACTTCTTGGCTTGTGAGTGATGCTTTAAACTGCCTAAGGTAAGATGACTAAGTGAGGGAGTACGATGACAATTCACATCATTGATGTTGGACGTATAGAATATGTCAGAAGAAGACAAGTTAAAATTCATTAGTGACTTTTAAGGTTAGGTACAGATGAAGCTTTAGAAGCAAAATATGAAGGAACTCTTAAATATAATAGTGATTTCTAATGCCATGGTATATCTCCAAATTTTATCACCAATTAAGGCTAATAAAGAATGAAATCATAATAGTGGGATTTATAATGGTTTAGAGAAAAGCAAAGAGAAGATAAGGGAGTATTTTTAGTTTAATTCAAATAAGCAATTAAAATAGTATATTGCATGCTTTATTTATAAGGGACTATATTTTGCTTATGAATTTCCTAAATGGAAGACCGTAGATAAGAAGATTAATTTATGATTGTGAAGGATTAGAATAGGGGGGGAAGGACTCAAAGGAAGAAGCTGACCTAAATTAGACTATGTTAGGCATAATACCTTTGAGAAGGAGAATCTAAGTGTTAAACATGCCAGAAAAAGAAGGAAAATGGTACGTGGGTTACATGTCTATATAGATGAAGACTTGTTCTTGGCTTCAAATTTTGGCTAAGGAGTATTTGAATAAATTTCTCATGCACGAATTATTTTGAAAAAGGGAATTAAATTCCCTTAGTAGGGTAATTTTTTAGACTTTTTAAGTTTAAAGGAAGAATTCTTCAAGAGTTGGCGAGCCTTAGCCAATGGTTAGCATACAAGTTGGCATGAAAATGAAATGTTGACGAGAGAACAAGGAAAATTTCTATAAGCAAGAGAGGCATATAGGTGATGTTGAGAGGATCCCAAGAATAAGTGAGAGTTGGTATATAATGGTGCAAGTTGGAAAAAAATCTTTGATCATGGTTTAGATTAGGATGCGAGACCAAATATAATTGGCATAAATAAGTCATGTTAAGTTTGAAGATGCGTGGATGAACTTGAATTTAATAAGAAAGTTAAAAAGTATGAAAATTTATGAGGTTTTTGCCATAATTTAGCTTGAATTGATTTGAACTTGGTTATGAATATGTCATACTGAACCTTGAGTCTACTTGAATAGACCATGTAGCAAAATGGATTAAAATGACTAATCAAAGGATCATAAAGATACTTATTAGTTAAGGAGATCATAATGTGGTGACATATGACAAACATATAAAGAAAGTGAATCAAAGAAGTAGAAGAAGTCCTAAAGTAGCGGGAAAGTGGGTTAGGATGTGACAAAGTGGTATAATTGATCTAGAACCATATTTCCATCATCTTGTTATAGTCAACACCTAAAAAAGATGTGACTCTCCATTAAGTTAGTGGATTTAGTGTAAGTATTTGCTTGTAACTTACTTGGTTCTTTAGTTCTTGTAAGTATATATAAAATTATCTTATATTAATTATTTTAATATGTGATTCATTTAATCATTAAGTAGGAAATTTCTTATGTTTTCTTTATATTTTCTTTGTATAAATAATAATAATTTTTTAAATAAATTGAATGTACTAGAAAATCCTCAAAGGGGTCAAACAAGTTTATAATAGGGAAATTAGCTATTGCGCATATAATTTAACCGCTAAACCAAAATATTATCTTAAACTAAATATAATGGGGTATATGTTTTGTTGGGAAAAATAAGAATTAGGATAATTATGATAGATTCCATTTCCTTTCTAAGCTATTGCTCATTTCTATATTTATACCTCTGAAAATCAAGTTACCATTACTCTATCATATGCTTATTCATGAGTATTCTAGCATTTTTTTCCTTTTACATGGAATATGTGGTGTAGTAGAACACCAATTTGTACATTAATAAGTTATGTTTCTTCAAACCGTAAAGCTTATATGCCCAATCAAATATGTTGCTTTATTGATTCATGTGATATAGATTACAAAAAGATAACATATGTTGCCAAACTAAAGATGCATAGCTGCAATTGAAGAATATATGATCAAGTGGTTCATTCTTTTACTAACAAAGCAAAACATATAGGGTTAATGTTTTAGGCTAAGCATAGTCTATCTTTTGTTAAGACATCTTTTTTTATGGTAAGCCATCATATGAATGAAGCTTTTGGAATACAATTTTTATACTAAACTAAACTTCTCTATATGACTGACTTACACGGAGGTTTGAAGATTTCTAGGCATGTGAGGTTAGTAAATCTATTGGAATTATTCCTATTCTAGATGAACGAGTCTTCTTCATTTTGGTTTGGATAATAGTCTCATGATAAACAAGACACATCTTGATAGGCAATTTTATTATATCCATCCATTCGTTTCTAAAATGATGCTCACTCTTGCATTATTTGGAATGTTATTCCTTATGTTGTTGAGGTTATGCATTAGGTGTAAAGGGTTAAGTTCATGCCAATTTTCATACTAAAATCAAGTTTCTTGGCATTCCTTATTCTTGATTTAATGTTATAGCTAAAGCAAACCCTCGAAGCTTGTATCTATTTTAGCATCCAAGAAGTGATGTATTGAGGTTTAATCTTCCAAATGCTTGAACCTTCGAGAAAGTAAGTGTTCATCAATTTGACCTAAAGAGACTCCTTGTCTACTATTGGCTTTTATATTCTTTTGACTAGTAAAACTTTGTTGTCTACCTTAATAGGTTTGATTCCTAAACCTCCTTGAAATTTTAAGTGTATATATCTAATGATTAAACTTTGTCTCTTAATGATTTGTCTTTTTTCTAGTTCATAGAAAGTTTGTTATCATTTGTTTCAACAAATTACAAAGAAAATATAAGTTAGAGGACTAGAAAACATGTAAGTTATTGTCAATAATTATGATTAATTAAATTCTTCTAGTATAGCTTAGAGCCTTTCTTTGGTAGTTGTTTAATTTCTCATTAATCAAGTCTATAAGGGTTGTAGTCAAAGTAGGTTAGTCTTTTTTTGGTGAGGATTGGTATGTGTACATATTTGAATGGAAGTTGATTTTGTTTAAAGCTAATAAGAAGAGAAATCTAATTACCTATCATTAAAGAATTTGTAGATAAGTAAAATCTACTTTTGCTTACGTTAATAGAGACTCATAAGAGGTCAAGGTATTAGTTAGAACTTTGATAGGACTAGAAGTGGCAACATAGGACAAAATCAAGTCATCAATAAAGAAAAGATTGAAAATTCTTTGCTTATGACATTTGCTGTGATATTTAAATTGACTGCCCTTGCCAGTGTTAATATTGGTATTTCTTATTAGGGCTTATACAAATGATAAAAAGATAGGAGAATAGTGGATACCTTTTCTTTAAACCTTTTTCACCTTGAATATCTTGGTTTTGCTATTTATTGAATAATATTCTATTTGAGAGAGTAGAATGCATTTATTTATCTAATTAATGAATTGATTAATGAAATCCTAGGCTTTAAGCATACTGAGAATGAAGTTTTAGCTTGTGAAGTTTAAAGCCTTGTAGAAATCAATCTTTAGTGTATAAATTTTTATTCCTTTTCTTCTTTGATAATTATTGAATAGCTCTTGAGTATGAGAATATTATCCTTAATTTTTCTACCAAGCATGAATTCATTCCAATATGGATTATAATTTCTTTTAGAATATGTCATCCTTAAAGCTAGCAGCTTGGAGATTATTTTGTAAACTACATTATAACATGATATGAACTTGAACTCAACAAAACTTAAGGCATTAAGAACTTTAGAGATTAAGAAAATGTGTGTTTTGTCATAATTTCCTTATTTAAGAATTTCAAGGTTGCTTTTTTAATGGTAGCTTATGTCATGTTCCATATTTTGTGAAAATACATTACATTGAAACCATTATGATCAAGTACCATATAAGCCCCTTGATTGAAGTGATTTTTTAAATTTCAAATCAAATTATGGGCTCATTTGACTTATTACATGAATATCCTAGATTGATAAAGGAATTATTTTCTTCAAATCCTTTATAGAAACAATAGCTTTGTTAGCAATTCCTAACACACCTTTAAAGCAGTTGTAGTCTAATTTTTTAATCTTTTAGGGTTCAGTGATTGGATCTTTAGTAGAGCAATTATGTTAATAATTCTCTTTACGAAAAAGGAATTGCGGAAAATTTTGAAGCTTCCATCCCCTTCTTTTAGCTAAAGGTTTCTTCCTAGGCATTACCTTTATATATATTTTTGGTAAACAGAATTGTTAACATTCCTAGGCAAGTAGAGTGTAAAGTTTCCAGTGATTAAGAAAAGGATATTTTGATTTGGTTGTAGTGAGCTCAGAATTGTTTAGAGTTGCTTCGATTGGGATTCTAAGTTTGGAACATAGATCTTAGTAATATTTAGGCTTATCATTATGTTCAAAAGAGTTACTTAAAAATGGAGGAACTGATATAAAATTACACTGATAAAGATTTATTTGAGTAGGATTAAAGGTAGTTATGATTCTACCATTACAGGCATTATGGTTACTTACTAAGGTCCAACTTTCGTTCAAAAACCATAATCCCTTTTTAAATCTTAGGAATTTTATTTTGGTCTCTAAAGGACCAACAAAAATATGCTTCTTGGTAAGTATGTAGTTATGGAGTGCTTGTTGTTTTCTAAGGTTACTTAACCTCGTTAACTTCCATCCTACGATTGACATATGCTTGTGGAGCGAGGGCTATTATTAACCTTTTTCTTTGGCCTTCTTCTAGATTTTTTATTAGTGCTGATAACAATATTATCTAATTGCTTTTTGATTTGGATCAACTTCTTCTAAGCATCTCTTATCAGTTGGCTTTTCTTCCTTTTCTTCCAAAATGTGTATTAGAGTTTGCTCATATTCTTTTTCTAAGTTATTTTTAAGAGTGGTTTTACCTATAGCTAAAAAGTTATTCTCTGCATCTTATGCAACTATTCTTGTTTCATTAGTGCCATTAAATTCCCTATCTCACTAGTTTAAGGTATTCTTCTTATTTAAACACCTTGCCTATTTGTCTCCATTCTCTCTCTCTCATTTTAAGGAAATTGGTCTCTATTTATAACATAAAATAATGTTTGTTTTAACCATGTTTCCTTCC
>JAOSBO010000006.1:11805010-11827730 GCA_027563915.1 Erythroxylum rotundifolium | reverse complement strand
TCTCTCTCTCTCATTTTAAGGAAATTGGTCTCTATTTATAACATAAAATAATGTTTGTTTTAACCATGTTTCCTTCCTCATCTAGTTTTATCAGCGTTGATATGTCTCAATGCTCTTTTTCCATCTTAACTTCAAAATATATTCAAGCATAATAAATTCTTTTCATATTAGCTATGTGCTTATATATACAAAATTGGTTTCCCTGAGGAGCTTACTAAATAGCTTAATCTCATAATGGATTAAAATTCTAGTGAGATGTTATGGAAGTTAATCCAAATGGGAACATATTTATGTTTGAAAATTACTAAATCCATACATGAGTATCACATCTGTAAGAATATTGGTTTACCATTAAAAAGCCAATGACCCATTCCTAGATTCTTATCATGTTCATTTCTAAGTTGAAATTAAATAAGAACATTTCCTCTTAGTTAATAAGAACATCAGCTACTCCTTCCTTTCTCCAGCTTACATATCCTATGATTTCATTTTAGGGATAAGTCAAACTTTTGTCAGTAAAGAAACCAGCTAAAGTTGAGTTCCAATTTGTTGCTTTAGTTTTTAGAATTTTAATATGAGGAGAAATTATGTTTCTTTCTTCTAAGGGTAAGAATTTTAGTTTCTCAAAAGGGAGCTATCTCTTACAGCTTAGTACCATGTGTTGGTTTATACTCTATAGCCAATCAGTTGGTTGTAGTTTAGTGACAAACTAATTTAAAGACATTCTTTATCTTATACATATTTAGATATATATGATAAAATCTACGCAATAATTATACACTGCAAATGAAATTAAAATGAGATTTATATTACATTTATGTATTATCCTTAAATTGTTCCTAGTCATTTTTCTATTAAGACTGGATATTAATAGAACATAAAAAGACTAGCACATGCTATGTTTTTCCTTATAAAAGAAGTAATCGATCTCATTGACTAAAGTATGGAGATACTTAAACAAACCTATGGGTGCTTGCAAGAGAACGAATTCACTGAACTGACCCAATATGAGAAATCCATTTGGAATATTACTGTATGTCTATAGAATTCTCATTTTGATGATTGTATAAGTACTCCTTTGCCTTGAGGTCTCCAAAGTCATCTTGTATAGGGATTGCAATGTTTTGATATTACTTATGACCTATTACAATTATATGTAGTTCAGTCAGTAGTCATTGCATGAACTATATGAAGGTAGTTAAGTAATTAAGAAAGGATTCATCACCCTAAAGTAATTAGGTAGAATGTTTCATTGTTCTCAATTAGTATTGATTCAAAAAATCCTTGACTACGTTGGATTGACATTTTGGAAATAGTTTACAAATTTTATTAATTGAAACAATAACTAATGGTAGATAACTAATATGATTGGATTTAAAATAGAGTAGAAATTAATTTTATGCTCTATGTCTAAGTGGAACATTGCATGATCAAATGATTGAATTATATGGAATAATCTTACACAGAAAAATTAGTCAAAACCACTTTGACATTCCTAAATACTTAGGTGATCATGATATGTTGCTAGACATCAATCTTGATTTATGGATATAAATTGTTTAATTAGAGAATTAAAGATAAAGTAAAAGAGTTTAGTTTATCTAATCTTAAATATGATTTAGAGTTATAATTTGTATCCATTACTAACATATTTAGGAACCTAATGGGACCCACATAAAGAACGAATTGAAGAGAGTAAAGATATTTTAATCAAGTTGGACTTGATTGGAAAGTTTGAAAACCTTTATGATTAAATATGAGATAATTAATAAATAAGGATCAATAAGAAATACTAGATTTTATTTAGGCATAATTGATATTTAATTAGAATTATTAATTCTAGATAAAATTTAAATGATATTAGAATTTGATTTTAATTAAATTACTAAATGTCCAAAACTTATTATAAATAGGCTTAAGCTCCAATGGAGCTAGCACTTCTCTTTTAACGCTCTCTGCAATAATAGAGTTCTCTCAACTTGTTTTGTGGATACAGTTAGAGATCGTACACTTGTGTGACTATAGTAGTTGAGATGGACATATTTTAGAAATAGTTTAAGGGATATGACAAGAAAAAGATCAGAATTCGAAATAATGTATGGATTAAGATTCATGCTTTATTATTTATGTATTAATCATTTTATAAAATTAAAATGATCTTGACTTTTGGAAAATCAAATCATAAAAATTTTCGTAATTATTCTGCTCCACGTGGGATCAGAAGGAGATTATGACTTATCTAGATTTAATCTATAGATCTCAATTTGATTTCCTAATACTATGTTAGTTTGTTAATAGGTACATAATTAGAAGGAGCTTATGACTTGTCCTGAGTTAATCTTGACATTATGATAATAGTTTAAGAGGTAGAATGGAGAGTGTGAAGATGCATAAGAATATTATCGTAGGAGGAGGAGAGGTTGGAACTCACCTGTCACTAAAAAGAGAAATGATTATAGGCAAACTTAGAGGGGAGGAAAGTTTGAGATTTGAAGTTCATATGGTGATTAAGGTTTACCATAAGAGGGAGAGGAATAAGCTTGTCTTGGTATCTCAACAACTTTAATGAAACTTAAGCTTGAAGATTTTTTTTCCACTACACTGAGCATCAAGAAAATATTAACTTTCGCTATAGTTACGTCTAGATGTTGTTATTTCTTTTTCTTAAATAGTTAAGGAACCTATCAGTACGCTTATCGAGAATAGTCTGTCAAAATTTGTTAAACAAATAGGAAAAGTCAATTAAATTTTGACCTAAAAAAAGGAGAGTGAATCTAAATTATTCTAATCACTTAAATATGAGCAAATGGCACTGACAGATATTAAGTGGATATTAGCTTAAATATTGCATTATTAGGAGTGTATTGCCTTTTAGGAAGTTGATTGTTTTAGAAAGTATAGGTTTATAATTGTACATATACATCTTTTTGCATAATGAAAGGTAGAACATTATTATCTCCCATATAAGACTTATATGTTATCAAAGTCAAGACCTAGATAAATTAAGGCCATGGTTGGTGATGATGGAAAGCACAACAATGGTCACAGCGGCAGATCAGGAAGCAATAAAACAAATGACTTATCCAACCTCTTTATATTATCTACCTTCTACTGACAGCCCAGGAATTTACATAACACTTGTGGTTCTGAAAGGCGACAACTATGACGAATGGGCTAAGGTTGTTAGAAACGCCCTTAAGGCTAAGACGAAATTGGATTTCATTGATGGGATGATTGCGAAACATGCTACAGAGACCCATAACTTGAAGATTGGTATGCAGTGAATTCAATGTTAATTGTTTGCGTCTTTAACACTATCGACCCTCCTCTTCGATCTACAATCTCTCATATGGAGACCGTCCAAAACCTATGGGAAGACTTGGGGAACATTTTTCCATTGGTAACATCATAAGAATTCACTAATTGAAGACTAAACTTGCATCCTACAAATAAGAAAGATAGGCAGTTGCAGCGTATTATGGTAAGTTGAAGAGCACGTGGGAGGAACTTATAAGCTACGCAAAGAAAACAACGTGCACATGTTCTGGGTGTACTTGTGGAGCAGCAATGGAACTTGTACATGAAAGTCAAAAGGAGAAAATCCATCAATTTTCGATGGGTCTTGATGAAGTCATGTTTGGAACTACTTGTTCTAACGTATTAAGCATGGAGTCCTTGCCTACTTTGAATAGAGTTTATTTCACAATCATATAAGAGGAGCGACATCAGACTATTGCCTGAGAAAAGGATGAGCGTGGAGATGCCGTAGGCTTTGAGGCATAAGCTCCATCAAAATTTCGTAATAATGATGTTGGTTCTAATAAGTCAGCCAAATCGACTGGTAAGAATTATGGGAAAATAGGACATGAGGTTAAAGATTGCTTCAAGTTGATTGGCTACCAGAATTGGTGGGGTACAGGGTGCGATGCTGATTGTGGTGCTATTCGAGGACACAATGGACGTGTTGGTGGTTCTGGTCACGGCGAGAGAGAGCCTATTACTACTACTAATGTGACCCAAAACAAAGGAGCAAATAGTGGGACGTATAGTGGCAGTGGAGGCATCATAGAAGCTGATTGGATGAGGTTTGACTGATGAATAATGGAGTACTTTATTGAGCCGTCTTAATACCCACGACAAGAGCAGTGAGAAACTAACATGTAAAAGATGCTCCACTCCTTGGATTATATAGGGAATATTAATATTTTGGTTGATTTGTGAGATGTTGAATCGTGCCCTGAAGGGTCTAAGACTCTAGCATTGAAGGAAGGGACAATCGTCCTTAGCAAAAAGTTGAAATTACGTCATGTTCTTTATATTCCTCAATTGGCCTACAGTTTAACTTTTGTGTCTGAATTACTTGCCGATATTAATTGCAAAATCACATATATTGACAAGCTTTGTGTGATACAGGACCGCAATACGAGGATTCTAGCCGATGTGGGTGAACAACATGATGGGCTATATCTCTTCAAATCGGTGGCACAAGTTAAGGAATATAAAATAAGTGGGGTGGAATCAATTAATTTATGGTATAGACAACTCGATCATCCTTGATGTCAGATTGTTTCAATTATTCCTGAAGTTAATAATAATTGTAATAGTAGTAGTAGTAGGAAAATTGAGAAACCTTGTGATATTTGTTTTCGAGCAAAACAGACTTGAGAAGTTTTTCCTGTTAGTATGAATATAGCCACCGATTTATTTGAGTTAATTCATTGCGATTTGTGGGGTTCTTATTGGGCACCTTCTTCTTGTGGTGTTGTGTGTTTACTGATCATTGTTTATGATTTTTCACATGGTGTATGGGTTTATCTACTGACCAAAAAAGTCAAGTTGGGAGGATAATTAAAACTTTTTACTCCATAGTTTTCACCCAATTTGATAGGAAAATAAAAATAATTAGTAGCAATAATGACACTGAGTTCACTTATTTGAGTTCTTTTTATGAAAAATAAGGAATAATACATCAAGCCTCCCATGTGGGCATGCCTCAACAGAATGGAAGTATGGATTATAAGCACCATCATATCTTGAATGTTACTTGTGCTCTCTGTTTCCAAGCATATTTACCTATTTCTTTTTATGGGGAATGTGTGTTGACTGTTGCCTACCTAATTAATCGAACTCCCTGTAAGGCCCCATCATATATCCTATAAGTATTATAGCATATATAGGGTGTATTAGGAAGTGAACATAACAAATGAATTAAGTGCATCTAAGTATAGTAAGAGACATAATGGTACCTAATGTAAAAGATTTGGGTAAATGGGTAATTTGTTCGTTTCGAAATGAATATACCTCTGTAATTTGACCACATCTTGGTTTGTAAACCTCCAAATTTGATAATTCTAATTGCAAATTAAGCTAGAGACATAGATCTAAAACTTTCATGAACGAACTAAAGTTTTATTGTGCCTCTAAGATTTTTTAATTCTGGATCCCGGAATACCTAACCAAATTGCATGAAATTTATTACATTAGAAAATTAAGACATAGTGGAATGAAATTAATTTATAATATTATAGGCCAATGTGGGAAGTAAAGGAATAAGAAAGACCAATATATAAATTTTCTAAAGTTAACATATGGACCAATTGGATTAAGGCATGTGTAACTAATAATAATAAAGCATGTGTGTCTAATAGGAATTAAGCATATGTGTGAGTTTTGAAAGTTCTGGAATGGGGATATGGAGAGGAGATGCACAACATTTTTGGGGTTCTAAGTTCAGATTTTTCTCCTCTCCATTTCACCGTCTTCATCTCATCATTTTTCAAGTAAGAAATCAAGCCAATCTTAGGTGGAATTCAAGGTAATTAGATGGAAATCAAGGTAAAAGTTAGGGATTTTCTCTTCACCTTTGTCTCTTCTTAATTTGCTTATGAAAGAATGAAATTATAAGGTTGGCAGTGGGATTGAGTGGTATATTTTTGATTTTTCTAGTTGATGAGTCAAGCAAAGCCAAAAAGGAAGGCAAGGAAAGGCAATGGAAGACTATTTTGTCAATTTTGAGGTTTGGGAATTCATTTAGTTGATTTCTATATTTGCGTATGAATGAATGGATATAAAGATTCATTTGGATGTGGAATTGCTGCTGGGATATTGCTTTGGTGTTATTTTGATGTTACCTTGCACGAACTTGGTTGCATATGACAAGAGAATATCGTGTAGTGGAATTATATCTAGGGTTTGTTTGAGTCAGTCACATTGTTTGAGTCATAACTCAGCCTATAAGCCTCCAAATTGCATGATTTCAGTTGCATATGAAACCTAAAAATAGAGCTAAATATCTCTAGAAGGAACGTTGACTTAATTCTGGCTCTATGATCTTGGAAATTGAAATCGAAAAAGGTGACCTGATGCTGCCCATGTTTTGGAGCAACGTTTGATATTTTGCTTATATCTCATGATTTAGAAGTCCAAATGATCTGATTGTTAGTTCTATAGAAACTATAGACATAGAGTCTAAAAGAACTTAAAACCTATTTCTAACTTTTACTATATGCATATTAAGGAACAAGTAGTGGTATGAATGGAGAGAGTGTCTGTCATGATCGTGACATTGTTTTTGTTTTCGATTTCTACCACATCTTATCCAAACCTTTATGAATGTGTATGAAACTTTTCAAACACCTAGAACTAAATGAAATAGGACTTACCATATGTGAACTGGGTGATTGAACATTTAAGATTGAGCATGATGCATTCCAAAGAAATCTTACATGTACATAAATGATTTGTTTGCGTATGTATTACTCATATGTGTATAGTATGATTATACAAGTCTGATTTTGACACCCTTCTAAGGGTGATTAGTTATGAATTACATGTATGAACACAAATATAGATTTTATGACTTGAAATGTATATCATATGATTTGGTAATATATGAATTGTGAAATTTGCAAATCGTTAAAGGACGTCTTATAGTGCCTACTATATTGTCTTGGTTGTGGATAGATAGGCATGCCTATAGGGTTACAGTGCAGCTGTTATAGTTTGACAACACTGATGTCCACAGTTCAATACTTTCGGGTATCCATAGTTTGATACCTTCAATTATCTACAGTTTGATACCTTCAGGTATCCACAGTTCGATATCTTCGAATATCCATAGCACCTGTTATCCATACCCATAAAAAATGTGCAGGCCTGACATAGAAAGTAAAGTAAAGAGATATAAATAAGAAATACAGTATGACAACATAAATAATCAGTATATGAATGAGCATTTGCATTTGTATTGATAATTTGTATTATTGAGTGTTGAATATCAATGTTTGAGATTCGAAGGTGAGTTTATGGTATATGAAAAAAAATGTTGAAGTGTGTTTGCATTATTTATTTGATTAAGTATACCATCATTATTTATGTTTGTGTAATGTTCATGAATGTATGTGCTTTGCGGACGACCACTGTGAGTGATCATCCAAACCAAGTGTTTCCCCATTAAGCTTTCAAGCATAACATGGGTGTTAATCCATATAGGTCCAAGTCATAGGAGTGAGGTATAGGGAACATCTATAGGGATCGAGGCCAATAGATAAAAGAAAAAGTACTTATGGAAGGCATTTTTAGTTAAAGATGATTGTACATGTAATGATTAAAGGGAATTGTATATTTTCTTTTGGACTCTTATGTAAATGTAAAATTTTTTTACTATTATTAAATGATAATGTCAAGCATTGGGAAGTTTTGTAATGTGTATGTGTATAGCATTGAACCGAAATGTATGTCGTGAATGCATGTACAGGAAATTGGTTGCCTTATGTGTGGATGGTTGTAAGTTCTGTACAGGGGGCATTACACTCCCACTCCCCTACTAAATGGTAAAATATCATATGAAGTTCTTTTTGGCCAGCCTCCCACGTATAAACCTCTTAAAGTTTTTAGGTGTTTGTGTTATGCTCACTGTATTTCTCGTCACAGTGACAAATTTGGTTCAAAGAGTAGAAAATGTTTATTTATAGGATATGAATTTAGAAAGAAAGGATGGAAACTATATGATTTAGAAATTGGAGATTTTTTTTTATGTCAAGGGCTATGCAATTTTTTGAGACACAATTTTCGTTTCATAATTCTCTGACAAACTTGGAAACCCCAATTAATTCACACCTAACTCCAGCCCCATATAGTGATAATTGGGTGGTTCCTACTGCTATAAAAAATGTGCCACTAGTACTAGTGATGGTATTGAAAGGATTCTCAAAATCCTATTGACGTCAAGGGGAGTCTTGGGTTTGATGGAGGTAGCGGTAATGATGTTATGTCGATGGATGATGTTCTTAAAGAGAGGAAGAGTAGTGAAGGTGCTAGGAAAGATAGTGCTACTGGTGGAACTACAACTACTACTGTACCTGTTGTATAAGGTTAGGATGGTCTTCTTGGTTAGGAACATCGAGAGCGTAAACTCTCCACCTATTTGAAGGATTATATCATCCACATAGCTCAATGATTGGAACCCCATTGCGACACATCCCACTCAGTTAAAATCCTCAGGTAATTCGTATCCTATAGCTTATTATGTGACTTGAGATAAATTTTTTATGAGACACAAATGTTTTCTGGGAGCTATTACTACAGGTACTGAACCTACTGGGATTTCTGACGTCATGTGTGATCGTCATTGGAGGGAAGCCATGAGACAGGAAATAGATGTTTTTGGAAAAGAATGGCACTTGAACATTGAGAGTATGCCATCAGGGAAGAAGCTTATTAGGTACAAGTGGGTATATAAAATCAAACATAATTCAAATGGGTCTGTTGAAAGGTTTAGGGCTTGGCTTATGATCCTAGGTAACAGTCAGGTTGCAGGTATTGATTACAATGAAACTTTCACACATGTCGCCAAAATGCTTTCAGTTTGAACATTTCTCACTGTTTTTATGGCTAAAGGATGGGAGCTACTCCAGATGGATGTACATAATGCTTTCTTGCATGGAGACTTGGATGAGGAGTTTTATATGCAGTTACCTCTAGGTTTTACTTCACCTTCGCCTAGTAAGGTATGTCGCTTACGTAAGTCTCTGTATGGGTTACGTCAGGTTCCTTGTTATTGGTTTTCTAAACTTGTTGCTGCGTTGAAAAAGTTTGGATTTATTCAGTCTTGTATGGGTTAGTCTCTATTATCCTATACAAAAGATGGAATTTCTTTACATGTCCTTGTTTTTGTTGGTGATTTGCTTACTACAGGCAATAATCATGATGTAGTTCCAAACTTTAAGCAATATTTGCATAAGTGTTTTCACATGTATTGAAATACTTTTTGGGCATTGAAGTGGCTAGGAATCCAGAAGGTATGTTTCTTTGCCAACGTAAATGCACCCTTGACATTTTATTTGAGACTAGTCTTCTTGGTTCGAAACTTGTTCCTTTTCCCATTGAACAGAACCATAAGCTTGCCTTAGCCACTGGCAAGAATTTTGATGAGCCTAAAAAATATTGTTAGTTAGTTAGAAGATTGATCTACTTGATCATTATGTGCCCATAGCTATGTTATTCAGTCCATATCTTGGCACAATTTATGTAGTGTCCAAAAGAGGAATATTGGGAGGCAATTTTATGTTTGTTACGTTACTTGAAAGGTAATATTGGACAAGTGATTTTTCTGCATTCTGATAGTAATTTACAGTTATATGGTTTTGCAATTTAGACTGGGCAAGCTATCCATTGACACGACGATCTCTGACTAGTTATTTCATTCTCTTAGGCAATTCTCCCATTTCTTGGAAAACCAAGAAACAACACATTGTCTCTCGTTCCTCTACTGAAGCTAAATACAGATTTATGGCTACAACTTGTGAGTTGAAATGGCTCAAGTCTTTATTCAGATATTTGGGTGTGATTTATGATCATCCTATGCATTTGTTTTGTGATAGCTAGGTTGCTCTACATATTGTAGCCAATCTTGTATTCCGGGAATGTAAGAAGCATATAGAAGTGGATTGTCACTTTGTATGTGATGAGATCACTGTTGGTAATACTATCACAACATATATGTGTACATCTCAGCAATTGGTGGATATCTTCACTAAAGCACTTAGGAAACAACAATTTCTTTACATTATTCACAAGTTGGGTATTCATGATCTTCATGCTCCAACTTGAGGGGAAGTGATGGCAGATATTAGGTGGATATTAGCTGTAAATTATTGGAAATCTAAACTTAACATGGTTTAGTAGTTAAAGTGTTTCCAGTAGACAAAATTTAAGATTTATTTAAGAGAGAATTTGAAAGGTCAAACGTTTTATTTTAGGTGTGTAACCATGGATTTAAAGCTCTTTAAGTCTAGTTTCAGTTAGTGAAAGTTTCAAGTCATTTGGACTTTTGTTTAAAAAGTTATGGTTACTTTAGTGAAGGATGGTCAGAATTAACTGTGTTGTTTAGAATTCCATTATTTATTGTTATACAAATTTCTAGAGTCTTCATCTGATGTTTTAGGATTTATAAGGAGTTGTAATCAGTTTTTTATTGTAGAGAATCTAAAGAGTTCATAATATAAAGAAACTTTCTTGTTATTCTTCTCTTCTTTCTACCTGATAAGTGTCTAATACATAATTAGACTACAACAAATTGGTATCAAAGCTATGACAACCTCCAGCATGACGCTACTCAGACAAGTTCCATTACTGCTCCTTACAATAAATATGACAATTGGAGTATACAAATAAAGGAATTGCTTTATGCATAAGATGTGTGGGATGTAGTCGAGAATGGCTATGACGAACCAATAACAACAGGTAATATGTGGACGAATTAGATAAAGACGCTAAAAGAGACTCGTATGAAAGATAAAACTGCACTTTACCTCCTTTTTTAAGCAATTGATGAATCCGGTTTTGAGAAGATCGCTAGCGCAATAACATCAAAGGAGGCATAGGAGATTCTTTAAAAAGCATAAAAAGGTGCATACTGAGTGAAATAAGTTTTCCTATAAACACTTAGAGGTGAATTAAACATTTTAAAAATGAAAGAGTCTAAATGCATGTATGATTGTATTACAAGGGTGCAAAAAATGGTGAATCAACTCAAAAGAAATGGTGAGGGGATGAGTGATGGTCAAGTAGTAGAGAAAATACTAAGGTCTGAGAATGTGGTTTATACAATAAAAGAGCCTAAAAATTTGGCAAAGATGACCATAGATGAGCTCTCAAGTCCATTGGAGGCTTATGAACAAAGAAAGACAAAAAAGAAACAAAAGGTGTTGGAGGAAGCACTTCAAGCCAAAATGACACTAAAAGAAGAGAAGTTAGACAACCTCAGTACAGGTTGTGGTGGCTATAGAGGCTGAGGAAGAGGTCGCGGCAGAGGCCATGGTAGAGAACAAGAATGGCAAGAGAATAAGGATGATAAGAATCAACAAAACTTGTATAACATAGGTTGAGGTCAAGATCAAGGAAGATCAAGTAAGTATAATGTTTAATGTTATAATTGCAAAAATTATAGCCATTATGCAACAAAATGTTATTTCAACTAGAAGAGAAATGAGAATGAGAAAAAGGAAGAAAATGGAGGTGATGGTGTAGTGTTGCCAGCAAGCAAGGAGTCTATTATGCCCAAATAAGTTCTAAAAATACCTAGACTATCATACTCACAAGTATACAAGGTAGCTGTAGTGATTACCCAGGGTCGTCTCCTATATAGGTGAAATTGATTCACTTAAATTAGCCTTAAACAAAAATAAAAGCATATACAATCTTAAACACTCTATCCCGATTTGTTGAGTGAAGGATTTAAAGGAAATAACAAAATTAAACTAAAAAGTAAACAAAATAAACTATGAGAAAAAAATAAATAGATTAATCAAAGTGGAAAACTTTTAATAATTAATTTCACTAATTTAATATCCTATGCTTGAATAAGGGAAGACAATTAGCAAAATTACCAATTGAGTTCTAAAATAAATTCAAATAACAAACTAATCTAACTTTCGTATTCGACAAGAGTATCATCGAAATTAATTATTAAACCCAACCAATAATTACCACTTAAGTTAATATATTTCTAGTTATTAACCTAAGTGTCTATAGTTTCTCATTCCATATTAACCTTGTTCTCTTGATCTTTCATTTAATACCAAAATGATGCAAAGTTTGATCACACTATTACATCCATTCAGTTTAGAAACTATAGCAACATATAAGACAACAACACAGTCCCTCAATCATGCATATTTGACTAAAATAGCTATATTAATCCTCAAGAAAAAGAGATCAGTCCATCACGAAAATAACAAGATTCATCATATTCAAATACTTTAATCACATCTTAATCAGTATAAGAGAAGTATTAAAGCAGCAAACTAAGTTAATAACCGAAATGAACCATCAAAAGCTAATAGAGTATGATTCTATCAATTAACAGAGTTCAGTAAAACAATAGAGAAATAATAAACAAAATCAGCAGACAATGTTCGGATGAAGGAGTCGTGGTGAAGTCCTGCCACTCTTAAGCTTCTTGCATTGGCTCTAGCCTTCTGCTTCTGTTTGGCTGTCACCTAATCGAATGGTTGCTCAAGTTCACTACTGGGATTCAACTTTAGCTCTCACTTTCGGTCTTTGTCCCAAGCTTACACCTCTCTATTGTTTTTCTCTCTTTTTTACTTTCTTTCTTTCTATCTATTTCTCCCCGAATGAGTCTGTGTGGTGTGAAATATATGTATAATGGAATTTGTGTCTATAGAGTAAATGAATGTGGAATGTCCAATGTGCCGCCACCCGATATTCCCCTTCTATTTGTAGTATGACTCTAGGTTTAGGGTTTTGAGTCGTCCCTCCTGCACATGACATGTAATAAGTTGATGAATTAGAGGAAAAATGGGTTATGGAGGTGATGAATTAAGTTACCCCTGTGAGGGCACTTGTCACGGTGGTGACAAGTTATGCCACCACCTTTCTTCTTTTTTTTTTCTTTTTATGCAAAATTATGTGAACTTTCCCTTCAACTTCCATGCAAAATTCACAAAATAATCCAATTAACATTCATGCAATATTCACACCATTTCTACTCAATTTATCTCACATTTGGATCAAAACACAGGGATTTGTAACCAAAATCAAAATATGAAGGCAATTAAAAGCAATAGAAACTAGACACAATAGAGACCGACCCTAACAATGAATCGGTGCGGTAATTGGACACTGGTGCGAACAACCATATGTGTGGCTACAAGCACATGCTTATCAAAATAGAAGAAATTATGGATGGCCATGTATCATTTGGAGATGCTTCAGAAGTGAAAGTTAAAAGGGCAAGGTAAAATTCTTATTCAATGTAAAGATGGAAATCATAGTTTTATTCCTAATGTTTATTTTGTCCCGGATGTGATGAGCAATATTTTGAGTTTGGGTCAATTGTTGGAATGTGGTTATACATTTTTTATGAAAAATGCTTTATTTGAGGGACTAAAATAATTGGTTGTTAGCCCAAGTAGAAATGTCTAAAAACTGCATGTTTAAGTTAAATTTCGTGAATGTACAAGCAAGATGTTTAGAGGCTTGTGTAGAGGATAAAACTTGGTTGTCACATTTGCAGTTTGGGCAACTTAATTTTGATAGTTTGAAACAATTGGCAAATAAAAGAATGGTGAATGGTATACCAAACATAGACTACTACGATAAATTTTGTGAAGGTTGTGTGTTAGGAAAACTTTCAAGGAATTCTTTTCCAAAAGAAGTAAGATATAATGCGAAGAAGGTGCTTGAATTGGTTCATATTGATATTTGTGGTCCAATAACTCAAAACTCTCTTAGTAGGTACCATTACTTTATTACTTTTATTGATGATTATTCTCGAAGAACTTGGGTTTATTTTTTAAAGGAGAAATTGGAAGCATTTTCTATTTTTAAGAAATTTAAGGTCCTTATTGAAACCTTTTGTGGTGGGCATATAAAGTCTTTTAGGTCCGATAAAGGTGGTGAATTTAGATTAAAAGAGTTTGTAATTTTTCATGAAGAGAATGGCATTAGAAGATTCTTAGTACTCCTTATTCACCTTTAAAAAATGGAGTTTCTTACTAGCTCCTTATTAACCTCAACAAAATGGAGTAGTGGAGAAAAAGAATCAGACCAAACTCAATATGGTTCAAAGCATGCTAAAGAGTAAAAACATTTTGAAGGAATTATGGGATGAAGCGGTAAGATGTGCAGTGTATTCATAGAATCGTTGTCCAATGGTAAATTTGGAGAATGTTACCCGACAAAAGCATGGTATGGTGTCAAACCATCGGTGGCATATTTCAAGGTGTTCGAAAGTGTGACTTATGCTTACATTCTGGATCAAAGGCGTACAAAGCTTGATGAGAAAAGCAAGAAGTTGATTTTTATCGACTATGATGAAAGGTCTAAGGCGTATAATGCCTATGATCCTTTTACAAAAAAAATACTTGTCAGTTATGATGTGCAGGTAAATGAAGAAAGCATGTGGAATTGGAGTTCCATAGAGGAGATGAATCATGAAGAAACGAAAGAAGTAGCATCAACAATAATTTTCACACCAATAAACACAACTATATCAACAACAACACAAGCTGGACTGCCTTTAACTTTATCCGATGATGAAGATAAGCCAAGAACACCAAAAAAAAAAAGCTTGCGAGACTTACACGAGGCAACAAATGAATTACACTTAGTATGTCTTTTGGTAGATATGGAGGACATCACATTCGAGCAAGTAGTAAAAGATGAGAAATGGCAAGCTACGATGCAAGAGGAGATGAAAGAAATTGAGAAGAATGATACTTGGGAACTTGCAAAATTACCCGAGACTCATAAGCCTATTAGTGTGAAGTGGGTCCACGAGAAGAAGATGAATGTGCAAGGTGAAATTGAGAGGTACAAAGCGAGACTAATGGAAAAGTGATACAAGCAAAAGGTCGGGACTTATTATGAAGAGGTGTTTGCCTTGGTTGCAAGAATGGAGACAATTTGGCTACTAATTTCGTTAGTGACTTAAAATAAGCGGAACATTTTCCAAATGGATGTGAAGTTGACATTTGCAAAAGGAGTTCTTGAAGAAGAGGTCTACATCAAACAACCTTCTAGGTATGTAAAAGCTGGTAAGGGGAACAAGGTGTTGAAGTTAAAGAAGGCATTGTACGAGTTGAGGCAAATGCCAAGAGCATGGAACACCTGAATAGATAGGTATTTTAGGGAGAACGAGTTTGTAAAATGTCCATATGAACATGCGTTATATGTGAAGGTACGAAAAGATGACATCTTATTAGTGGCCTTTTATGTGGATGAATTAATTTTTACAGGAAATAATAAGGAAATGACTGAGAAGTTTGAGTTGGAAACGAAAAAAGGAGTTTGAGATGACTTATTTAGGTTTCATATCTTATTTTATAGGATTAGAAATGAGACAAGATAAATCTGAAATTTTTGTGTCTCAAGAAGCATACAAAGGAGGTTTTAAAGAAGTTTAAAATGGAAGATTGTAATCCCTTAAGCACCTCAATTGAGAGTGGTACGAAATTGTCCTGACATGATAAAGGCAAGGCAATTAACACAACATTGTATAGAAGTTTGGATGGAAGTTTGCGCTATCTTACATGCACAAGGTTGAATATTGCATATGGAGTTGGCTTGGTAAGCTGGTACATGGATGAGCCAAAAATGAAGCATTGGAAAGCTATAAAACTAATTCTTTTATATATTAGAGGTATATAATCTCATGGCTTATTTTACTCTCATACTAGTGAGTTTGATCTTGTTGGATATTCTGATAGTGATCAGAGGGGAGATATGGATGATAGAAAGAGCACAACAGGTTTTGTATATTTTATGGAAAGCATGACATTTACATGGATTTTAAAGAAACAACCTATAGTTACTTTGTCATCCTGTGAAGCAGAATATGTTGTCGCATCTTCATGCATATTTCACTCCTTATGGATATGTAAGTTACTAAAGGATATGAACTTTGCTCAAGAGAAGCCAACATAAATTTGAGTGGATAATAAGTCAATGATCGAATTGGCAAAGAACTCGGTGCATCTTGAAAGGAGAAAGCATATTGATGTGCATTTTCACTTCATATGGGAGCATGTGAATGACGGTGACATGGAGATGACTCACGTAGTGAGTCGTGATCATGTAGCAAATATATTCACAAAACCACTGCCGATTGAACTCTTCAACAATTTCAAGAAGTTGCTCGGGATGCAAGAAAGAAAATAATTAAGTTTAAGGGAGGGATGTTGGAAATCTAAACTTAATATGGTTCAATAGTTAAAGTGTTTGTAGTGCATAGAATTTAAGACTGATGTAAAAGGAATTTGAAAGCTCAAATGTTGGTCATTTTGGGTGTGTAACCTATGGATTTAAAGCTCTTTAAGCTTAGTTTCAGTTAGAGAAAATTTCAAATCATTTGGACTTCTCTTTAAAAAGTTATATAGCTATTTTAGTGAAGGATGGTCAACATCAACTGTGTTGTTTAGAATTTCATTATTTATTGTTATAGGAATTTCTAGAGTCTTCATTTGATGTTTCAAGCTTTATAAAGAGTTGTAATCAGTTATTACTATAGAGAATTTAAAGAGTTGATAATATAGAGAAACTTGCTTGTTATTGTTCTCTTCTTTCTACCTCAAAGTGTATAATACACCTTTAGACTAACATAAATATTGTGTAATATTAGGACTGTATTGCCTTTTAGGAAGTTGATTGTTTTAGGAAGTTTAGGTTTGTAATTGTATATATACATCTTTTGCATAATTGAAGGTAGAACGTTATTATCTCACACACAAGACTTATATATGGGATATTAAAAGACCAATGTAATGATTGTTTAATGTGTTGTTAAAGTTTCTGCAGATCTGACAAGTGAAGAGGCTTCATTGATAACTCCTCTCCCCTTCTTCCAAGGGCAAGGCAGATCAAACTTTTGGAATTCTTACGCACTTACTGGCAGATGTTAAATTATACAAATATAGAAAATTAGGAAATGGGAAATAATTTACTAATTTTGGAGGGTGTGTTACCTGAAGAGATGATGACGACTCGAAACACTCGAAACATCTCTGCAAGTGGCTGTTCGAGTTGATATAAATCAAATAATAATTCTTATCGCTCAAGGTCTTGGGACTTTGTATAGAATTCCAATTCTGCAGGGATTAGTTCAATCTCCTGATTTGACGGTAAGATACTAATTATCAATTTAATTTTCAACGCCTGTATTAGCATTAGTGTCATTCTTTTACAAAACAAGAAGTGGAATTCGAAATTATCTAGGTTCTTAATCAACTTTATATACTAAAAACTCATTAAGATAGCCAACTATTATTATTCCCGTAATGGCTCTTGAAGAAATGAGTTGTTAAAGGGAGAAATAGGGAGAGGGTTTTGCATATATTTTTCAATGCCCAATTGTTACTTTATCCAACGTCTTTCTACTTGTGGATCTCAAAATTCTATTCCTCAATCCATCTTTGTCTCCCGCCTCCGCAGATGGGCCTAAGAGTTGCAAAATACGAAGCAGCAGTTGTGGTTGAAAAAATGTGCCACCTAACCCTGTAGCACCGGCTGTCCTTGTGAGTGTTTAAACCCAGATGAATTCCCATCTCCTCACTACATCATGTTATTTGTCATTCACTACATATGTTGTTGATGAATTGAACTATTCATCCTTTGCCTATACTCTTTCCTTCTAAAATCTTCGTCGTGCCATTAAAGCGACTCACCAGTACGTAAGTCATGAGTGTTGTTTTTCTTCTCACTTCAACAAAAATGCTGAATGCTTGGAATTGTATCTATGCTGTCAATAGGCATGGCAATTATGGCCTAGCCCGCCCAGCCTGGTCTGTTTTTGGCTCAAGTTGCCTGGACCGCGGGCATGCCATGGGCTGATCATGGTTCGCAGCTAGCCAGGCCTAGCCCGTGGCTCATCCATTTTTTACAAAATGATGTCGTTTTGAATTTTTTAACTTTCAAAAATAAATGAGCAGGTCGTCTCGGCCCTGGCTACGAGCCAATATAGTGAGTTGCCTTTTCAAGGTAAAAGGATTAGTTTTAAGTTAAGACTTTTGTTTTCTCACTCACCAATTAGTCTCTTGTTTTTCAATTAGGTTAAATAAATACTTAAAAGTCTTTAACTATATTTGTGATTTTTTTTTATAAACTTAGACTTATCAGCTTGTTTATTAAATGCAGTATGATTGTTATGTAAGATTTTAGCACAACTTGAAAATATGGCCTAAAATTTTTAACTAATTAATTTACATCTTATAATCCCAAATGAGGGATTGAATTTATATAATCTCACTACAAGGAAAATGTCATTTTGCGACTGAAATTACCGACGGAAAACGCAAATATTCCGTTGGTAGAATATATTATCGATGGAATTTACCGACTGACCATAACGTCGTAGAATTAGCCGTAGCTAAAATTACCGACAGTAAGAGAATTTGCCATCGGTAAATTTAGTATCGGAAAATGTTAAACCGTCCGTAAATATACCGAAAAGTTAGTGACATAAGTCTACTGTCGGTCGCTAAATTTACCGATGGTAGCAAGTATTTCGTCCGTAAATTTGTTGAGAAGTCACCGACGGAATATCTAATCTGTCGGTAGTTAATACTTCCATTACCGACGAAAAAATCCCTTGACCGTCGGTAATTTATATATTTAGTTACCAACGGATATTTGTTTCTGTCGGCAAATTGATTACTTAAAATTTTTTAAATAATATATTGTCATTATATTTAAATTATAGTTGATGCATAATTTAATTAATTATATATTTATAATATACATTTAATTTGGTTAAATAGAATTTTTGATTAATGATTAAAAATTAAAATATCTTAATTGATAATAAAAGCATTACATTGTAAAAAATAAGTATTTGTAATACAAACTAAATGACTAAAAGTACACTACTGATCTGGAGATGGCGGATGCTTTGGATGGTGCAATGATGTGCTGCCCTTACTCTTCAATTCTTCCATCTCCTGACGGAGCTGAGCGTATAGTAGCATTGACTGTTGCAACTGTTCCAACGTCTGTTGCAACTGAGTCGACAATGTCTGCATTGTGCTCGCAAGCGCTTCCACTTTAGTGTTGGTAGACTGCCTAGCAGATGCTGCTGTACTAGATATGGAGGATTGCAAATAACAAGTATTCGCAAATGATCTTAAGCCAAATATTCTCCCACGACGATCTCTACCACCTACTTCTTTAGATAAGTGTCAATGTCATCAACATTTTCAGATTGCTGAGACCGTTGTTCAATAATTTGCTGTATTTGGTCCTATCAGAAAGCAATGTTTATATTAATAAGTAATAATTATTAAGCATTATTAATATTAAATCATAATTTTCACATACATTGAGTTCTCTACAATAATTGTTGACGAATGTCACCCCGTCATGCTTCTTAGTGTGAGTGTGTAGAAATAGCTAACAGGGTGTAGGTCTCATGCCTATAGACTTTTCCTGTATAAGAATAAAATGTTAATTATAAGTGAATTAGATTTTATAAAAATGTTGGCAGAGTTTCCCCTATTTTTATGAAATCAACCCCCTGTTGAACAAAAAACAAAACTAAAACCACAATCATATATGACGCCAGTATAACATTATCATTCTTAACAAGAAACACACATATTCATTCCAAAATTCACACATAAAATTCAATAGAAGTGAAAAGTGATTTAGAAGTTATAAAAATGTTGTCAGGGTTTCCTCTATTTTTATGAAATATACCCCCTGTTGAACAAAGAACAAAACTAAAAAACACAGATATATATGGCACTAGAAACATATAATTTCATTCCAAATTTTAACACAACAAATTCAATTAAAATACAACAAAGAAAAGAGGTGAGAATATAACTATTAATTGTAGATACTTACAAGTCTCTGTGCATGCTCTTGGTGGGTAATAGGTCATCCTGTATGTATGGGAAGATTCTCTCCCTCAGGTCCTCCACGTTTGTTGACCGAATTATGCTGTGAAACGGACATGGCCTCAGGTGATGTCCAATATTACAGCCAACGACTCCATATTTCTTTAGAAATGTAAGGCGGTCGTACAGCTGCCCTGCATATCGCATCAACAAAGTCGCGATAACGTGTACGTGCTCTCGACTCCCATACTTTATATATGATCCAGTCCAACTGAGAATCCCAAAAAACTTCTTTCTGTAATAAAAGAAAAAATATTTGATGTAATAATATTTACCAAATTAGTGTATAAAATTTTTAATTAAAAAAAGAAATAATAATTTCTATCGTACCTCAAACTCATGATAGTTAAATTCTTTTGTTGCCTGAGAGATATTTTTCCAACAATAGCCTTCAGGATCAATCTTCTCCTTGAATTTTGATATCATGTTTCTTGAGCAGGGTCTAGATGGAAAAAACCTATAATATAAAAACAAATAAATTTATATCATTTTTAAAATTGTAACCTATAACTTAATTATATCATATAATGGTTCATGCATTTTCACTTACATATTATTGACAATTGTGATCTATTTTCGTCCATCGGGTCCCTCAGCTCTAGGCTGGCGACCTTCTCCTTCATCTGAATTATTTACCCCTGATATCTCTGTCGATATAGGGGTACTAAATGATGAAGGAGTGGTGGATGGTGTAACCTCATCTGCCGGTGTAGTAGGTGGAGGGGGAGGAGGTGTTTCATCTGTAGGTGCTGCACCACGAGATCCTTTACCTCTACAGTATAAACCTCCGAATCGTGGTCTGAAAAATCTTGGTTGGTGAGTATCTTGTCCTCTTTTTCGTGTCATATTTCAACCTGAAATCAATATTTGATTGAAGTTTGTAGAAATATTGCATTTTCATTTTAACAATTTGTACAATATATTGAAAAGGAAACAATTGATTTGTTCATACGATATTCAATTACAAATACAAATTAATCGCTATCATCACTTAATTGCAAATAAAAATCATCTTCTTGTTCTGAAGAATTTGAATCAAACTCTGGCTCTTCTTCAGATCTCTGGCCCTCTTTATCGTCTCCAGATAAAATTTCAACATATTCATTACATGGATCGTTCAAAGGTTCATTATCCTCATACATGACAGATGCATTTATTTCCTAATTCTCTTTCAGAAACGCGTCACTTTCAACTCTTTGTTCTCCTTTTCACATAATTCAAAAACAACTCTAGCTTTTACTTTGCAAACAACCAACCAATCTGACTTATCTTGTCGTAAGCTGAGAAAAGTGACATAATACGCTTGAATCGCTTGCATTGCCAACATGAAAGGTTCAAAATGTTGAAATCTTCTTCGCTTGTTGATTTCAACTAGATTGTGTCGGCTATGCACTTTTGTACAACCATTTGGAGTTGGATCAAACCACTCACACTTAAATATCACAGTTCGCTTTATTGGCGATGCATGGGTACTCAATTTTAAGTATCTCAATTATTTTGTCATAGTAATCAATCATTTTTCCTTGTATGCAAACTCCATTATTTATTGTTTCCATGCTATGACCATGATATTCTGTATGATATTTATATCCATTAACGAAATACACAGGATATGATTTAACAGTTCACAAAGGCCCCTTTATAAGATCACATATGAACTTGTTGTCTATTGAATTTTCTAAGGCCTACAAAAAAGAAAATATAATATTAAACAGTATAATTTTATTTGAACACTTAAATGTTATAATTCAATCATTTCAATATATTTGGAAGTGTAAACTTATATATTGCTCGAACCATCGAGCAAAGTGGCTTCCAACTTCTTTATTGATATCATCTTGTGATTTGTCGAGCATGAGCTCCTGTAGCAATTCCTCGTATAATCTAAAAACATTATTATATATTCATGTTATGAATAATAGTAACCAATTTGAAAACCAAAATAATCACTTGATACTTACTGCACGAAAGGCTGAACCTCTTCACAGTTCAATAAAATGTAACTATGGGCAACCTCAATTTCTTCCTCTGTTAACATTCTTCTTGTTGAACGTCCATATAACCGTCTCGGATAAGTAAAGATGGATAAGTTACCATCAGCATCAGTAGTTCCTCCCCCATCGTCATTACGAGGAACTTTTCTTTCTCTTGTGTGAACATGTGACTCAAAATAATGTTAACAAAATGTACTAGCTTTCTCCACTAAATAAGCATTATATATCGAACCTTCAACTCTAGCCTTGTTCTTCACATTTTTCTTTAAGTGATGCAAATACCTATATGAGTGAATAGGGTTAAACGAATTGATTTATGAAAACATGATAAATTAACTTCAAGAAAGGTTCAATTTTTTTGAATTACGTACCTCTCAAATGGATACATCCAACGATATTGCACTGGACTGGCTAATTTAGCCTCCTGTGCTAAATGGACAGGTAGATGCTCCATACAGTCAAAGAAGTTTGGAGGAAATATCCCTTCTAACTTGCATAAAAATACTGGAATTTCCTTTTCTAATTTTTCCATTTTAGCCAACTTAATTTCAAATGAAGATATGCTTTTGAAAAAAAAAACTTAATTTTGATATTGCTTCCTAAACCTTATTTGGTAGCAACTCCCAAAATACTATTGGAATTAGCCTTTTCATAAACATATGATAATCATAACTTTTCATCCCAAATAATTTATACTTCTGCATGTCCACACACTTTGCCAAATTTGAAACATAACTACCGGGAAACTTTAGATTTCTCAACCATTCACACAATATTTCATTTTGCTTTTTGTCCAAACTGTAACATGCTTTC
>JAOSBO010000006.1:11773941-11789994 GCA_027563915.1 Erythroxylum rotundifolium | reverse complement strand
TTAAAGACTAAATCAAAACCCCCGTTTTAACTGCTTTCTTGCATAATTCAAACATTAGGCTAGTTTTAGGATCAATTTTGCACTGGTTCCTTGAGAGTCGACCCGAGGTTGCATCCTGTATTGCAATCCTTGGTACAAATTTATTTGACCGGTTTCCAAGGATCAATCTTAGGATTGATAGATAAGGACCAAACACTCCCTGTGGGATCGACATGAACTTACCACTATTACAGCAATAGTCTAGTTATTTTGCCATTGCTGGGGAGTGCAGTGTTTAGTTTTGTTTGCGATTTTAATTGGTGTTTTGTATACATTTGTTCATAATTAGTTTCTTTTCAATTACTTCGTGATTCTTTCTTTATTGTGCTTCATATTTTTTTAATAAAAATTGAAAAGGATGGAAATAATTTTTTCTTTATTTCATATTCGTAATCCTATAACAATGTGTGTACTGATCAAGCTAACTTTTTTTATGGAAGGGATAATCAGCCAAATTACTTCTATGATAGTTTGCAGGAAGCACAACAATTCTTGTACACACCACAAGTTTCCTATCAAGACTTAGGTACATCCTTAGAAGAATTAGTTAATATGTATATTGGTAAGACTTTGCAATTTTAGCAAGAAACAAGTTTTAAAATCCAAAACCTGCCAAGCCAGGTGGATTAATAGATGGAGGCTATCAACCTCCTAGCATCACAAAGCAAAGAGACGAAACACTATCAACCTGAGGAGTACCCAATGGATATTAGCGCAGAAACTTTACAAAGTGATGAGGAGCTTAAGAAGTATGAGGTCAATCCTCAAGGAGCTGCTTGTGTCGAAGAAATTGAGGAGGAGCTCAAAGTCGAAAAGGACATATCATTTAGCTCAAAGGTAAGTACTAAGTTCCATTTTATTATTAAGACTGACTTTTCACCTTTACCTAGCAGGTTGGAAGAAATAAACAAAAAAGAAAAAGGTGACCAGTCATTTGAATTATTTCAAAAGAGCAACGATTCAGTACAGATGAAGAATTAAAAAAAAGAGGAAGAGCCATAAGAAGTGCAGTTTTTAGAAGAGTTTCTGGCGAGTGAGTTGAAGGCTAAAGGTGGCAAGCAATATGTCAAGTCTCCACAACCATTGACGATACTTTGATGAAGATCATCTTGGTGTGAGAAGGGCAATGCTTGAAAAGACAAGTGGGCATTAGAGTATGATTACGAAACGATGAAGTTCTACTCCTTAGAAGCATCGATGCATCATGCCGGTAAGGAGCTTAATTCGAGGGAAGGTGCTCTAGGCTCCTCACGGAGTTTGAGCATGCTTCTTGTTGGGCTCAAGCATCCATTTGACAATAGACGATGTGCATATGCAGAGGGTCAAGCTTATGTCCTAAAATAAGCGCTTCTTGGGAGGCAACCGAAAGGAAGTAAATTTCTTTTCTTTAAATTTTCATATTTTTTATTCACTTGTGTTACTTTATTGGTTTATTTTTTCTTATTTTTAAGTTTTCAAAGAAAATGAGAGAAAGAATAAAACAAACAAAGAAACATTTGCTCAAAAAGAATAAAACAAACAAAGAAACATTTGCTCGTTTTCTATTGCTTCAAGGATTATTTAATCATGAGCAAAGAATGAGTTGGCTAGAGAATTTCTTGCTCTTGTCATTGGTTGATATGCATTATCTTTAGACAAGTAGTGACTGGTGGTAGACAAAGCTGGTGAGATTTTGAGCCTTATTAGAATGAAATACCCATATCATTCTTATTGTCTTTTGATAATGTGTGACCTTCATGACATGTACATCCTGATTTTGCATTGAATTTCTATTTGAGGCCACATTTTTTTAACACGCATTAATATGGATATGATTAGACATTCATTGCTTTTCCAAACTACATTAGCCATATAGCCTACCCATTATGTGATTTTCCTTTTTGATAAGCCCCTTTGAGCTTTAAGCCTTTCTTTTCGTAACAACCACATTACATGCTTTAAACTTAACAAAATGTCCTACCCAACTTATAAAGCTAGTGGAGTATTTTTTATTGGTGAGTTTGTGGATGTACAAAAATGTGTAAGTGTAGGGATGTATATATGTGTGGATTAGCTATATGATTGGTATGTTATTTTATTTCTTATCATTAAAAATACTATGTTAATGTTGTTTCTTTTAATGTAAAAGAAAGAAAAGAGAAAAAAAAGAAAAGAAAAGAAAATGAAAAAGAAAGAAAGAAGAAAAAGAAAAAGAAAATAAAATATTTTTGTTTAAATAAATTTATCAAGGAAGAAGTGTATATGAAGTTGCAAAGTTATTCATGATTACTGCATCTTCCTATAGTTGCAATGAATGTGATATTTGAGTATATTGAATACAAGGTAGATGTTGGCTTAGAAAGTTCACTCTTGTTGTTTCAATGTATTGTTGGCATCATTTGTATGAGTGATTCTTTTGTACTAGTATATGCATCATATTGTTTGTGTGTGAGATTTGAATAAGGTTGTGAAATAAAGATGTTTCATTCGTCATAGCTGATAATACCCAATTTTTTTATGAGTGTTGCTTTGTTTCACTAGCTTAATGGCTTTACTGCTCTTTGATCTAAATACATCTCACCTTACCTTTGCCTACAACCCAAAAAAGTCCTTTAATTCATGATTTTGCATGTGAATTTTAGTGGTGAAGAAATGAAATGATATGCAAAGTTGCGAATTGCCATGATCGTGAATGGTGTTGAGTGTCCCCGTTGATATATTTTAGTTAAACACATTTTCCAAGTCTGCTATTAGATTGTTCAATTTTTAAAGGTATTGAATGTTGATTGATCATAAGTAAAAGCTTGAAATGTTGACATCTTGCTATGATTTTTTAACTCATTTTTGCTTGTGATTATATAGTCTTTGAAAATATAGGAAATGAGTAAATGTTTTTGGGTCTTTGAGCTTAATTTTAATTTTTTGCCTAAGCATGGCCAAAAGCTAAGTGTGAGGGTAATTGATATGAATGGACTTTGCTATCTTTTTATATGTTATTTCATTTGAATTCGTTCCTATTTTTTGTGTTTAATTGCTCATTTTGTGTTTCTATGGATTTTACATATAGATTCAATGACGAAATACAAATACAAGATTGAAGCATGAAGTCTTGAAGCCATTAGGAGCTAGAAAGGTCATCCATAATGCAGCCAGGAAAGTGAAAATTAAAGAAGCATCATCAAAGAGGCTTTCATTTTATGTATTTAATGGAGAGTCAAAAATCTCACCAAAACGAAAACAACAAAAAAGTAAAATGCTAGCTTTCATGCGTTAATGCACGCGTAAAATGCTAATGTCGCAGCTACTGTTAAGTGCTAGCATATTATGCAGTTGTAAAGGGGGGCACGTGTTACGTGAACAGTTTAGCTTAGACCAAATACTAAGCGATAAAAATCATCACATCATGCTATAGTGAGGAGGTTTGGTGGCTGGTATAGATAGGAGTGGCACTAAAGAGAAATGAGAGAGTGGCATGCATGAATAACAGAGAGAGCTACGAGAGAGAGGAAAAAAGCATGAATAGTAAGGGCGATCCATCTTGTTTAATTACCAAATCGTGAACAATAGATTGAGAATAAGCTTGCGTAGTGAAGTAGAAAATAAGGACATTTCGGTTGGGTTAATTTGTATTGGGTTGAAGCATTTTTCTTGGAATAAACCTATGGAAGGCTAAGATTCCAACATCGGTTCGGATGAATATCGACATTGACAACTTGGGTTAACTATTTTTTATTATTTTTGTTGTTTCTTTCTCTCATTAGGAATTGATTGTGTTACCTTATATTAATTGATTTGGGTTTCGTGCATGGATAATCAGATTTCATTATTGTTCGGTTATTTATGCATAAACCTATAGGGTATTATGAAACAATGATTTTAATGCGTTCATTAAATCATTTGATTGCATACCCACTGCTAGAATTTCAATATAATATGTAATTGTTATGTTGAAATTCATGTGTAGCAACTAATGAATCGTAATCATTAGGGATAACATGACCTAGGTTAAATAATTTAAGCTTGTGTGATTATGGCCTAGATTAATCTATTTTTCTGATTCGTAATGCAGTTGTTCGGATAAACTTAGAAAGCTTATTCTAGGTTTCCTTATACTAGGGTAATTAACAAGCGCTTCATGATTAACTAGGATCTAAGGAAAATTTTGGATTAACATAGCTTGTTGTTAATCTACGACCGATAATTGCTAAGAGAGATAAAAGAACAACAAATCAATGAATTGTACTTAATTCGGGTGTCGGTCGAGATTGAACTAAAGAATCGATTCCCTACTGAATTCCCCTATTTTATCATATTTTGCATGTTTTCTTTAATTTGTTTTCATTAGGTTTATTTTATTTTATTTTCTTATTAAATTCAAACCCCCCATTACCTAAATATTAATTAATTTCATTTCATAGGATAATCGAACACTCCTTATGAGATTGACCTAGACTCATCATTGCTAGAGTAGTAGTCTAGTTATTTTGTTTTGACTAATGTTGTGATGCGCAGATCAAAAGTTGATACATATTTGGAGTATGTATGTTCCTTTTCTTTCAAACAATCATATTACAATTTTCTTCTTTCACTCTAAGATCTTACCGTCCTTATGTTTTTTAAATAGAGAGCACAAAGGCATAATTTGCAGCAAAGAGATTATTAATGTTGAAGAAAGACATAGGCAAAAGTTTGCATCATGCTTTAGAAATTGAGTAAGTTTCATATTAATTACATATTATGAAATTAGAGAATATGTCTCATCCTCCTATTTATTTTCAATTTATCATACCAATGATATGGTTACATAACCATAATATGCAAGAAGAGACAACAACATCATAGAGTTTGGCATGTAGGCCTCATATTTAGAGGAAGAAATACACAGGTTGCATTGTTAATGTGGGTGAGATTTCACATATAAGATCGAGATAGTTGAGTTAGAAGCTAAAATAGTGGGGTTATCGTTGAAAGATGTCATGAAGATGAAATCGTTGACTTATATGATGTCATCTCTGATATAATAGAGTTGCACTACATCAAGGATAAGAAGGTTGTTCTACTTAAATGCAAGTAATTTGATTTAACTTATATAAAAGTGAACAGGCTTATTACTAGTATAAATGTTAGCATGACATGGTATGAAAATGATCTTTTTGTCCTTGTAAGTTTTGTCAAACAAGTTTTCTACGTCAACGATACTATATTAGTAGCAAGTGGAAGGTTGTTCAAAATTTTTAACAAAGGAATATATTTCATTTTTGTGAAAGGGATATTGATCAATTGAATAAGGATGCAAATGAAGTCTATCAAGTTATTGGATTGGAGTTTAATAATGAAGGAATTCCAGTAGAAGATGCAGATATATCATCATTCCATATAAGAGATGTCGACCTAGTTTAACTAGATGAAGTCCAAGCTCATCTTATCTTACAAACAGAAGAAGACTATACTCAGGATGACTTAAATGACAATGACGATAATTTGCTCGAATATATTAGTGATGAAGAATTTAAATAAATGTAAATAAATTGTTTGTGAGAATCCCACTTCGGTTAGAGAGGAGAACAAAGAATGCCTTATAAGGATATGGATAACTCTCCCTCGTAGATGCATTTTCCCAACTGTGCTGGGAAGAGTAAAACCGTGAGGATTAGAGCTAGGCCCAAAGCCCAAAGCAGACAATATCTGTGGGCAGGTGGTATGAGCTGTTACATTATTTGTATTATTTGAAATATTATGTTCATAAGTGCCTTATCTTGTTGATGTTTTACTTATATTAATTTATGGTTACTAGATGCAAATTTTTTATGTCTCACTTATGTTTTTGCAGAATGTTAGGCGAAATGTTTAATATTTGACTACTGATCTCCTTATATTCGTGTGCAAAATTGATGTTTGAGTTAAGATTACACGTTGTGTTCATATTTCATTTTACATAGGTTTAATATCATAGCACCGAGTAGAAATAAGGGAACGAGGGTGGTAACGACTGGAGAAGTTCCCCCCACGCAATAACCAACTCAATCCGAACCCATCGTTCAATAACCAATAATTGCATCCTTAAATGAAGATAGTTAGTAGCAACTTTTAACATCATCGTCTATTAGTCATGAGGGATCTTCAGGTATGTTGTTTTTAGCTAGATATATTTACATTAATGCTGAAATTACTCATTACATGTTTAATGTGTTTTTCTTATTATGATTTTTTTGTTTTCAGATTCCAATATTGGCATTAGAAAACGAGGTAGAGGTATCACAAAAGGAGCTATGAAAAACAAGTTGTCTTCCATTGATCCTGCACAATGTCGCCCTCTGGATAAGATCCAATCTGCAAAATTGTCTAGTGAGTTGGGCATCGTTGTGAGGAATGAATTGCCTTGTCTTCAGCATGTTAGGTAGTTGAAGGAAGACAACTTGGTCCAAAATGCTTTGGATAAAGTTTTGGTAATATTTCAATTCTTCAAAGATGAAGCTCAATATCGTTGATATCGACAAGCCTAAAGTTTCAAGCTGTGCTAGTTCGCTATTGAAACAAAGGGTGATGGATCATTAATATAAACTTCATAAATATTACCAGTCTTTCCCTTCACAAGAAGAGGCAAGGAGACTAGAACAGGGGACTCAAGAAAATTGGAGTGAAATGTGTGATTATTGGGCCTTAGCGAAGGTTCAGGCTTTTTTTTCTCTTCATATCTCCTTTCATTAATTATGTTTATACATTTTATGACTACTACTTTTAATGTAGGAAAAGTATGAGAAAGCTAAGGTGAACAAAGCAAAACTGAAGACTCCTTATAACACCGACTCTAAATCATTTGTTGTCATCCAACAAGAATTTGTAAGTGTAACGTTTTTAACTTATTATTCTATTTCTTAATATAATAAATTATATTATCTTCTCATCTTTTAAATTCATATAATAGAGCCAAACACAACTCCAAGGATAAGGGTATGATAGACCTAACACACTACAATGAAGGTTAAGCTGAACCTTTAAAGAGGCACAAAGTAATTATGTAAATACAAACAAATTAATATTATAATTTATTTTTCTATATAGTACTAAGCAATTACCTTTCAGTTAACTCAATTTTGTACTTTAAATTGTAGGAAAAGAGGTAGGAGTTGTTATAGACATTATTGTCTAAGGGGAATCAACCCAATGCCAAAGATATTTGCAACAATGTCCTTGGAACAAGATCGGGTTATATTAAAGGTCTTAGGCATAGCCCTAAGCCTATTGGTGCATCTTCGTCATGACCAGCATATGTCACAGCACTTCAAGAGGAGAACCAGGCACTGAAGACTTAGTTACAATGTACGGAAGATTTATTAGATCGTAATGTAAAAGAACTGAATAAACTTAAAAAGATGGTCAAACAATTACTTGGCTCAAACTATGTTAGTAGTTATAACAACCTAGACCACCCACACATAGATATTATCTTCTTTGGGTTACGCATCAGTCAAACCCCTCATGGTTTTACTCTTCCCGCACTGGGGAAAATGTGTCTATGGGGAAAAGGCATCAATACCTTTATAAGGCGTACTTCGTTCTCCTCTTTAACTGATATGGGATCTCTCAATCTACCCCCTTAGGGCCCAATGTCTTCTCTAGCACAACGAGTCGAGAACTGGTTCTGATACAATTTGTAATAGCCCATGCTAACCCCCCATAGATATTGTCCGTTTTGGTTTACCCATTAGGCCAAACCTCTCTCGATTTTCCTCTTCCCACCCTCGAAAAGCATGTCTGTCGGGAAAAAGATATCCATACCCTTATAAGGCACACTTTGTTCACACTCTAACCGATGTAGGATCTCACAAAATGTGTCTATGAGGGAGAGGTATCCATACCCTTATAAAGCATACTCGTTCTCCTCTCCAACTGATGTAGGACCTCACAATCCATCCCCTATTGGACCCAGTGTCCTTATTGGCACAACTAGTTGGGAACCAACTCTGATACCATTTGTAATAGCCTAAACCATTGCCCACAGATATTGCCTGCTTTAGATTACCCATTGGGCTAAACCCCTTACTATTTTACTCTTCCCGCCTCTGGGAAAACACGTCTATGGGGAAGAGGTATCCATACCCTTATAAGGCATTCTTCGTTTTCCTCTCCAACTGATGTAGAATCTCATGATCCACCACCCTTTAGGGCCCAGCATCCTCGCTAGCACAACCAGTCAGGAACTAGCTCTAATACTATTTGTAACAGCCAGACCACCAGTCCATAGATATTGTTCGCTTTGGGTTGCCCATTGGCCCAAGACCTTCCCAGTTTTGCTCTTCCTTCCCCCGGAAAAATGCATCTGTGAGGGAGTGGTGTCCATACCCTTATAAGGCGTACTTCTTTCTCCTCTTTAACTAATGTGAGATCCATAATTTACCCCCTTTGGGCCCAATGTCCTCGCTGGTACAACAGGTCAGGAACTAGCCCTGATACCATTTGTAATAGCCCAGATCACCTGCGCACAGATATTGTCCGCTTTAGGTTACCTATTGCGCTAAACCTCTCATGGTTTTGCTCTTCCGCCACTGGAAAAACATGCCTATAGGGAAGAGATATGCATACCCATATAAGTCGTACTTCGTTCTCCTCTCCTACCGATGTGGGATCTCACAGTAGTAGTAACGACGATAAAGAGCCTTAATTTTTATATGGCATGTAATTATTTTTTATATAAAATGCATTCAATTTTTAATGTTTTTTATTTCAATTTATTATTATTTTAAAAGTATGTCACTAGCATTAATTATAAAATGTAACTAATTTATATTTCAAATGTCTTAAAAATTGTTAAAAATTAAAATAAAAAATTTCAACAATTATATTAAGATTTAAATTTTAAAAAATTTGTCACTAAAAAATATTAACTACCAAAACAAAATCGTCACAAAATGATATTACCTACGTTGACAAGAACGTCTCTAAAAACATTTACCTACAATAAAAAATTAGTAGCTAAAACTATTCTGCTACAAAAACAGAATTGTCATTAAAAGGTATTAGCTACAAAAGAATTGTCACAAAAATGTTATTACCTACGTTTACAAGAACGTCTCCAAAAACACTTACCTACAATAAACAATTAGTAGCTAAAACTATTCTACTACACAAAATAATTGTGACTAAAAATAATTACCTACGACTACGGTTCAGTATGTAAAAATGTTTATCTACGAAACATATATGTCACGAAATCCTATGTACGACGTTCTTCATTCTCGTTGGTTATATGTTTTACCGATGAAATTATTGTCTATCCAAAACCTTTTTGCGACGTTTCAAGAAAACGTCGCAAATATTGTTTTACTACTAGGATTCAGCGACCATTAGGGTGACGATTTTTTTTGTCGCAAATATTAATTTGCAGCGATGTTTTAATATCTAGCGACGTTTGCCTTCGTCGCCAATAAGCTTATCTGTTGTAGTGCACTATGAAATACACGACTAGGGCAAAAACTCATTGAGGCATTCTAAAGGGGTTTACACAATTACTATTAGATTTACTGTAACTCTTTGTCTATTCTTTTTATATATTTCCAAACTTAACCCAGATGAGTATTTATGTTATTTTTTAACCTTTTATTCAATTTAACAATGAAGAAGTCATAATTAGTAGAATATAAAATCCATGAGAGTGTTTATAGAGAGCTATTGTGATAATAGAAGAGGGAGCTTTGTATTTGATTATTTGCTATCAAAACTATGATTATATGTGAACTAAAGTTCCACCTTTTATTATCAATGTTTTAGATTGTCCACTATATCTCCTCTCAATCTCTCTAAGTAAAATTGACAATAGTAGAGAATGAACTTAGGTAGTGAAAATTTCCAATGAGAGCTACGATCGAGAAAAATTAACAAATATTTTAAATGAAGTTGCTTTTTATTATTAGATAAAATTTTAAACTTTTAAAGATTAAAATTATGATTTATCAATATCCTTAGAACATTAGTTTTTATAAAACTTCATAGTATTAATTATTTTTTAAGGTTGTGTTATTTTCGTTTGATAATATAAATTTTATTTATTTTAGACAATACGATTACTTCTAAAACCTAAATTGCTATCATTTTTTTTATATTCCTTAGGTGTGTTTCTAAACATGATCATATCGTCTTTTTTTAAAGATAATTTTTTAAAAAGACCAAATAGTCATTTGTATTTGTATCTATGATAACAGTTAGTCGTGATTCTTCTATTGGTTATTTTCTTAATGGTTTACACTTATAGTTGTTGAAACAACCACTAGAAGGAAGTTTCCATCTGTTTGCCATTTTTATTTGTGGATAATAATGGAATGCAATTATGTTAAAACAATAATCGATGTAATAAAAAATACATGTTATTATGTTTTGATAAAATCGTCTTGTCTATAAATTAGAAGTTTTAATCCAACAATAAATACGAATTGTTGCATAAAGGTGTTACTATAGCAAAATTTTAATTCAAACTAAAATTGTTTATGACAATGAATATATTGAAAAATAAAAATAAAATTATTAACCTAGAATGGGTTTAATGCCCTAAAGATCAATGAGATTTATCATTTCACAAATAAGGATTAAATAATAAGAAAACTCAATCTACAATCACAGGCATGACTCTAATTGATCATGTCACTTTATCTTTTAATTACTTTTACCTTTACCTTGTTCTATATTTATTGTATTATCTATTTAGTAAATATTTTATTTTTATTTTACATAGTTATTTTTTATTTTTATTTTCTTTTTTATCTCATTTTAATTTTTAATTTTTTAATTTGTATATGAATTTTTTTTCTTTTTTCTTGATAAGAAATGGGGCATAAGCCACTAATTTGAACAAAGAAAATAACTACACATCTTTATATGGCACTAAACGTGGCCAAGCAACTCCAATAACGTTTTGACGCAACAACTCACCCAACCCTATTGGACTTTCCTGGAAGACAAGTAATCCCAAAGGCATCTCAAAAGCTACATTAGTGAGGAAATTAGCCACCTTATTAGACTCTCTTTAGATATGTCTCAAATCAACCTTTCAATTCCTCATCAACAGGGCCTTGCAATTAGTGACAAGAGTCTACAAAGGATGCTCCACGTGTTTTCCCATCATATCCTTAACAACTTTAGAATCCATCGCTATAACCAAATTATGTGCGCCCTAATCCCAGGCCATTTCAAGTCCTTTCAAGAGAGACCAAAGTTCAGCCCTCATTAAAGTGCAAAAATCGATATGATAACAAAATTCTCTAATTGTGCAAGACTCCTCCAACAGATGTCTCACCCGGGTTACCCCACAAAGCACCATCCACATTGAGGTTTAGCATACCTTCATTTGGGCCACCCCACCCCACCATGGAAGTATACTTAGGAGAGATATTGCCCAAACAATAGACCTTATGCTTAGGAGAGATATTGCCCAAACAATAGACCTGCTACCAGCTACACCATGCCTAACAGGCTTGATCTAAGATCAAATGGCCCAAGCTTTGAACCTGTAAATTTCATACCCCTTCAAAAACTACGTCATTTCAAAAATGCCATTTCTACCATAGCAATGCTGAAAAAAGAATTGACCATGGCACCCCCTAATGAGCTACCTCACTACAACCGATGTGAGCTTCAACCCATTGAATAAAATTAATCCCAGTATGCACAAAGAAACATCTACATTGCTTCTTAATCATATTCCAAACCTAAGCAGTGACTTCGCAATCCCAAAACAAATATAAAAGAGATTTAGTTGTATGATGGCACAAAAGGCACAAATCACCCACTCTTAAATGTCGTCGAACTCTTTCCAAATTAATGAGAATTTTACCATGACACATCACCCACATAAAAACTCTCAATTTCGCAGGAATCCTCAACTGCCAAATGGATTTCCATATTGTGCCTCCATACATATTCGGAGCATGAGAGCCCAGATGGTAAGTAGATTTAATAGTAAAATTGCCTTGTGGTGATGGATCCCAACGCAAACAGTTAGCTCTATCATATGAAAGAAAAACCATGCTTAATATAACTCCCAAATGTTGAGGGCTTAACAACGGTCCTAAGATATCTATCTTCCACCTAATGGTATAATCCCAATAATCTGAGACCTTTTTATTAATCTCTGATGAAGGAACTAGTGAGACAACCCCATTTAATAGTCATTGACTCGCACACCATCTATCTAGCCAAATTCATACTTTAGATCCATCGCCTAGATTCTATGCTAACCCATCTTAAAGAAAAGACTTCACGCTTTGTAAACTTTGTTAGATAAAAGAAGTAGCCCCTTTCCTAAAATTACTTTGCACATCCATAATACCATGCTTACAGGAGAGGACTTGCACGCACATCTGTTGATTGCCCGTAATATAATGCCAATGTAACTTATCCAACATAGCTTTGTTTAATGTCCCCATATCCCTAACACCCAAGCCTCTTACCTCCTTTGATTAACAAACCACCTCCCATCCCGATAAATGTATTCTGTGTCTCCCCATATCACTACCCCAAAGGAAGACTCATATGATTTGATTGATATGGTGATAAACTATAGCGCCTCCTTACCATAGGGTACAAACCAAGATGCCCAGAGGTCATTCTGGTACATATCCTACAATAAGGGCAAGCTATATTCGATCACTACATTCACTTCACATTGGTCATATCATTATTCACTTATAAAGCATCATAAGAAAATCACAATATTTTAAAACTAACTTTTTCCTCATTTCACTTCACAAAACCAAAAGTCTATATTGTATCTTTAAACATGTACTACATGTACATTATCAAAACCTAATACAAAAGTACTACATGAAACAGGAAAATATACAAAGTCTATCTAATCTATCCAAAAATCCTAGCTGACCGACTTTTAAGCCATGTCTCTTTTTCCAAATCACAATCTACATGACTAGTAGAGCCTCTCAGTAGTTAGAGTCATCTCTCGATCCTGAAAAGACAACGTTTCAATTTTGGTGAGTTTTGCGAACTCAATGAGGTAACCATCATTTATGGTTCACTCAATTCATGCAACCCATCATTTCACATAACAAATATTTCACAAAATTGCACTTTACATCAGTATCACATTTTCACTTAAGCATAAGAAAATTTTTGCAATTGAATTAATCAAGCATACTTATCAAAATGCATATGGAATGCTTATGAGACACTTTCCAATTGTTACATTATTGTGACCGAGTGCCTGAACCGTCCCATATCTATTTTGGATACCGGGATCATTACTAACTATCCTTTATCTGATGAGGATACAGGGCTCATTATATATAGTGAGCCTTAGGCTCTTAATCACTGTATGAGCTCGAGGCTCTTTGCACATGTTGAGCTTTAAGCTCTGATCGGTGGCTACACTGGTCACAACTGTCGTTACCTGATCATGCATTCATGTATGGAATGCATCTCACATTTTAAATCAATCATGTCATCAAACATTTAGTTTTTCACATTAACATACAAGCAGCACTTCATTAGACATTCCACATTTCACAGTCATCAAACCTTCTATCTGGAATCAACAATCAAACCAAATTCATTCAATCATTTCAAAAAAGAAATTAAGCAAACAAGTCATTAAGTGAGACCGTCTAGGTTACTCACAAATTGCTCCCGAAGCTAATGCCTGGAAGTTTCGGCAATGTCGGGAGGTTGACATTCTAGTTGCTCCTTTATATAAAACACCATGCACCTATATCACAATTTGTACAATCATAAGTGTTTAATAATGCACATGTATAAAATGAAATATGTATAATGCATGTTTATGACAATCCCGAGTATTTATCCATCAATTTCATTACAAAGTCATTTTCATATCAAAACTCATCTAAGTGCAATTTATACTTAGGTTTATGCCTCACTAAAACCATTAAAATCTCTATTCCTTTCTCATTTACTCACATCAGATTTTTCCAAGTCACATTTTCAGGTCTACTGTTCACATTCAATTAGAAAGTGAAACTGATGCAATTTGGTCATATCCTCTTCTAGAAAAGTGTTCCTCTGTGTCTTATGTTTCTATTGACACCAAAATCATTCAATTTGGTTACGTATTCTATGAGTTATGCTCACAATATCACAGACTATGTATATTTGAACATTGGGCTAGTATATGATCATACCCTCGAGTTGTACAACTCATTTTTTCAGCTCAGATATCCAAAAATTACAAACTTTATACCAATTTAAAGCTAAGAGAAAAATCTACAACTTTGGTGAAGACACCTCAGTTTAATTCAGTCTACATCAATATAGTTTATAAAATAACCACAGGACATGATTTCTGTCCCTGGTAATACTACAGCCTAAGCTAAGATGTAGTTTCATGCCAAATTTGAAAGTCTTAGAGACAGAATTAAAATTCAACTTCTTCAAGAAAGTTGTATACTTATGTCTCTAGTTTAATCTGAACTAATAATCAACTTATGTCAATTTAATTCAGATAGCCCTAAATTTATGGAGAGAAAGAAAAATGTCTTAGGAATCCATTGATCCAAGTTTCAAGTCATTCGGAGTTCAGATGAAAAAGTTATAGCCAAAAGACTTAGGGTTGTTCAATGAAATACTCTAGTTCATAACCCATATATGCCACTATCACTTTTCTTCCCTCTCTAGCACGTAAATCTTCATCTTCTTCACCAAGCCCAATTTTTTTCTTCTCTCTCTACTTTCATTTTCCAATCATTAATTTCCACACAATTAATTCGAAAGATCACTCCAAACCATTCAAACACCAATTATATTTCATATCACTCAAAACCATTCAAACACCAATTGTATTTCATTCCCTCCCAATTCTCAACTCTTTTGATTCATCATCTCAAATGGATAACTTCCTCAACAATACCCAATTTCAACTTAACATCATCCGTACACATTTCATATTTCCCCACTTGATTATAAACACCCAAGGCATAACACATTCTCATACATTCAAAACAAAACACAACATTTACATTCATCCATAAATTTTGCTACACCTAGTTCCTAATTTCATGTCAAATTTTGAGACTCTTAAAGACCAAAAATTCAATGTCTTCATAAGCAATGTATCCACATGTCTCTAGTTTAATCAAAAGCAAGAATCATCTCAATCGAACAACTCTAGAAGAAGTTATGGCTAAAACACTGAAGCATATGCAGTGAACATTTTCCAATCCATCATCTTCAAGTTTTTCCAGATTTTTACACCTAACATATTTGTACAAAGATCACCCTTTTCTACTCCATCTACTCCTCATTCTCAACTGTATTTCAACTCATTTCTACACTCAACCTTTAACATAAACAAGTTATAGACGCATTTCCATACTCATCAACTTCCAATTCTCATTAAAACATCCATTTCACAACCAATTCATCTTTAAAACATGTGTAGCATAACTCATTGTTTCTTACTCATCATATACAACATCAATCTTCCATAAACAACTCCTAACCCATTATTTAGCATTTACATGAAACAAACATCAATATATACATATATATATATGTTTATTTCTTCACCAACATTCTAGCATATACAAAACTCCTTATCATGATCATTCAACCTCCATAAGATTTATAGCTCATCAATAAAAGTAAGAAAATTACACACTCTTTACCATTTCATGAGGTTAACCTCTAATTATCATCACAAATGCTTCATTTAACAAAATACTTACTTGATTTAGCTTCCAATTCTTCAAAATCTTAAAGAAACTAAAAAAATCCCTAACTTCATCAACATCCCACGATCATCATCATCTTGAGGTTTAAAGCTTTGGGTTTTTGGTGAGAATGGAAGAAAAGGCAAGATGAAAGAGTAGCATGAAAGATGAGAGGGTTGGGTCTAACATGAATGGATTTTTAGGAATCAAAAATCAAGAAGAAGAGAGGAAGAGAGGAGGAGTTACAAAAATGATGGAGAGATCTAAAATAAACCCCAATAGCCCCTTTTTTAAAGAAGCTTCATGAAAGACAAAACCAACAGGGGGGGGGGGGGGTGAAGGCTGTTAATTTTAATGGTTAGTGGAC
>JAOSBO010000006.1:11740548-11762006 GCA_027563915.1 Erythroxylum rotundifolium | reverse complement strand
TTCTTTTCCGACGGTCGTTCTGTATCGTCGGAAATGTTGTTATTATAGCGACGGAAAACGAAATTCCGTCGCTAGTTGCCGACGGTCTTCCTTCCGTCGGAAATGTTCCGTCGCTATGTGACGATTTTCTTGTAGTGATTTTTATATAAATATGGGCAATGGTATGGGCATACATTTTTTGGACCAACCCCTTGATGCAGTCAGTGCTAGCCCTGGGCAGGGGTAGGCAGGGCACCTATCTAGGGCCCACCATAAAAAAGGGACCCATCAAAGTGTGTAGCATTTCCAAGCTTTATGTAGCATTAATACACCATTAACGAGTGTGAAATAAATGTAGTATAAATGTAGAGAATATTGGTGGAGTAACGTAGCAACTTCCAAAATTAAAAGTTAACATTAACTTTTTATACTTATAAATAGTTTTGAAGTAAGTAGGTGTATTTTTACCCTCTAATTTATTTATTTTCATCAACATATGCATCTAAGGTACATTTCTTTGTTGGCCCATAGTGTTAGAAGTTCTATCATAGGGATCATTAAAGTAAAATCCTTTTCTATTATTCTTGATTATACCCCAGATTTGAGCCATCGAGAAAAAATGAGTTTGTTAATACGATGTGTGAATATATCAAATGAAAAAATAAAAATAAAGGAGTACTTTTTAGAGTTCTTGAAGCTAGATGACACATCTAGATTAGGACTTTTCAATGAATTATTGAATGCATTTAATTATCTTGATCTTAATGTTTGTAATTTAAGGGGTCAAGATTATGACAATGGTTCTAATATGAAGGGAAAACACCAAGGGGTTCAAAAGCGATTACTTGAAATAAATTCGAGAGCATTATAAATGCCATGTGCTTGTCATAATCTTTATCTTATTCTTCATGATATGGCACATTCTTGTGTTAAAGTTGTTTCATTTTTTGGAGCTGTGTAACATATATATGCATTATTTTCAAGTTCTCCTAAAAGGTAGAAGGTTTTGCTTGATAATATTTTAGGCTAATCTATGAAATCATTGTCTAACACTGTAAAAAGTGTTAAAACTATTAGATTTCAAGCTCCTTAAATAAGATTGGCTTTGATGGAATTATCTAGATCTTGTGATGATGCCAAGTCAAAGAGTGAAGTAGAAAGTTTGGATAGTGTACTTAAGAGTTTTAAGTTTTTACTTGGTATCGTTATTTAGTATGATATTTTATTCGCTATTAACATGGTGAGCAAAAAGTTGCAATCTAAATCTATGTGCATTAATGCTACCCTAAAGCAATTAGAAGGTGTGAGGGTATTTTTTGAGAAATATAAAGATAAATGGTTCAGCTCTAGTATGAATATTGCCAAAAGTCTTGCACTTGAGATGAATATAGAGCCTACATTTCCAACTAGATGTTGTATTATTAGGAAAAGACAATTTGATTAAATTAACCATAATGGAGAAATACAATCAGCTGAGGATTCTTTCAGAGTTAATTACTTTCTAGTTGTTGTGGATATGGCAATTGCTTTGTTGAAGAATATATTTGAACAATTAACGACATTTGATGATATTTCTAGATTCTTATTTGATTAAAAGAAGTTCAGGTCATTGGATGATAACGAATCAAGAGAATATTGCAATAATTTTACGATGACTTTTTCTTATGATAATGTGTCAAATGTGGATTTAGATGATATTTTTTCTGAATTAAAAGTGATGCAAATAACTTTGCTAAATGAGTTAATGTCATCAGTTGAAATTTTAGAATTTGTTAAAGTTGTAGATTGTTATCTAAATCTTTCAATTGCTTATCGAATTCCATTGACTATAACTATAACTGTAGCATCAGCTGAAAGAACTTTTTTAAAGTTAAAATTATTGAAAACCTGCTTGAGGTCATCAATGTCATAAGAAAGGCTGAATGGTTTAACATCAATGTCATAAGAAAGGCTGAATGGTTTAGCTATGTTATGTATTGAGAAGGATATATTGGACAATATTGATCTTAATAATATTATAAATGATTTTGCATTTAGAAATACACAGAGAAATTTTTTTCATAAATCGTGATCCTCTGTGTATTTATTAGTGCAATTCTCTTAGTGTTTTACATTCTAATATTGTTGTTAATTGCTGCTATTGCTATTTTGTTGTCAATGTTACTACTTTTAGTGATTTTATTATTAATGATATTTGTAAGATGTTATTAGCTGATGTTATGATCATTTAATATTTGGTTGAGTATGTAGACTTATAAATTGAGTCATTTATGTTTCATACAAACATCTAAACTTTAAGTTTACATGTTTGTATATTGTCGATTTATTAGGGTCCTCTTTTTTAATTTCACTCAGGGCCTATAAAACGATAAGAATGGCTTTGGATGTGGTTCAATACCATGCTTTGTTAACCTTATTGGAGGGAGACCCCTCCTTTTGGTGAATACCTCTAAAAATGTTTCTATAATTTTGTTGAGAACTCTTTATTGCTCACTGCTTAGTAACTCACTAGCAGAAACTTCCCCTCCATCATCGACACCTCTATTCCTTGTATCAGCACATGAAAAGAGGAGGAACAGGTCAAGTCCCCTTTTCTGTTACACAAAGGAATTGCACTTTTAGTTAAACCTTATAACAGCATTGAACTCCCATGGTACTAGAAAGATATAGACAACTCTGCCCAATCCATAACTACCTTCCCTAAACTTTTCAACCAAGTCACTCCTAACATCACATCCAATCCTCCCAAGTCAATCACATAAGCATCCATAGTCATATCAATTTCTCTAAAGTGAAGCAACACATTTGAACATTTACCTTTGATAGAAATCTTGTGATCGTCTCCCAATCTGACCCCAAGCTCCCTAGTCTGAGTAACTAGAAACTCCAAAGCAGCAACCACTTAGGTATGAGTGGCACTACTATCCACCAAATCTAACACAGGAACTCCGCTTAATTTCCCTTGTAACTTTAATGTCTTCACTTCCTCCATAATTTTGTTGGTGATTCCACATATAGCCATAGCCTTACACCTAAGAGATTCCTCATCGTCTTCTTTGTGTCGTCAATCTCCATTGCCAGCACCTCTCCCTCACTGGAACTCTCATTATCCCCCAATATCAACAATCATAATTGTTTTTCTGGACATTAATGTAATGGGTGAAACTTATCCCTACACCGAAAACACAACCCGATAGATATCCTCTCCATAAATTTTGGGTATGTAAGGTGTTTCAACCCCCTACTCTGACCACCGTCATCTCCCCCTTTCTTGTTTAGCCGTGAATGAGAAACAGAAAACGACGATGTCATTCCTCTGTCATTAGACCAAATGGAACTCCCCAAATGTGATTTAGCCCTATTTTCATTCGTTGATCCTGAGTCCACAGATTTGGTGCGACTTGATTGGGTGCTCCCCTCTTGCTCTCTGACCATCGGGTTACCTCGGTTGGTCAACTGAAACCTATAAGAATGACCAGAAATGCGTGGTTTCCAAACACCACGATCTCCAACTGACATCTCTACCTCCAAATCGCGAGCAAACTTTATCATCTGTAAGCGAGTTTGTTTGTTAAAGGTACGCACCCAATAATGTAGTTTAGAAGAGAGGCGTCCCATAAAGTACCTGAAATGTGTGCCTTTGGCAAGTGACTGACCTGCAACGAGATTAGTTCAAACTCTGCAATATACTCCTTTACACTCCCAGTTTGACACAAATCGGAAAACTCCTCAAACGGATTGTCATACCAACAACCGTTGTATATCTCAATCAATGCCTGCTTCAACCTAAGCCAGGTGAGATGGTCCTCTATTTCACGCAACATGTCTAACCAGTAAATCGTTGATCTTTCCATACTGAGCTTAGCTAGCTTTACTTTGACGTCATCGACAGTGTTTTGGACCTCAAAATAGGTCTCTACTCGTGTAATCCAACTAACGGGGTCCTCACCATTAAATGACGACAATTCTATCTTCTTCACTACCATACAGTACTTGTCAAAGTTATCCCCCAAAATTTTGGAGGCACCGCCTTCGTCAAAACCACTTCTACTCCTACCGGAATGGGAACCACCACCACCATCAGAGCTTCCACCAGTCTCACGTCCCAACCCCTTTTTGATTTCCAGCAATAAAGATTGCTTAAAATCCTCCAACGAAGACTTAACAGAATCCTCCCATGTTGTAACTTGATTTTCCAATAAATCCTTCCTATCTATCATTTTTGGGGGTATTAGTGAAGTATCCAACAGGTCGGACCAATTGATGGATTTCCCAAATGATAAAGGTAGAAATAGAATCGATTATTAAGAAGAAAAACAGACAATAATCCTAACAAAAAAGTGTTCATAACCTGAGCTCCTCTTAGAGAGAATATCCCTCTGTTATAACAGAAAACTTTATAAAAACTAAACTTTCTCCCGTATTTCTCACCCCTCTTATTCTCTACTTACATAACTAAATCCAGCTCAGCAAATTTATTTTTCACTATACTACTCCCATCTCCCCTCTTTGCCCTTCTTATTCTTCCGCTTATAAACTTTCCACATCTTGAGCTTCACATATGTTGGCCTTAATAACTGGTCTCTATTAACTAATGTGTTTACCATCAACTTAAGGTCTTAGCAATGAAACATTATCCTAATTGATCCATATTACTCATATGGGCATAATGGTATTGTGATAGAAGATGGTCTTCCCTATTGATGTTGCTTTGATAGCTTTCCTTCTGATCTTCATTTACCTTGTCTGGAAATTCCTGTTACAACAAAGGAGGATATATTCCCAGTGTGTCTTTCTCTTGTCTAATAGAAGATGGTCTTCCCTACTGATGTTGCTCTGATAGTTTTCCTTCTGATCTTCATTTACCTTGTCTAGAAATTCTTGCTATAACGAAGGAGGATATATTCCTGATGTAGCTTTCTATTGTCTTAAAGTTACGTTTGCTTTATAGGTCAAATGTAGTCTTCCCTACTTAGATATCATTAGGCTTCTCAAAGATATATGTTCATTGCCAATTGTTGCACATCAAGTAATGTACATGACCACTACGGTTGATGATTGGATGTTTAACCTTTTCTTTCCCTTATCTATGTCCAGAAATAAATGAAATTTTGAAGTGAAGCTTTGTTCTTTAGCAATTAACATGGATAGCTTATCTTGTAAATGAAGTACTGGTCACTTAATATTTTCATCTTTTTTATAAAAAGTTGAGACAGCTGTCTGCTCTTGTCAAATATCAGTAGACAAGAATTTTATTAAATCTTTTCTTCAATAATGAAAAGGAATATTCATATTTGAAATAGTGTAACAGTAGTATACTCAATTTGGCAGAACGAGGAATAATAGCAGTAAAACCAATCAATTGAACATTAGATGATAAAACGAGGAATAATAGCAGTAAAACCAATCAATTGAACATTAGATGATAGATGGACTGCAAAGTTGTTAGCTATCAATCTCATAGGATAAGAATCAAGACCCCCTGGTTCTTGCAGAAAACAGGGAGATGAGTTTAGGAGTAAATAAATTGTGTTTGTAAATTGTAGTCTTAGATTTTGCAAACTTGTCGCCTACCTGATGTGGCCAATATCAAATGTAGTAGTGCCATAGGGCAGGAAGTTATGCCAAACTTTTTAATCTATACATTGGCATTTCGATTCAGTGCAGGATTATAAATGATAAGCTTTGAACTGGAGATGTTCTGAATTACTTGGGAATTATTACCATGTCTAGCTCATCAGAATTTGCAGATCGAGTTGAACCATTGAATTAACCATGTCTTACAAATCCCATTATAGATGAAGCGGATGCCTATGAATGCTAATATATTCACTGTTATTGCAATGAAGGATAGATAATATCACCTGAAAACACTTGAAAGATTTACCAGTCAAAGTACATCTGCGAGCTTGATTCCTACTTGGTGCACTGACCGTGGAACATTTTTTCTTCCGTTGGCCCACAAAAAAACAGGTGAAAAGTGCAAAATTGATGACTATAGGCACCGATGTTTTTACGAATTCATGATCCAGGAATCATTAACTTGTGTTAACTCCTGGTGTGAGCTATGCCTGATTTGTCACGTCATGTCAATATCATAATTCATGTTCAACAAGTACCTTTCTGCAATAGCTGCATGAACAGCCGCGCCTACTGGGAGAACGTCTTCGTCTATCATAAAAAGAGGGGAGTGGCCTGTGTGTATCGACCCCAGTGTTTCGTTCCTTATTCCTATGTAGTAAAAAGCTGCAGGCACCACTTCTGAGTAAAACGAGAAATCCTCCGCTCCCATCATCGGTGGCACCACCTTGAAGTTTGTGCAACCCAACAAATCGGTAGTCACCTTCTTTACGTGCTCATACATGTTATTATCATTCACTGTTGGAGGGTAGATATTGGATTCCTTTTCAAAGAAGTCAACCGTAGCTGAACATCTGAAAACATTGGCCTGTTCTACAATCACCTGTTGGTAGATAAAACACAAATCACTGTTAAAGCAAACCATGTGAAGAAACAACCAATAAGAATGGTGTTATTGTTACTAACTTCTTCGATTCTTCTACGAAGCTGATAAATGCTTGTGTTGGAGAAAGCCCTGAAGGTTCCACCCAGAACTACAGTGTTTGGAATCATGTCAAGGTTATTGCCTCCATTGACCATTGTGACTGACACAACCTGTAAAACAATGACGTGGGACGATTGAGCAATGCTACACAAAAGAAAAATAAAAAAGGTAGAACAACCATGGATTCAGCTGTTTGTTCATACATTGGAGTCCAAGGGGTTGGCTTCACGAGACACGATGCCCTGCAAGCTAGTTACAACTGCTGAGGCTGCTAAAATGGGGTCGACAGATCGGATAGGATTCCCTGCACGACCTTGTTCGCCACCAATTACTGCTCTGAAGAAACCACAGCCAGCCAGCAAAGGACCAGGCCTCGAACCGATGATGCCTGTTGGATGTTCGTGGGATACATGAACTGCAAATATAGCCTTCACATCTTCAAGGGCACCATCACCGATCATTCTCTTTGCTCCGTTTCCAGCTTCTTCTGCTGGCTGAAAGATCAGGATTACAGTTCCCTGCCATAGCCAAATGAAGTTGGTTAATGATCTGGCAGCTTTTTATCTATAATTTAGCAAACAAACAATGGACCACACTCCATAGTAATGTCTTTCACGAGTCACACTCACGTTGATTCAGTTTCGAGACAGACGTTCAGGCCGAGTTTTGAAACAACGTCGTTGGTTTAACTTCCTAAATCAATTTCATTTAATATTTAAGATTAAGAAAGTCGAGAACAAAATAAGCGTTGATATTAGAAAGTAAAATCAAAATAATTTTATTTTGGGTGGTCCAACGCTCAGGTAATAGCTTTGAGGTCGGAGCAGACCGGGCTATGAGCTGATCCACCTATTGCCAAGCCTAAATGCTGAATATGGAAACAAAATCAAAGGGTACCAAGGTAGTAAGACAACGGATCTAACTTTGTTTCACAATAAAGCTACCAGCCCTGGTCCTAGAAAGTAAATCTAAAGTATAATCCAAGAAAGTTATACTACATCGTCCTGTACAGAACAATTTGAAGAGTCAATTGGTGAGCATCTGTTGTAATAATGCTTAAAGACTAACAATACGGCTTACCGTACTTTCCCCGTGTAGAGAAATCCTTTTGGTTCAAGTGTGATATTACATATAAGCATTCAAATAAAAGGCTCAACAGTTTTATGTTATGAATTATATATCAACTCTAAAAATCTCCATTTATATGTTTGGATTATTTTGTTCGTGCCAGCACTTTTTTTTCCACAGTTTGGGAAGTTTGTTGTGACAGCGCCATTTGAGCAACATTAACTAACACCTCATAAAACTGTTCAATATACTTCTCTCATGGCGGATTTTACAGAAATCCATTCCTCTTATACTTCTAAACAAGGCTATAAAAGATAATTAAAAAGGTCCAATCTGAAACATTATTTAGTATTGTTCCTAAATTTAAAGTATTGGCCCCAAATATCGACAACGAATACAATAGAGGTGCATTATGTAATCACCTAATGTCAACCTGTACGGTTTGATTAGTGTTATAATTTTCTAAGTGTATGTTCTCTAGCTAGATTCTTGGCTAAGCCATTACTTTAGGCATAAGATGCCGAGCTCAACTAGCCCCTAATAAACGACAACAAGAAGCAACGGTAACAAAACATTAAATTATGTTTATCTGCACGTGAATGAATAAATGCAGTAGGTACTATAGAAACTTACAAGACAGCATTTTCATAGAATCGGCATGCTAAATCCTCATCAGTGAGTATTTATTCAAAAACAATTTGACACGTGCTTTGGAACTAATTACTGTTTATTATATTCGAATGTGGTCTTTAAAAAGAAGTTGCATATTTAGTGTGCCACATTGAAAAGTGCAAATAAGTGCTACCTCACATAGGGGAAAATATCAGTTCGTAGACACAATAAGAATTGCGGGTATCATTAGACCTCGTGTCTTAATAAGTGATGAGACTAAAAATCTCATGTTAATATTCAAATTCTAATATTTTTATCTTTGACTATATTAAGAAAACATTGCAGGTAAACATACGAGGATATGCACAAGATGTGCCTGCCCAACTATGTAATACTTTCAGAAAACGTACTCAATACTTCTAGGGTGCCTAATAGTGGCACTAGTTTGTAGTCGTTTGTAACCATTCTCGGAACAGATAAACGTGTATGGCAGTGATTGAAGACTACAATTTACATGCGCTAGTAATTAACTCTTAGTACTAGCCAAAGTAAAATTACAAGTTAAGGGCGTGGAAAAAATAACTAAGTCAATAGAAGTAATGGGGCTCTTGCTTTCTTAGGTCACATCTAAGAGAAGAAGGAACCATCACTAGCACCTTTTCTGAGTCGCTAATGGTCATAGAACAAGATGCTCTTTGAAAGATATTATTATATGCTTTCGGTTAATTTTTCCCTATATGATTACCAAAATCAGAACACAAAGATGCAAAAGGATAGGACAAATGAACGACAAGTCTACGGCTGTCAGGCATATATAAAGGTTTCCATGTGACTCCTTTTCTCCCTTTCTCGTGTCAAGCGCAATAAATTTGAGAAGCTTTTAAGTCAGCCCTACCATTGTATGGATAAGAAAAGGTATTATGTTGTATTACTTGTTTGCATGGATTGATGAAAAAAAGAAAGAAAATATATAATGATTTTAAATTTCTTTGTGTCGTTAACATACAAGTAAAACCATGCCAGAGTAGAAGGAAAATCAAAATTTTCTTTGAAATTGCACTGTTACAGCTTATAGGCAGAGTATATACATTTGAAAGGAAATAAAATATCAATTGTAACTTATATCTTCCAAAAATGATCTCACTTCTATCCCGTTTGCAGAACAAGATTGTAAAGTAATTTCCTTTTCCTACAGGTTTCCTTTACCGTGTATGGGCTTTTGCTTTAAATATTTCAGAGTTTACACAACACCTTTTTCCCCGTAACGAGAAGATTGATTTTATTGTTTCAAGACAGATATGAATCCAACAGTTTTTTGTTTCAGTCACATTAACCAAAACAAAAAACAAAAAAAGAAAGCCTAATAATTTCAACTGTTTTTCTTCCTACATCTTTGCTTTTCTACCATTTTCTCCCAATCCGGACATACTTGTACTAGCACCTTCGGTAAGCATTTCAATCTCTCTCATTTATGTAGAAACTTTCTTTTCCTAACCATTTTCACTGCAAGTCTAAATCCCAAGAAACTGAAGACTTGAAAACGATAGAAATATGCAATAAAAACACCAAAGTGAAAATTGCATTTCCCAAAAAGTCTCAAAGTTTTTAACCATACTAGAAAGGGCAGGTGTACTGTGCAAGCATAACCTACCCCACCCTTCTCTGCAAAAATATCGTACATCTGTCCAACTGAAGGTGAATATAATACTCGCGGTAGGTGTTTTGAATCCATACCCCTCACATGTTAGTGAGGCCCCACGCTCAATATCCCTCCCAAAGCCTAAAACAAAAACTAAGAAGTGCTGGGCTTCCCAGCGAATTCCAAGACTTTGAATAGGCAAGGACTGAAGTGTGATCTAATAGAGTAATGGAGAAAATTGAGAGTCTGACGAGATCTAGGAGATTATAAAAACGGACCTTCAAAAGATGTTCACGGCTCTTCAAGATCTTGGCACCTCCCATTAGCATTGTAACGTGGGCATCATGCCCACAAGCGTGCATTTTCCCAGCAACTCTGCTTTTGTGTTCCCACTCTACAGCCTCCTGTAAACCAAAGAAACTACATCATCTTCAACTTAAAGATCAAGGGAATTTGTACCTGTAGTAATGTCAAATGATATACATTCATTTTTCTCACAACCTTACCACTATTCTCAGGTAGCTTTGGCTTCTCCTAAGATCTCAACAATATTTTTAATTAAAATTTTCAATTTAAGCTAATGTTAAAGCCTTATCAAATATATAGTTTTTATTTCACAATAATAACAAAAAATAGAATAAAACAGTACAAAAGAATGAAAGTACTATCAATCTTAATTTAAGATCTAAGATTTGGGTCATATTTGCGTCAGATCGTAAATACTATTTGTCAGACTCTAAAATTCGGGTCAGATTTTATTTATTTATTTATTTATTTATAATTACATGCACACGTGATTGAGCAGGTGTGTATAAATAAAAACCTTGTATAAAAATGATAAAGTTATAAAATAGAAGAAGAAATTTTTATCTATTGACTCAGAAAGTTAATTTGTATATATTTACCGAAAAGGGTAGTAACACTAACAACAAAATCTAGTTTTCCATTTCTATATCTCAATCTAATTTTTGTGATAAAAATTTGATGAAGAGGTATTTACCTTTGTGTGAAATTTATATGCACACGTACACATACAAATAGAAATAGATGAACATATACTACATGCATATTTATATTGAATAGTCGCTTATGAGGAAAAGTTGGGGAACCTGAATAGGAAGAGCATCCATATCAGCTCGGATAGCCACAAACGGAGGCCCTCCCGTTCCAATCGACGCCCGAATACCCGTTTTGGCCAGAGGATATGTGTACTTAATATCCATCTTATTCAGCTCATTCCTAACCAACTCACTGGTTTTAAATTCCTCAAACGCGAGCTCAGGATTCTCGTGAATTGCCCTCCTAATGCTCTTCAACCATCTCACCGTCTCCGGAAGCTGGGCCAGGGCTAGCACCGCTTCGGAGCAGGTCTTGCTCCATGCGGCATCGCATCCGCCGGATGACGAAGATCTCTTGTTGGTCGAGGTTCCCGATCGGTTCTTGTGGGAGTTCAGAGGCTTTGAATTGAAGGAAGTAGTGGTAGTAGTTACAAAGGCATGGAAAGAAGAAGAAGAGTAACTGTTCTCTGGATTCTTGTTCGAAGAAGAAGAGAGTGAAAGAATAGCGGTAAAGAGGACGAGTGAGAAAAGGAGTGAGAGGTGAATGTTCATTTTTCGGGGAGGAAGAGTGAGAGAAAAGGAAGTCCGTTTCCGTTTGAGTTTGAGGACGGTGACTCGTATTGAGAAGTAAACTAAGAATAAAAATGATTAAAAGCACGTGGAAATACAAAGGATGGATAAATAGGGCACGTGAGAGAATTTGGGTTTTTTAAAATTTATACATTTTAATTTAAGAATTACGAGTTGAGTTAAATTGACGATTGTGGGGTCCCTCACTTTCAGTGAGCGCTTTTGAATTAAATTCTCGTCATCTTTATCGTCCATGTCCCTTTAAATTACTTTCTTACATTCGGTAATAACAATCTACTTACGTTACATTGAGTGAATAAAACTAACTGCTTTCAAAGTAACGTTACGTACGGATAGGAAGTCAAACAGAGATAAGTATTTATTTATTATAGTTTTTAAATGTAGTTATATATTTCAATTTGTGAATAAATATTTAGAGTTTGGAGAAAAATGTAGTGTCATTATAAAAAATTGATAAGTAAGCAAATGGTTTCAGTAAAAATTTTATTTTCTGTTATTAACTTTCTGATAATTATTATTTTTTATTATATCCTCAACTTATAGAAAGCAAATTTAACTAATAAATATTTTCTTATTTATAATTTGAATTTATATGATTAATAATATATTTTTATAAAATGTTTTATTTACTAAATTAATTTTATTTATATTTTTATTTTAATTTAATATTTTCTTATTTATAACTTTAAATTTATAATACTAATAATATTTTATTTATGAAATATTTTATTTACTAAATTTATTTTATTTATAATTTTCTTATTTTAATTTAATATTTTCTTATTTATAATTTTAAATATATATGACTAATAATATATTTTTAATAATTTATTCAACAATTAATAAGTTATTAAATTAATAGGCTTTTTAATCATTTTATTTTTTTAGCAATCGCAACCGCACTTATTAAACACTTATTTTCACGTTTCAGCAATTACCAAAATAACAATCTCAAACACATAAATAAGTACTTATCATTTCAGCAGGTTGATTTTATCAGGTTATCATCCGCTACCACTCCTCCAAAACAAGCCTCGAACTAGTTGCCAATATTCTTTAAAATAATGAAACGAATTATTTAAGCTACTCCGCGATGGCTGTTTTGCATTATGTGAAATATTTCTATAATTTTTATAGGCAAGTTTATAGAATACTAAAAGATAATAAGACTATAAATATTATTTATTTTAAAGCATATAAATAATTAAGAAGTATATCAAGCAAATTTTAATATACTAAAAAGTAAATATATATCAATTTTCTTTTTATTTAGAAACTCGTGCAATATTATTTATTTTAAAGCATATAAATAATTAAGAGGTATATTAAGTAAATTTTAGTATACTAAAAAGTAAATATATATCAATTTTCTTTTTATTTAGAAACTCGTGCAATACTTACATTTAAAATTTAAAACAAGATTTTGAATAGAAAATATTTATTATTATTGAATTAATTTTCAAAATTTTCATAATTTAAAAGGAAAACAATCCATAAAAACTTGTTATAATTTATATCATTTCATTGAGAAGTAATCTTTTTCAATATAATTCTTTGTTTTTTTCTCAAACAAATTTATGGTTTCAAAGTCTCTTTTCAAATGGTGGATACATTAATATTTTAGTTAACGAATCGTCTCTTTGTTTCATACATTATCATTGTCTAATATAAAATTGAATCACCAAATCTCATAATAGTTAAATGTATCGAAAGCATTACCATGCTTATTGTTTATATATGAGTTCTTTTCATGAAACTCACCATTTTAAATGCTTCTTATTTGTCTAAAGAATAAAACTTCTTTAAGTCCAAACATAAAATAAAAGATAATTGTGTAAAAGATAAAAGAATAACTTTAAAATTGAAGTAAATAATTTATCATACCTTACAAATACATAAGGTAAATAAAACTAAAAGTGAAAATTAAAAAATAATATGGTAATAGTGCCTTAAAGCTAAACATAAGTGAATCAAGGATGTTAAATAAGGATGAAAAATCAGCTTCTAATATATAAGAATTGAAGGAATATAAAAGATTGATATAACATTATAGTACGTTAATAATAATAAGTACCCCAAAATTAGTAAGAATAATCGTAAATCAATGACAATTAAAGTTATGACATAATTATTCAATTAGTTGATAAAAAAGAATGTTAAAATCATCATTCCTTTGGCATCCTCTTCTCTCCTCTTCAACTTGCTTTCTCAAATAGTATCTGGAAAACAATTGAAAGTATGAAGAATGGAGAGTGTCTAGAGAATGCTAAGCTCTTCCTCTACATCCTTAATTCCTATTTGAATCCCTATGTAAAACCTTATTCCTCTTACCTTATTTCTATTTTAGAAATCTTCTACTTCATACCTTTACTTCTTGATATCTACCTCCCCTCTTATCTTAATCTTACCCCACCTTTCAATTGTTCATCGCTTTCTCTTACTTACCTTCTCACCTCAAACCACTTTATCAGTAAACCAATTCATCATTGAGCTAGTTATTCTGCCTCATTTCTTCTTCCCTCATTGTCTCTATAAAGTGCTTAAGGAGAGCATAGTCTTTTCTCCCATTATAATATTTCTAGCCTAAAAATTGTTGCTTCTTATGGCTTTTGTTTTTAAATCTTACCCTGCCTCAAATTGCTTTATTCCCTCTTTAGGCTATAGATGTTAGAGATATTGAAAATAATATGAATGTATAAGATCAATTTACTTTTCTACCCTTTCCTCTAAATAAACCTTAGACGTAAGCCCTTCGAGGAGAGTGCATTGCTCAGAAAAGAGAGAGAGAGAGAGAGAGAAAGAGAGAGAGAATTAACAACTCTTTAATGAACTGGAGAAAGGAGGTTGGGAAAGCTTTAGATTCATTGTTGCACAACTATTTCCTCCTCCATAAAAGAAAGCTAACTCATTATGTCACTAGTCCTTAAAGTGCTGAACGAAGAAGTTAATAGCTCATTGGTTGAATTCTTTTCTAGAAAAAGAACTCCATTCCATGTGATAAGCAATTGGGAACAAAGAGCATAGAAAGAGAAAAGCTATAAGAAGTTCTAATATCATAACACAATCATATGCTTATTCAACTTCACAACAGAAGAAGAGGCTAAATGGTAATGCATCGTAACACTACACAAAATAAACTAGACCTACAAATATAGTAGCGATGAGTCTATGTTGATTCTACAGAGATTAAATCCGATTACTTTCCTAAATTATACCTATATGTAAATCAGGTTAGTTTGGTTCAATGCAAGGTAGAAAATAAAAATAAGATTGAATTTATAAAAACAATTCAAATTAAATAGCAATAAGGAGATAAAATTGATTAATGATTCGAAATATAGTTCTTTGGTTTAATCTCAGCCTAAGCACAATTTCACATATATCATTGAATTATAGTCTTCACACCTCTCTTTATACTATTGATCGTGAATTAACAACAAACTTTGTTAATCCCAATTTTTCCTTAGGTCGTACTTAATTAAAAAGAGCTTGTTAATTAACCCTAACTATCGAAATACCTAGAACAAGCTCTTTAACTTTATCTAGACAACCGTATTATAAGTGAAAGAAATGGACCAATCTCAGAAATAATCATCTAAACTCAGATTATTTAACTTAAGTTACATTATCCCTAACGATTTAATACTATTAGTTGCCATATACGACTTCAAACATGATTATTACATATCGTATTCAAATTCTAGCAATGGTTTTCATGAAAACGATTCAATAGAGCATCAAAAGCATTCTTACACAATACCCAATCATTAATCTCAAGATAACATAAAAAATCTGAAAAAGAAGGAAAGAAAATGATACACAATGACATATGCTTAAATGTGCTCCTCGGCATCGATTGCACCTCTGAACTGGCGTTGAGTGGGTTAGCCATCCATCTTCCATCAAGCTCTAAGAATAAACCAAGAATGTCTCCATTATGGTTGAAAATCGACCAAAATTAACGAAGAATTAAGTCTTTCCATTTGTGATCTCCAAGAATGATGAAGAAGAATCAACTGTTGTCCATCCTCCTTCTTGAAGATCGAAGATGAATGAATAAGAAGAATTAGTTGCTGTCTGTCCTTCTTGCTCCATCCATTCAAAAAGATAATTTCTGTCATGAAAATGCCCAGTGTTGTCTCAGTTTTTATCTCATCCAGTTCTCATCTTCACTAGCTATCACACACAACTTATTCCCTAACCCCCAATTATGTTTTTGCTTTACCCTCACTTGCTTTTTTCATTCTCCCAGCTGACACTTTTTTATCCTGCACATCTTACAAAAGCTAGTTTTATCTTTGGAATATACAGGTGTCTTTTTGTTTTTTCTTCTAATGCATGTCACGGCTATAACATTTTAATTGTTAATTGTTACCGACAACTAGCTTAATTCTTTTAGTAGTGTAATTCATATTATAGCTATTGTCTTTTTTAATCAAAATTTTACATATACCTCTATTTTGATGCTCTATCTTGTCTCTTTTTCTTTTAATCTTTTTCGTCTTCTTGCTCCATGAAGATAATAGATTATAAACATTGAGAAGATGACTTAATAAGTATGCTTTCAGGTCACTTTAGCTCCTTCACTCCCAAAATGTACCTAAAATCAAATATGAGCTAAAGTGAGTATCCTAAGCATTTTAAGGCATTAATCACTAAGTGTAATGGATTAAATGTATCAACAATTAAGCATATATCACTAAATACATTATAGAATAAGGCCATTGACATATCCAAAATATCTAATTTTTATTTATTTATAGAGACCAATCATTAAACTTAACAAAATTAAGCATGGGAATATACCTTTACGGATTAATATTTATAATATTCCATTGAAATGTAAGTCTATTAAGGGACTAGATACGTTAGCTAGCTACGTAAGGAAGCTCTTATACATGGATGAAACCACTTCTTCAAAGTAAAAGAATAAACTTTGCTAGAATTTGTGCAAATGTGGAGCTAGAACAAAGCTTTACCAAAATACATTCCATTAATGAGGCTTGGAGATGGTGATAGCTTAGTTGAGGATCATGTTTTGGTTTCTTACCATTATAACCCTCCTTAAAACAAAAAGGTAAGTAATATGTAGCGACTGAAAGGAAATTTTATAGGGAGGACTTTATGGAGCTAATTGGGTTCGATGTACAACAAAAGGAGCTTAGTTCTAAAGATACACAAGAGAAATCAATCATAATGGGCAAATCTCTTAACCTAGCTGCTCAATAGTGATGGAAAGAGATGATGAAATAAGCCTATTTTAATCACGAGAGACTAATTCTAGTACCTTACATGGTTTGGAGAACTTAGATAATTTGCTAAAATTTCATCAGTTGGCTCCTCTTGGAATGAAATTAAAAGGACCATTTACTTTAGTTGAATTAATAAAAATAATGGAGAAAACATAGGGGACAGTACATCTATTAAGGAATATAATAATCTTGATCTACAAGGATTTTAGAGTGGTAGTAAAAGGAAGGCAAGGAGAAAGGGTAAGGGTATGGGTTCCAAACCCAAAAATTAACAAAATTCTTTAATGTGCCTTAAAATATAAGCGGAATTAACCTCCATAATAAAATAGTAACTCTAAAAGATTTTGTATAATAGACGAAACCAGTAGTGATGGGCTTGCTAGAAACAAAAATAAAAGAGGATTTTGGAAAGGAAGTGGGAATTCCCTTTCAACCACAACCTCACAACTATGGAAGAATAATTATGAACTATGATTTTATCAAAATTATGGTCAATATGTTGGACTCTAATAACCAATTAATGCATGTAAATATAAAAAGATTCAGGACAATTATAGAGTTACTACTACTTTTATCTATGGTTCCAATTTTAGCTTATATAGGAGAATTTTTTAGGATAAAGCGGAGCAAATTAATTCTGTCATACAAGCACCTTAGCTTATGAAAAGGGATTTTAACAGTATAAAGCACAAAGATAAGGTTGAGGAGCGTGTAAATATGAGGGGTAATAAAACCCTAAAGATTGCTTCTTCATTTGGAGCACCAGGCAGGCTTCTAAATGGTATAAGAGGAAAAAATTAGAAAGGACCTTAGTCAATGTGGGGTGGCTGGATGAACCCCTTGAAAGTAAAAAACTTATAAGGAGTTCTTATTTTGATGAAAGTTAACTTTCAAGTTTAACTTCTTCCTAACTAAGGATCGATGCCTTGATGAAGCTATTCTAAAAGAAATGTTAATTAGAGTCTGTGGTTGTAAGGCTTGTATATAAACTAAGAAGATTAATGCTATTAAGAAAGAGTTGAAAGCTATTAATTCTTAGAGAATGGACATAATATGGCGGAGGGCAGGAAGGAAATGATTAAGGCCCAGAAGAAGTTATATATGCAACCCCAGGATTAAAAGTTTAATAAAAAGGAAAGGGGGGCTACTTTTATCCAGAATTCAATAATTTTATGAAGAGCAAGGATATGTTGGATCAAGGAAATGAAGAGAAACTCTAAATATATTCATAACTTTATCAAAGGTAAGAGTATTTTGCTTCCTACGTAGTAGTAATGTAGGTACTTTATTAAAAAAAAAGGAGGAGTTGAATGAAGTATTCATATATTTGAAGAGTTCCATTGGTAATACAACTAGTGGCCAATCAATAGTGTCCCTATTAAGGTCCTTTATCAATTACTAAGATAGTACATAAACCTAATAATATATACATATAGACCCTTCATAGCTCAAAATAATAAAAGAATGGTGTTTGAGTTAAATCCTATAAAGGCCTCAAGCCCAAATAGGCTTAGTCGACACTTTTTTCAAAATGATTGGAAAATGATCAACAGTGTGGTGATAGATGTCACCGTGGAATTCTTAAGAATGAAAGATCCTAAAGAAAATAAATAAAACATTTATGAGCCTAATTATAAATGTCCAAAATCTTAGCTCCATTGGGGACTATAGGTTAACTTCATGCTAAAATTCCTTTACAAAAGTATCTTAAAATTTTTGGCCTCTAAAATGAAAAACGTATTGAGCTCTATAATTAGGAAAACTCAAAGGCCATTCTTAGAGGGAGGGCAGATAGGGAATAATGCCCTATTAGCTTATGAGTTATTTATAGGTTATGGTGGAAGAAACTTAACAAAAATACTGCATCATTAAGATATACTTTCAAAAAGCCTATGATACTATCAACTGAGACTTATTTTATAAGTTTTGAAGGTGTTAGGATTCCCTAATAAGTAAAGGAATGGATTAAAGAATGCACCACTATTCCCTCCTTTATTGTTCTAGTAAATAGGAGACCACCAAGCTATTTAAGGGAACAAAGGCTTGAAAAAAAGGGACTTGTTGTCCCCTAATTTGTTTATTATGTGTACGGAAAAACTAACTAGACTAGTGAGATACAATATTTCCTTGAATAAAAGTTTTAGCTACCATAACAAATGCAAGAAAACGAGGTTGTTCAATTTAAGCTTTTAATTGACTTCTTATTATTCTCTAAAGCTATTGATAGGTCAGTGTTTACTTTAGCAACTTCCCTTATGATTTTTAAAGAGTTATCTAGTCTATATATTAACTTCAGGAAAATTTTGTTAATTATTTCATCAAATGCCTTTAGTCAAGCAAATGAATATACAGAATAATAGCGCTATAAATTAGAGTACCCTCTTAACTTATATGGGCCTCCCATTATCCACTAGGTGAATACTATATAAACATTGGTCTCCTTTATTGGAAAAGTTAAAGAATACTAAGATCCTGATGTAATAAGGATCTTTCTGATGTAGGTAGAGAAACTTTGGAAAAGTCAGTGCTACATTCTTTACATAAAGTACTATTCTTCTTATATTTTTCTATCAAAGGGAGTAATTAAGTTCTTGAAAAGAATGACGAGAAACTTCTTATAGAAAGGAAGGAGGGTAGGCAGGATTAGTTAGTGGGAGATCAATAAAATAATGGTTAAAGGAGGCTTAGGAATTGAATAATAAAGTACCAATAAATAAAATATTATGGGGATTAATGGAGAGAAAGCCAACCTATACCTAAGTGGGTAAATGGGTAAATTCTAAAAGAAAGAAGCCCTTAGGAATTTTGACCCAAGCCTAAGACATTTGATTCATAACACAACTTATGAAATTGAGAGACAACCTATCAAAATCTTCTAAATATTAAATTGGTAATAGAGAAAGATCCTCCCTCCTATATGATGATTAGAGCAAATAGGACTACTATATGGCTAATATAAAAGGAGATTGTTTGAATAACATCCACACCAATGCTAAGGTAAAACATCAGATGCATAGGAATTAATGGTGTAACTTCCCCTTAGACATAGCTACCATTTTACTAGACAACAATCCCAATACTATTAAGGTTGATAAATACACTTAAATCTATCATTCATATGATAAATACACTTAGAGGTATTATAGAGATATGCTAAGAGGAGTAGAGGTAAAGGTGCGATAGCATAACATTGCTTAAAACGACTTTTCTAATATTGTAATTGTCAAACAAGTTCTTCTTAGAAGGGATAAATTGGGATTCGCTAACATCCCTAATGTCTATTTGCTTTGTAAAGATGATAGTTAGTACTCCTTAATAGCATCTAAGAGGGGTTGAATTTAAGATTATAATTAAAAGTTACTAACTTATAAAAACAATGTCTATAAATTATCTCAAATGTAAGAATAAAATAAAAGTGAAGGAATTTAACTATTCTCATATGGTGTATTCTGAGGCCAATTTAACATGTAATATGGATGCTCTCATATATCATTTAGTGCTAGATATTTATGATTGTAATGGTTACCTCCACAAATGTCATAGCATAACATAGATATCAGTTTTGAATACATATCAATATTCCTTTCATCTTAAGTTTGTGATATTGCCATACGCAATGACTTATTATAATTGTTATGAGAATACTTTCCTCTCTATCCTTCCATTGTGGTTTGTATCTATAACGATGAATCTTAAATCCTAACAATAAGTCATAAACACAAAGTCAAAATAGAGAAGTTTAAAAGATTAATAAATATATATATGAATGAATAAGAAAATAAAGAAAAACAAAAATAATGGTTAGATTAATAAAGTTAGGCTTTCCTAATGTTAAAGTCCTGGCAATGACGTCAAAAACTTGACTGATTGTTTGTATGCTTATAAAAATTATAGGTTTTGATTGTAAGTTCACAAAATAGCTGTAGCTAACACTAGTAAGTATGGATCGATCCCACGAGGACTATAAGTACTAGTATTAATCTTTTTTCTATTATCTAACTGTTGAATTAGGTTGTGAATTTAATTGAAAATTAAATTAAACAAATTAAATTAAAGTTAGCACAATAATGAACTAGGATGAAAAAAGCATTATGATTGGACAATATTGAATATGTAGTATTTAGGTGATGAATCCCCCTAAGATATCTTAAAAACTGACCATTCATCTTGCAATTAAATTATTGATTATTGAACTGTAAAAATTCTTATCTTATGTTAATATCTTTCTCAAGGCAATTAACAACTCTTGGTTGATTAACTGGAATCTCTTTCTAGTTAAAAGTCCTAAGATTGCATTACTTGATTCGTGAATTTCACTATTAAGTTTGACCCTAATTTAAAATATTTATGCTGACCTATCTCTAGGTTTACATGTAAGTCCTTCCAACTATGGTAGATCTAGTCAGATGAAAGGATTTCTCAATCTCAATCTTATGAAATCAAACATTTGACGAATATTTTGTATATATCAGTTTAAGAATATAAACACATAACTAAATTATAATAAACCAATTAATAAAATTATATTGAATAAAAGATTATATCATACTATTTGTCTCGACTTAGGGTTTGTTAATGGGCATTTTATGTTGATTTTAGATTTATAATTTGCTAAAATCTTGTCCTTTTAATGATTAAATTGCACCAATTAAGAGTTATTTGTTCTAATTTTAGGCACATATTAAATTAGGGAC
>JAOSBO010000006.1:11729511-11740448 GCA_027563915.1 Erythroxylum rotundifolium | reverse complement strand
ACGCCACCCTCACAGGGCACGGACTCGGATATCACCATCGATGTCGGGTTCGGGTCATGCGGGAGTGGGGTGTTACACCAGATGAGCCTAGCCTTGGCATTCTTCTTGGCAAAGAGATATCGCAATGCCATATGATCTGTAAAAACAAGAACATGTGAGCTTAAAAGATAAGAATGAAATTTTTCACATGCAAAAACCACAGCAAACAACTCCTTTTCTGTAGTTATGTAATTCAGTTGTGCTCCCATCAAGGTCTTGCTTACCTAGTAGATAGTGTGCAGCCTCTCTTTTTTTCACTAGCCAAGGACATAGCCAATGGCGTCACACATAATCTTGGAGGGAAGAGACCAATCTGGCGATGTCAGAATGGGTGTTGTTTTAAGTGCCTTCTTCAATTTATTAAAAGCATTTAAACAAGCATCATTAAACATAAAAGGCACATCTTTAACTAATAAATGAGTCATGGGTCTAGTGATAAGAGAGAAATCCTTGATAAACCATCTGTAGAATCCTGCATGACCAAGGAAGGCGAGGACGCCCTTGATGTTGGTAGGAGGTGGTAACTTTTCAATCACTTCGATCTTTGCTTGATCCACTTCAATCCCTTTGCGTGAAATCTTATGGGCCAATACAATTCCCTCTTAGACTATGAAATGACACTTCTCCTAGTTCAAGACTAGATGAGAATCCTCACATCTTTGAAGAAATTTGTCTAATTAGACAAGCAATAATCAAAAGAACCTCCAAGACAGAGAAGCCATCCATAAATACCTTCATGAAGTTCTCATTCATGTCCACAAATATGGCCATCATACACCTTTGGAATGTGGCAGGTGTATTGCATAAACCAAAAGACATCCTTCGATAAGCAAAAGTCCCAAAAGGACAAGTGAAAGTCGTCTTCTCTTGGTCTTTCGAGTATATAAACACTTGATTATATCCTAAATATTCATCAAGAAAATAGTAAAAAGAATGGTTAGTCATCCTCTCAATCATTTAGTCCACAAAAAGTAAATAGAAATGGTCTTTCTTAGTGGCCAAATTGAGCTTCCTATAATCGATACACTATCGTCAACCTGTGATAGTCCTAATAGAAATCTTTTCATGAGGTTTATTCAATATCACTGTTATGCTACCTTAGGCACACACTACATTGGACTTACCCACTCATTATCTAAAATGGGGTAAACCGCATCCACAAGCTTCACTACCTCCTTCTTCACAACCTTTTGCATGTTTGAATTTAACTTTCTTTGTTTCTCCCTTATTGTTTTACATTCTTATTCTAGGTTAATCCTGTGCATTAACACATTGGGGCTAATCCCCTAATATCATAAATTTGCCACCCTATGGCTCTCATCCTCTTCTTAATGGTCACCACCACTTTCTTTTCTTGCTCACAATCATATTGGTTGGAGATAATGATAGGTAGGGTATGGTTCTTACCTAAAATGGTGTATCTCAAGTGGGAAGATAAGGGTTTAAGCTCTAAAATGAGAGGCTTAATAATGGAAGGTACTATGGTTGTATCTGTTCTCTCTAACTTCTCTAGCTCAACTTCCTCACATAATGTCTCTTCTCTCATACTCTCATTCCCACGCACTTTAATAACTTCATCAACTTCCTCTTCAACCTCCTTCACATACTCATCCTCAACATCAATTTTCATGCATGCAGTACCATCCATTAGTTTCTTCAAAGATTTAGTCATGTTAAATTCAACCTGCTCATCTCCAATTCTTAGAACAAGTTTTCCTTGATGCACATCAACTAATTCCCTACCAATATTCATAAAGGGCTATCCAAAATCAATAGACAATGTTTATCTACTTCAAAGTCCAACATAAAAAAATCAATAAGAATGATAAATTTATCCACTTTTACCATCACATCTTCTACAACTCCAAATGGCCTTTTGATGGATTGATTGCAAGCTGAATGAGCATGAATGTTAGCTTGACCTCTCCTAACCTTAATTTCCTTAAAATAGACAAAGGCATCAAGTTAATACTTGCACCTAAATCACATTAGCAGTTAGAACATTCAAAATCCCCAATAACACATGGAATAGTAAAACTCCCTAGATTTTGTAGTTTTGAAGGCATTAAGTTTAAGATGATTGAACTACAATTCTCTACCAAGGCTACCGTCTAATTTTCCTCCCAAGTGTGTTTATGTATGAGTATGTCCTTAAGAAACTTCACATATTTGGGCATGCACTGCAAGGCTTTCACCATTGATAAGTTAATCTGAAGCTTCTTCAGTTTCTCTAAAAACTTGAAAAATTAAGTGTCTACCTGATGTTGTCTCACCTTTGTGGATATGGAAATTTAGGTTTGTAGGGTGGTGGTGGTACATATGGCCTCTCTTTTAGTTTCTCTTCTTTTTCCTTTGTTTGAGTCTCCTTTTGCACACTTAGTTCCTCTAGTTGCTTGTCACTCCAAAGTGTGATTGCCTTCAGTTGTTCCTTTATGTTGGCTTCAGTGTTGCTTGGTAGGCTAACTACATTTCTGGAAGACAAAGCAATAGCAAGTTGACTTACCTGAACCTCCAAGTTGTGGATGAAGGAAGCATGGTTCTTCCAGATTTGGTCAAATTTTGCATCCTGGCTTGCAAAGATCTGTTTCTAATTCTCTTCCTGCCTTTTTTGCCTTTCCTCTTGACTTGAGAATTTAGACCCCCAATACATCCATTAACTTGTCCATTTTTCTCTCCAAAGACCCAAAATGGTCTTATTGAAATCTGGGCAGTCCTTGTAGTTTGACTTAGCCACCTACATTGTTAGTACTCGAAGAAAATTTTGGGTGGTTTTTCCACCCTAGATTATAAGTATTAAGAGTGTGGATTATTACTTCGATGTAGTTGGCCCAAGTAATTTTCTTATTTTGTGTTACTAGCTCCTAACAAGAAACATTCTGCTGTGCAATGGTTGTTTTACTCACATAACTCATACTGGACTTGTATGGCTTTGACTATGGATGAAGAAGCTCCTTGCGTATTATTCAACTACTTAGTGAGGGAGGTAATATGACCTTGTAAGTCTGTGACATTGGAATCATCCCATTTTGTTCTTTTGTGCATTGCCTGCTCCTTTCATTCGAACACATGCAATTATTACTTACCAACTCCTCTAAAAGATCATGAGCCACCTCAATGGTTTTCCTTATCAATGACCCTCTAGCAGTTGCATCTATTGTCCCTTTTGTAGTCTGATCCACACTATTATAGAATGTTTGTAGTAAGAACTCCCTTGGGATGTGGTCTAGGTAGCTTCTTTTCAACTCTTTGAACCTGTCCTAAGCTTCATATAATGACTCCCCATCATTTTGCTGAAAGTTTATAATTTCCTTGATGATCCACGTAGTCTTTGACAATGGGAAGTACTTAGTAAGGAAAGCTTAGGCTACTTACTCCCATGTAGTAATCTGAGATGCACTAAGTGAGTTGTATCATGCCTTGACTTGATCTCCCAAAGTGAATGGAAACAATCTGAGCCTCACAGTATCATTAGACATCCCTTGGAATCTAAAAGTTTTGCATATCTCCAAAAAGTTTGCTAGGTGGGCATTGGGATCTTCAGTTGATAACCAATAGAATTGAACATTATTTTGGAGTATGTTTTGGAGTGTCGGCTTGATTTCAAAATTGATTGCTATAACTGTAGGCCTTGTAACTCCTTGTGGACTAAATCCGAGCCTCATAAATCTATCAATGTTCTCTGGGCCCCTCCTTGTTCTCCTTCTTCCGCCATATTTGTTTGAAGATTTTCTTGGCGCTTTGTTCTCCTTAACCTCCTCTCTTGTCTTGTAATATCAGAAAATTCTTCTTCAAAAGCCTCGTCAAACCTTCTAGTGCTCTCTATGTTTATGCACCTGCAAATACACAAGGAAAAGTATCAAACACTCTCAAATCAAAGTTACCCAAACTAAACAGTATACTAAACAAACAATCCCTGGCAACGATGCTAAAAACTTGTTGATTGCAAAACCAATTCACTAGTTTTACACTCAAAATTGTAAGTATACATGGTGTAACTTGTAGTAAAGAATAGATATCGATCCCTAAGATATTATGTTTAATTTGTAGTAAAGAACAGATATCGATCCCCCAGAAATTATGTTTAGACGCTACTTAATTCAGGCTGCTTCATTTGAGAACCAATTTTAATGAATATAAACTGAAATTAAATTAAATCAAACAACTAACAATGAACAAATGATAAAGCAAAAGTGCAGAAACTTAGGGTACTAGATTTAACAATTAGAAATCACTTTTTCCTGATCTTATCTCCCTCCTACCTTGTTAATTGAATTATACCTCACCTAAGATGTTCTGATGTATTAACTACCCTCTCTCAAGTTGTAACTAATTATTAGTAGCCAAATTAAATAAAAATGATTAAGCAATCTCTCAATCTACAAAATTAGTCCACCAATTCAACTAGTTATGAAGTTATCCTATAGGTAATCAACTAATTAGCCAAGACCTCAACATTCATCAAAAGCATCATTCATTTAAATCAACAAAGTAGGAGCTCAACAAGTAGTTCAAAAGTAATCTCTACAAATAACTCAGCCACTCATAATGACATTAACATCCCTAACAACCAAAAGATCCATCATAAAGATGGTAGGAGAGAAAAGGAATAAAAACTAGATGAAGCAAGCTCCTCCCCTTCTTTGCCCAAATCTAGAAATCTGGAGTTGGTGTGCTCTTTGCACAATTTGGAATGGAAATCTTGATTCTCTACCTCTTTCTATGCTCTAAATTTGATTTTTAGCTCAAAGAGGTTGGTTCTCCTGTCACACCCTCGACCCTAGGGATTTGTGCCCTTATATACAACAAGACAAGTCACAAAATCCTAAAAATAAGTGAAATTTGCACATTTTTTCTGACTCCGATTCCCACGATCGTAGTAATTAGCGTGGATCCCACTTCTCTTCTCCTCTCTTGGTCCCTAGTTCAATCACAAAGGTGGTCACCCTCTATTCCTATACCAAAATACTCAATTCTTACCCTAAACCAACATCAAACATAAAAGAATAACCATAAAGATCAAACTAAACAAAAACGCACAAAATAAGTCCTAAAACACAACAATAACTTGTTATGCAAGAAACACATGCCAAATACTTAGAAAAACATAAACTAATGTACAACTATAGCCAATATACTTAATGGAGCATATTGATATATTTTTGCACTTGCAAAGTTTTGGATCGTTAAGCTCCTTTTACCTTTCTGAAAATACACCATTAATTTAGAATTGAAAGTTTAGAAGAACTCTAACAATGCAAAACATTGGAAACTCTCCAAGCAAGAATATCAATGGTAGGAGGTACATTGATTTCTTTTACGCTTAGTTTATTTATGATTATATGTCACTGAAATTCTTAATATGCCAAATATATTGTCATATCGTCCCTTTTTGTGAGGTACAGGGGCTATGTTTTTCACAAATTTAACCAGGTCCATTGGCATATTGTGTCAAACCAATTTAAGCCACGCAAGGAAGAGAAAGTTAAAAGTGGATTGGTGAGCAAAGTTAATCAGTTGAAAGTGAAATAAAGGAAGAAATTAAAGACTGTTTCGGACACAATTACCTCAGATAATAATAAATAAGAAATAAGAAATACGGATGTTATAAATCAATGTCAATCACATGCGAAATGACAATGTCTATGGTGCAACAATGTCGCATGATGCTGCGTAGTCGTATCATGAGATGGAATCTACTCATTTTTCAATTTTGGTACAACGAAGAGTAAGGTTTCCTTCAACGATACAACATTTTATCATCTTATCACAGTGAAGTTATTAAGTTCTTTTTAATGATAATTATAGAAAGACATAGCTGTTCACTAGTTATCTTTCAGGCTGAATAATAGAAAACGTTTTTGTTGTTAAAGTTTAAATTTGCAATCATTTAAGATTTCCATTTACCAAGATAGAGAAGATTAAAACTTTTAACTCTTTAACTACTTCAGAAAGTAACAAAAGGTTAAACTTCTCAAGAAATTAAAAATGATTTTTTCTACTTTCACGCATGATAACTGATAAGCATTGAAGGGCCCTAAAAGAGGATAACCCTCAAAAAGGGTATCAAGCGGCAAGTAGCGATGTAAAGTTACACAAACACCGGCGTGGGTGGCAATTTAACACCATATGGTTGCTTTATTAATCAAGTGATGACATGATTTCAAACACAAAGGAAGTTGTGTAGGTTAAGGATGAGGAGTGATGCATCCATTAATTAATAGACAGTGTTTACGATAAGACTTAGCTAAAGCTAAAGCACTATCGATAATAATTTGCTTATCAAATTTTGGTATTTGGAAACGAGAAATTGGGAACATGGTGGGATGATTTCACATAAAAATACTAATAAAAATTGTGATTGCAAATGAAAAAGAAACATAATACACAAACACTTCAAACACAAGTTGATCGCGTCAATTTTTAGAAAACAAGAGTTAGGTTACGGCACTGTTCCTTTCACCAGAAAAGTGACCTTGTGCAAGAATACAAAGCCCTTTACCAATTCCTCCAACAAATGGTGTGAATGAAGAATTGTATGCATAAACAATAATTTCTCTTATCTCTCCCTTTCAACATATTGAGACAGAAAATTGTTTGAAAGCGGAAGAGATCTACTTACCTAATTTCAACTCTACTGTTTCACATGTCTAATCTGTTGATACATAATTAAAATTGGGCAATTGAGAAGCCTTCAAATTTTCTATCCCCTTCCGTTGTCCCTATCTTGTTCCATTGAATCTCAGTCATCTGTTTATGTGAGACGGTCCCTACCTTATCCTATTGAATCTCAGTCATCTATTTATGTGAATCTCACATAAATATAAATGGATGACTGAGGTTTAATAGGACAGGATAAGGACAGGGGAAGGGGGACAGAGGATTACGTCCCAATTGAGAAAGCATATATTATCTCTCACATAAACGAATGACTGAGATTTAATAGGAAAAGATAGGTACAGGAAAGGGGGACAGAGGACCACGTTACAATTGAGAAAGCATATATTATCCCTTTTGAAAAAAAGGCACCAAAGAGGAGACAAATCGCATCAATCGAATCATGGGTGTGCCCTAATTAAACATGCTGCAAATGCTCATTAAAGAGGGTGAGCTTAACGTATTCTAAAAGTGATCTAAGCCCAAAGGGTGGACCAGTTATGATACATGTCATGATGTTCCTTGGTTGTCAGGAAATTCATGCCCATGTTCAAAAAGAACTCGTGCATGGATATGCATCTTCTTACTTTTGCACTTTTGACCGGTGAATTTAATTCGATTTTAGTTTATATATAAACCCAAACAAGGGGGAAAAAAACAAAAAAGAGTATGTTAAGAATATAATTTAAGAGAATAGCAAAAGGTCACTTACATAACCCCTTTAATAGTCCTCTACGTTTAAGGGTAATCCCCGACTTGAGCGAAGCCAAGTTACCAGAAGATATAAGCATGCTACTGTTATCAGACCTCAGTTAATAACTGATGCTAGCAAGGGGAAGGAAAGAGTTTCTAGTACTCTTAGATAATTATCATTTACACAATATAAGTAGTTTTAAGGTTACGCATAATGCTTGAAAGTCGGTTATATTTCAACATTATTTCCTTTTTCACTATCAATCAATCAATACTGTAGCGTCTAATTAGGCTGAAGTCATTTGGGCTAAATAGTCCTGAACTAGTTAAATTGCCAACTTTTACCAACAGCAAAAAGAAACAACTAACTGCTAAAAGCATCCTTCCTGTTCTGACCCAAAAAGTAGATGACTACATGTGAACAGTTTATGATTATCCGTAGTAGGCAGCAGTGGAATGGAAAGAGACGAGACTCCAATTGAAACTCATAAAATATCTACACTGCCTCTTACCTTCCCTTATCAGTTGTCACCAGCAACTAGAGATTTTTAATTTTGACATGTAGTGACACATCTACTTCAAATAAACTTGTGAACATTATGCAATGAAACTCTGGAACTTGAGTTCGTAGTTTTAAATGAAAAAACTTCTTTACTGTAAGCATATAGATCGTAACTTATAGTATAAAAGATATCATTCTCATGAGGATTGTATAGTCACTTAACAATTCTTGTAAATTTTGTTTAATGTAAACAATAAGATGATTAATTAAAAATTAAACTAAAAATAAAGACTTAATAAATAAACTATATATGAATAAACTATGATTGATTGGTTAATAATGAAAGCTATGAATTGCATCTATCCTTATTTATTTTCTCTTTACCTTCTTGGTTTAATCATACTTGATCTTAGATATCTTATAGTTATAATTACCCTCTCTAGAAATCTAATCAAGCATTCCTAATTTAAATAGACAGAAATTGAATTGTGATCTCTCAATCTATTAAAACTCTTCCTGACTATGAAACTGGATTTGAAACCATCGTATGGATAACTCATAAACAGTTAAGATCTCTCTTCAATTTCCTATTAATTTAATGTTTATAGGTCTACTGGGGATACTAGCTCTCATTGTGCAACACAATACAAGTGAATCAATTCAATCTCTTGGTACAAATTGATTATAAAACAATAAACACCACAAGAAAAAAATTTAGAATTCCTCTCTTTTTTTTGTCCTGAGCTGGAAAATCTATAGCCTTGTTGTTGAGAAATCTACTTTGATCTCCTATTCAATTATGATTATGTTGCTATCAAGTGGTGTTTTAAGCTTTTTATATACTCTTGAGTCTTCTACAATTTTTCTAAGGTTTTTTCACATGTATATCTTCCAAAATATCCTCGAACTGTCAAAAGTATGAAAATCTTGCATCTTGAAAAACACCTTGCATGATCATGCATGGGACTGTCTAAAGTCTTTGGCACAATCTTTCAAGGCTTCCAGCCTTTTGCTCGTTGTCGCACTATCATGCATAGGATTGTACTATCATGCTAGACTTGATTCTTTAGCTTATTCTTCATCTTTCCTTTAACTTTTCATGTTTCCATTCGTTACCAAACACATCAAACAATCATTGAAATGTATAATTAAGATCAAACTCTTGCCTTAAAAAACACTTAATTAAACAAAATATACAAAACACTAACAAGAACATAAATCTAAGTCTTAAACATATGATTATCATCTAAAAAAAACATTAAAACACACTTTAATACCTAGAAAACATACTAAGTTTTACACTTATCAACATCCCTACCCTTAAATCTTTGATTGTCCCTAAGCACAACTAAAACCACAAAACAACCAAACACAAAACATGCAACACACAAATACACTATCACACAATAATACAATAATGATACATTGGCATCAATTTTAAGAAATGAACTTAGTTATAAACATCAATTACTTAAAATGTTTCAACACACTAACTTATTCCATTCATATTCAAATGCTTTGATTTAAATACACATATTAATCAAAATATCGGCACCTATTCCTACATGTATGGAACTTGTAAGCATGCACTCATTCTTATATAAAAATTAAAAGAGATAGGCCATCATTAAATACCCATTCGTGAAATTTATTTGGACATTTAACAAAAAGGTCCATAGGTTCAATTTTATTGTCAACATCATATTATCAACCTTGGTTGGAGTGTCAATTGAGCCTTTTAATGTGAAAACAAACATTTTGTTATTAGTCCTCCCAATTACTAAGCTATATCCTAACTCATAACTTGCTACTCATAGCTCTATTCTTAACCTATTTTTTTAACGGGTCAGTAGAATAGCAATGTATTTAACATAGTTATATAACACAATTTAGTCACTACAAGAATACAATGTAATCTATGGCGTTTTTAAAACGTCATAGAATCTTAAAAAACGTTGCAAAATCTCATTTGTGACGTTTAAAAAAACATTACAAAAATGTCACAGATTGTGGTGTAAGCAAAAGGTTTCTGTGAGGTTTTACAGAAAACGCCGCGGAATATGCCAACATTCGGTGACGTTTATGAAAACGTCACAAAAACATTGGCCTTTCCGTGACATTAAAATAAAACATCGCGGAATCGTTAATATTCTGCTATGTTTACTAAATTTCACGGAATCATCAATATTTCACGACGTTTCACCAAACGTCGTGGAAAGGAAGTTTGTGCGACTTTTTATAAAACGTCGCTGAATCTTTAATATTCCGCGACATTGAAGAAAATGTCGTTGAATGTGCATTCTACGACGTTTTTCAAACATCGCGAAATGTTAGTTTCTGCAACGTTTTGATAAAATGTCGCAAAATGTTGACGAATCCGCGACGTTTTAATAAAGAACGTCACAAATTTACTTCTTTTTTATTTTTATCCAAAAATAAAATTAATTTAATGCCAATTTTAATATTTTTAAATCTTATTTATTTAATAACTATTTAATATTAAATTTTATTTATTTATATCATTAATTTTAATAATTATTTGTGTATCACAAAAATTTCATGAGGCCAGACAATTTATTATTTAATTGAAATTCCCAAACATGTCATAATACAATAATTAATATAAAAAGTATGCCATAATTTAATAACATATCAATACGAGTACATATATCTAATCTAAACGAATATTGTTTGTAGAACATAAAATTTCCAAGAGCTTTTTTTGTTGTTCAAAGTCAAACTTCGGTAGTGAATCGATCTTGCATTTGTTCAACTTTTTTAGTCAATTCATCAACTTGAGACTGTAACTCCTTGTTAACCTTTTTTGACTCCTCTAGTTCATCTCGAAGTCTCTTTCTGACCGAAGTCTTCCATTGTGGTCAAGGCCCAATTCCCATACCAACAACATAATTAGATCTAGTGCCCAAGACTTTGTCGCACTCTTGATCCACTGTCATTAAATGACCTTGTTTTATTGAATCTGCCAATTCCTTACACATTAATTCCTAAAAAATTAAGAATTAATTAGATACTAAAATTCATAAATACT
>JAOSBO010000006.1:11709869-11729411 GCA_027563915.1 Erythroxylum rotundifolium | reverse complement strand
ATTTTTTTCCATTTTTTTTCCAACTCTTCGGGATACCACACCAATCTCACTCAATAATTTAGCAGACTATATGGAGTTGGTTGGTCGTCCTTAAGTGGGGAAGATCTCTATCTCCAATCTCTTACCTATCACCTTATTAATCTTTGCCAATCTGTGTCCTTTTGTAATACCCCTTGTCTTTTTCGGATCAATCGTGGATCCTAAATATAGCAAGGAATATTTTACGATAAACAAATAACATACTCTTAATTGGTTAGATATAAAAAATTATTAAACTTGTATGTTTAACTAATGTGATGTGAAAGATCATATCTGCAGTGCTTGCAGAGGTAGCATCAATATTGTGAAAGGGGCTCGTGTCATTTACTAGTGGCTGATTAGAAGCTGGAGGCATCTCTTGAGAACTTGATGGAGAACTAATATTTTGTAGCATTCTCAAAATTTGTAGATACTTATCTCTAGGATGAGTAATAGGCGCAGATATGACATCTCTTAGTGTCGGAGTAGGCTGACAAGGTGTTGGTGTGTGATCTTCTGGTTGTGTACGAGCAGATGGCTCATCAGCTACACTTCCAAGAAGCTGACGGTACCACGACTGTAGTTGTGTCGGTACTAAGTTGCTTGGGGCAGACTTATTCTTCTTCTTGGGTAGACCAGGTCCCATGTCAATCACCTACATTCAATTCAACATTAGATTTCAAAAATTGCTTTATGATAACATCTCACTAACAAGAGCAGTTCCTTTATGGTATATACTACAATTCATAATATAATATACTGTTCACAACAACAACATAATTCTTATCTTAGTCCATAAGATGCTTATTTCTAATTGTATTATATACTGTTCATAACTCCAACATAATTCTTATTTTAGTGCATAAGATGCTTATTTGTAATTGTATAAACATACATGTTTTACATTTTACTAATAAAACTAACAAAATGATAAAAGTAAATTTGGTTTCAACATTTTAGAACATAACTTTAATATTTTCTATGAAAATAAAAAAAATTGTTCACAAAAGTTGAGCTCAGTTGGTTTTGCTACAATTAAAAGAATAAGCAGAAAAGGTAATAAGAATTACAAAATACTTGAATTCATATATTACTTAAAGACTTACTTTCATTTATACACTATGTGCTATGATTATTTCTCTAATTCAAAATCCAATTTTCTTTTTGGGTAAGATGTGCTTTCTTAACTATGCTTTGTAGTGAAGTCTAGAGTTCTGCTATCTTCATATGACATAAACAGAGCAGTTGAAAGCAGTTTTGAAGACTATTATCCATAACTTGGCCTCCCTTCTAATCACTCCCACATTATCATGTTAACAAAAGCTTGATAAAGAAGGTGGCAAAAGAAAGACATATCAGTGTATACCACGTACATAACTTACTGTTATAGTAGTTGACATGTTATGCAATTTGTTTCCCCAAATCCAAGGGCTATTCCTTATCCTTCTAAATCAGATCTCACATGCAAAGAAACTAACTACTCAATTTGGGTGATAAGAAATAGTAAAGGATATCCTAAATCAAATCAACCAAGATATTGATCATTTATGATATAAGGAAGAGCAAATGGAAATGCAAGTGGTTTCCTATCTGTAACTTCCACCAAATAGTTTTAGGAAATGGTTAATGCTCCATGGTAAGAGTTCTGGCTCTTTTAGGCCTCTAAGTTTGAAGCCATATTAAGGATTACAAAATCAAAAAGGCAGTCAACATTTCTTATGCTAATAGCCTTCACTAGTTCCTATGCTACTGATTTAAGCAAGCCTCTATGTTACTATTTCAGAATCATATTCTACATATAGCTCTGTAGATGTTTGTTAGTTTGCAACTAAAAGGAGTAGTTAGTGCACTAACTTTTCTCTTTGTAAGCATGTTTGCCATCCTCCATTTTCAAAGAGTTCTAAGCTTGTAACTACTGCCCGCTCCCTTACACACATAAACAATAGTTTCAGACCGACAAATCTCATCATGGACAAAACTTTCTTTTCTGAAGAGTATAATGGTGCATATGTAACCTTGATCTTGACACAATGAAGTCATAATTCACTAGCTTCAAATTACATGGATAATGTCATGTACAAAGTTTAATAACACAATAACAGAAAATATGTGTTGCATTAACCTGTTTTTAACCTTAATACATTAGATTCTATGGCCTGGAAAATCCGAATTAGAGCATTGCAAACCACCTATTCAACTTGTAAGAGATAGAAATATTTAAAACTTTGATTGATCAAACCTGACAGTTGCAGAAGAATTGAGGGATCAACAACTTTTTTAGTTGGAGTATAAGGTATTAAAGAGGTTATTCTTAGGGGTTAAGCTTCAATGTGCAAGGTTATAAGCAATATATTTGTTTTAAAAACTGGGGTATATCAAGAATGAGTTTAAGCTTCTAAATAAGATTATCTTCTCTAATACATAAAAAGTAATGAATGAGGCCAATGACAAGTTAGATAAAGTTCAAATCTTCCTTTATAACTTACCTAATGATTAAGACTTGCTTGAAGAGAAAAATCAACTATGCTTCCCTCAATCAAGCATCAGAGATTAACCTTTCACTTACTAGACAAAGATCAAGGATTTGATATCTAAAAGAAGGAGGAAAAAAGTCCACTGTTTTTCACAGATCCTTTCTCTCTAAAAGAAACATGCATAAGATAACTTTGCTAAGGAATTAGAAAGGATCTTGGTTGTCTTCAAAAACTGAGGTTCATTTAGAAGCTTAATCCTTCACTAACTCTTTAGGATCTCACACTAATGCATTCTCATCTATATCCGTGCTAAAATCATTAATCACTAAATAAATCATACTTTTGACAACCATTGAAGTTGAAGAAGCCTTGCTTGCTCCTAATCCTAATAAAGTACCAAGAGTAGATGGTTTTCATGACTATTTCTTTCATAAGAATTGGACTATACTAAGATTATAGTAACTGATTTAGTGCTTGAATTTTTTACAAAGGGAAAGGATGTTAAGGGAAGTAAAGAAGACTATTAACTACCTCCGAAAGTACATTCCCCAATTAGTGTAAGAGCTTTTTAAGAATTACAGAAAGAAAGTTTCTTACAAGAACTATAATATTAAACTAAATTTCAATAAAGCTTTTGGCTCATTAAACTAGGGCTTTATTTTGAATATTATTTATGTTTTTAAATTTCCTCATAAATTTGTCGATTGGATTGCAAAGTGTATAACAAAACAACTACTTATAGTTTAAAGTATTAATAGCAATTTGTAGATTGGATCTGCGTATCTATGAAAACAACTACTTATAGTTTAAGAGTATTAATAGCAAGAACATCTCAGACAAAACTTGACATGAAAATGGAGAGATTTAGAGAAAAAGGGGAAATTAAAGAAAGAAAGAAAAAAAAACTTCCTAGTGCTTAATTGAAAGGGAAATTATGAATTTTAAAACAAGCAAATATGACAGTTTCCAAGTAACATTAGCAGATGTCCAAATAGAATTATCAATCGAATGGTGATTCTGGCTCATCGTATCAGAACAAAAACAAAACTTTTTCATTTACCACTCTCACAAGCAAGGAAAGTAAGTGGATGCAGAGCATCGTTGGCACTATTTAAGCTAATCTATATGTATATGGAATCTAGCTTAGCTAAGCCAAAGAAGATGAGATGAGAGGCATCCAGGTAACTTAGGACATGAAATGGATCAGAAAAATGAATTCCTACATTTATGAAGTTATTTTCTGACTAGAAATAGTAAGTAACTTACACTGGGCAGGACTGTTGTTTGAAGAGCATATGACTCTTTAAATGTCACATATCTAGTACAAGCATATTCACCAGATCTGGATCCATGAATAAAGGAATCATTTGAAATATAAATAAGTTATGAGCATGGTCAAAGGAATATGCCTACCAGTAGCAAAATTGATCATAATCAAAGCTGTTGATAGTATTTAACATTTGATGGCAATAAAGAGACAGTTTAACATTTTAGTTTTACTCCCTATAATCAGTGAACAAGTTGCAAGGTAATTTTAATCCTCTTTTTGTAGAACAAGTATCTAAACTCTCAACATATAACTATTCCAAGCAAAAAGCTTGGGATCTAGATTACACATTCCCTCTCTTCCTCCACCTTTTTCTCATCTATTGACATGTTCCTAAAAAGTCTTGGTTATAATGGTCCATTTGAAATTCATCCAACAGAATCCTGGAAATAGACATTCTAGCAATTTGATTTTAAGAAAAGAAGAATTAAGCTAACCAGAGTTTTAAATAATTCACTGGGATTGAAATGATAAGGACAAATTCCCAGTTAAAATTTAACCCACATTTTCCAAGCATCCAACCAAGGCTACCACAGAAAATTCCCAGTTAGAGAGAGATAGTTTCAGATAGGGTTTCCACATCAACCATAAGCAAATGACGAGTGAATGCATCGATACGCATTAAAAGAGAGAAGACGAAAATACCTTCACAAAGAATGCCGGAGAAGACAACCACAATGGTCGAAGATGCAACAGCTCGACAGAAAACATACACGACGGACGACAAAGCAATTTGGAGGAGGAAGAATGACGGAGCTCCAGAGAAGGAACATCACGCAAGTGGGGGCGGGGGAGGGGAACGACGTCGTTTTGAACATAGGAGGAGAACGTTTTCAGAACACTTTCTGTGATGTTTTATTCAACAAAAACGTCGCAGATTCTATTTGGTGATGTTTCATTGATAAAACATCGCAAAAAGTCTTACATATCCACGACGTTTGTATAAAACGTCTTGGAATATGTAAACTTTTCATGACGTTTTATAAATGTCACGAAAAGTATTAACAATCCGCGACGTTTTATTCACAAAACATCACAGATTATATTAAATTTTTGTAGTGAGTGTTTTTGTGTTTTTTTTTTAAATTTTACCTACTTCACTTACTCCTAGTCAATGACTCCCATGAAAGGTTATTAATGATGTACACCAATTTAAATCAATTTAATTACCAGTGTATCCAAACAAGTATCATACAATGAAAGAATAAGTATAATATTCTAATTAACAATCATATTCACCTCAAAAACACTCAATACACAAACTTCACAACCTAATGTTTCTTTATAAATTAAATGATCATGTTCATAAATAATCTAATTTCTTTAAATTTTATGTCATTGACACATTCACACGATGCACACATCATGCAAAAAAATGTTTACAAAATGTCAATCTAATAAAAAAACAATACAATGCTAAAGTTATTTCACACACAAATCATATGCAAAGGCATATATGTCCCCACACTTGAACAAACACATTATTCTTAATGTGAAAAACAAGACACAATTAAAAATAACACACATAACAAATATAAAAAGCAAAAATAAAAGGAATAACAAGAATACTTATAGGTATTGTGGTGGTGATGGTGTCAGAGAAGGAACTTGGACCCAGTTCATGTCATGAACATCTATTAGTTCAACTCATTGGAAAATCATAAAAATAAAATAACAAAACAAACACACACAAAATTATAAAAAATACTTAAAAACATAACATGCTAATTTTAAGGTCATTACCTTGACCATTTCATCTTAAGTTTTCAACCAATCCCTCTTTTGGATGTTAAAGTCTAATGCATCATCACATTAGGACTTATGTTTTTTATGTCTAAAAGTTTTAATCTAATAACTCTTATTCACTTTTTAATTGTCTTAAACACTCTCTTTTCTTATTTCCTTTATGTTGCTTATTCTAGAAAGCGTGGTTTCTCAATAGAGGGTATCATGGGTGCTTCCATTCTCACTAAGGTCTCTACCTTCAATGGATCACCCAACTCCTCCTTTCCTAGTTCTCCTTCACCTTCTACTTCCCTAGCACTCACTTCTTCTTTATAACTCTTCTCTTTCTCCTTTATGCACTCATCCACTATATCTATCTTTATTCAAGAGTTATGTTCCTTTGGCTTGTTCAATATCTTTTTCATGTTATATTCAACTTGCTCGTCACCAATTCGAAGCATTAATTTCCCTTTATAACATCCACTAAGGCTCTCCTCCATATTCATAAATGGTTTATGAATTAGTGGACAATTCTTATCCTCCTCATAGTCTAACACTACAAAGTCCACCAGAATGATGAAATTGTCCACTTGGACTATCATGTCCTCTACCACACCAAATGGTTTCTTCATGGATTATTTTGTCAATTGGATGAGAATGAAATTTGACATACATCTTTTAGCCCTAATTTCGTAAATATTGAAAAAGGCATAAGATTTATACTTGCACTTAAGTCACATATGTATTTAGTAAGTTCTAAATTACCAACAATAAAAGGTATAGTGAAACTCCCTAGGTCTTTCAATTTTGAAGGCATGTGGCTGGCAATTATGGATCTGTAACTTTCAGTTAGAGATCGTTTGATTATCCTCCCAAGTTTGCTATGTGATAATATATCATCAATGAACTATACATACCCAGGCATATGTTCCAAAGCTTCCACAAGGACAAATTGATTTGTAATTTTTTGAGCTTCTCCATAAACTTTGCAAATTATACATCTAACTTGTTCTTTTGCAACCTCTGTCAGAATGGAATCTTTGGGCATATAAAGGAGGAAAAACATAAGGAATCCTCTTTATTATATTCATCGTTGTCCTCTTTTTCTTTGTCTTCTACTTAGTGGGATTCAACTTGCTTATTGAATGGTTCTTCCAACTCTTTCCCACTCTGAAGTGTGATGGCTTTCAATTGCTCCCTTGGGTTTAATTATATGTTGCTCGGGAGAATTCCACACCTTGTGTTGACAATGCATTAGCTAATTAGCCCACTTGAACCTCCAAATTGTGAATGGAAGATGTATGGCTTTTGACAATTTGATCGAACTTGGTTTCCATGTTATTAACTTGGAATTCAACACATTTATTAGCTTATCCATCTTTGATTCTCATGGATTGAGCCTATCTTGTTAAAATCCTAGTGAGCCTTTCTCATCGGGTTTTTTGCATTATTAGACTAAGAAAAATTTAGGTGGTTTTTCCTTCTAAGATTATAAGTATTAGAGTATAAATTATTACCTCACTAATCATATTATGCTCCTATAAAGTTAAGCTGTTATATGTTGTTGTTTTCCACCAGGAAGTAATCAACTGAAACATGATTTTCTTGTCTATATAGTTTACAACCATGCTAAATTGCCTTGAATGAGTTGGAAGAAGTGGCTTTCAAGTTGTTCAATTGTTTGGCTAGGTTCACTACTTTTTCATATAATACTATCACTAAATCCACAATCAGCACTCCCTTTTTCCTTGTTAAAAAGCCACCATTTGCTGCATCTTTGGTGTCTCATGTGGGTGGATTCACCCCTTTATAAAACGTTTGCAGAAGGAACTCCTTTGTCAAGTTGTGATGTGGGCAGCTTTTTTGCAACTCTTTGAATCACTCTCATATTTCATATAAAGACTCCCTTTTGCTTTGCTGAAAAATTATGATTTGATTTATAAATCTAGTGGCGTACATTAAAGGAAAGTATTTAGCCAAAGCTACTCCCATATGGATTCTTTATTGTTCTTCTTGAATTCGTTCCTTCGCCATTATTCTTTCTATCGCTTTTTGGCATCTCACTTTTCAAATCTCCCTCTCTTACTTAGTGATGTCAAAAACTTGTTTATTCTTTACTTTACTCAAACTCCTATGGATCTTGTGTTCATGCACCTACAACCACATAAGAAAAGTATTAAAGTCCTTAAATCAAAGTAACTTATATGTAGTAGGTGTTATAATAATCCTCAACAATGAACATAAAAACTTAGTGATAGTTTTAAATAGAAAATTTTCTTTATTGTAAGTATGCAGATCATAACTTATAGTATAAAAGATATTGTTCACATGAGGGTTGTATAGTCACCTAAGAATTCTTGTAAAGTTTGTTTAGGGTAAATGATAAGATGATTAATTAAGAACTAAATTAAAAGAAAAGACTTAATAAATAAATTATGAACTAGACAACATTAAAATTGATTGATTGATTAATAATGAAAGCTAAAAATTACTTCTATCTTTATTTTTTCTCTTTGCCTTCCTGATTTAATCATACTTGATCCTAGATATCCTATAGTTATAATTACCTTCTCTTGAGATCTAATCAAGTAATCTCAACTAAAGTAGATAGAAATTGAATTGTGATCTCTCAAGCTATCAAATTTCTCCTAACTATGATATTAGATTTGAAGCAATCCTATGGATAACTAATAAACAATGAATATCTCTCTTTAATTTCTTATTAATTTGATGTTTATAGGTACAAGGATACCAGCTTTTTCCATTTCACATTACACAAGTGAATCAATCCAATTTCTCAATCCAAATTGATTGTAAAACAATAAAACATCACAAAAACAATAAAGCACCACAAACATATTCATTAAATCAAAAATGTAAAATTTAACAAATAATTTGAGACAAATTCCTAAAAAGTAGTTTAGCAATCTGTAGATGTTACTAATTATCCAAATATAATCATTATTAATAGTTAACAATAATAACAAGGAAATAAGAAAAGAGTAGAGGATGAAATTTGGATTTCTTTTATTCTTTGCATGAGCTAGAAAATTTGCAGCCTTGTTCTTGAGAATTCTGCCTTGATCTCCCATTTAATTATGATTACGTCACCGATAAGTGATGTTTTAAGTTTCTTTATATATTCTTAAGTCTTCTAGGATTTTTCCACATGTATATCTTCCAAATATAGCCACAAAATGTCAAAAGTATTAAAAAAAATTGCATCTTGGAAAACACTTTTACATGATTGTGCATGGACATGCATTATCACATATGGGACTGCCTAAACTCTCAGTCATGATCATCCAAGGAGTTGGACAATCATGCCAGAAGCCTCTAGCCTTCTGCTCTTTGTTGCGTTAGATGTTAGACTTGATTCTCTAGCTTTTTCTTCATCTTTCCTTACTTTTTCTATCTCCACTCATTACTAGACACATCAAATAATCCTTGAAATATATATTTAAGATCAAACTCTAGCCTTAAACAACAATTAATCAAACAAAATACTAAAACACTGATAAGAACAAAAATTTAAGTCCTAAACACATGATTATCATATAAGAAAACACTAAAAGCACACTTTAATACCTACTAAATTTACACCTATCACCTTGTAACCTATTACCTGCTCTAGCACATAAATGTGGGAAATGATGAAGGTTGATATTCTCCTTCTCATCTTCCTCTATTCCGCCCTTTTATATTTATTTCAAACCTTTGTTTGAATTAAAACTACCACATAGATATCTTCATAATTTATTCTTCTCTTTTTCGGCTTATGGAAGGGGGAAATGACATTGAAAATAACTACATAATGCTAGGTTTTGAGAAATAAAGATTAAATTTAAATTTGTAATATCATTATAACTTAATTAGTCACTGAAAAATTTTATAATTATGAAATACGAATAAATAATAAGATTAAAGATTTATTTCTTAAAGATGATAAAAATTGATTAACAATTATGATTAATTGTAATACCATTATCAACTACAATAAAAAAGTTCATGATTTGTTGATTTAAATTCACTAATATCTATCACATATTGTCACATAATTTACAAGTGGATGATAGAGAAGAATACGTTAATTTTGTTAAAATATTTCTTACAGTGTGTCACAAGTCTAATGAGTAGGCTTTGGTAAGATTGATGAATAAACCTTAAGGTCTATAATATAGTTAGTAATATAATGTTCATTAGATAAATGACTAAAATGTCATATGTACATGATTAAAATATTAATTATTATAATCTTATTCTAGTCCATATTAATTAATTCAATATTATCCTAGTTGGATAATATAATCATACCATAGTCATTTCGTAATGATAGACATGACCAAAATAATAACACAACTAATATAATGATAGGAAGTATGGTATATACAAATTTGGTACTACTAATCCAAAAGTATGATAATAATATTAATATATATTCATCAAAATGAATATCATCAAATTGTCACTCATAAAAAAATTTAGAGTTACAAAATGTCATAAATAATGAAAAAGATCTATAATATGAATAGATTATACAAAATATAAACAATCATCATAAAACATACCTAGAGTATAAAGAAAACTAGGCTCTTAATAGTTTCATATGAGAGACATATTCCTAAAATACAAACATAGATAACCTTTTAGTTAGTCGATTTACCAACAGTACAATAAATAGTAATAAGAGATTTTAAAACTTTATCTTTTAAAAAAATAGAACTTGATATCAATATGCTTAGAACATTAAGTGTTCCTAGTATTTTGAGGAAAGATATACTAGTAGAATTGTTAGAAAATAATTTCAATGGCCTCAAAATGAAGTTAATAACTCCTAATGTTGAAATGAAGCTATGCATCCATATTATATAAGAAATAGCTTCATACATCACCTGTTTTTCCTCCATAATCAAAGTAACTATGTTTCTGTTTGACACTTTTTCACAAAACGTCTCCTTATGTCATCATAAAGATGTACTCAAAAGTGGATTTCTTATCATTTATACAATCTACATAATTATAATCACTGAAACTAATCCCTTTAGGAGTTTTGATATACCTATATATGAACATGAGATCCTTGATACCCTAGAGATACCTTAAGAATTTCTTAGCCGATTTCTAGTGGCTTTGTATAAAATCACTTAAGTATCTATTTCACAAAGTCAACATCAAAATGTGTGTATATTTGAGCACTCATTAAGCTGTCGACAACTGAAGTATGAAGGACTACTTTCATTTGATTTTTCTTAACATAATTAGAAGGATGTTAGGCTTTAGAGAACTTATCATCATTCACAATAGGAATCTTTACAAAAGAACAAGACCACATAATAAACATCTTGAAGATATGATCAATATAGGTGATTTGAGACAACCTAAGAACACCATTGACCCCTTCAAGAATATGTATGTCTAGAATATACGATGCTTCATTAAGATCTTTCACATAAAAATGGTTTAAAAAGTTTCTCTCTCTCAATAAGCATAGAAATATTATTACCAAAAGCAAGATATCATCAATACATAAAATCATAAATATATATTTACTCCTATATCATCAATACATAAAACCAAAAGTTTCTTTCTCTCATATATCACCCTCCCCCGACACGTACACATATGCTTTTCAGACATTTTTGCACATGCTTGATGAAAATGGTGTGCTAACTATGTCTCTTTCATATCTTGCATGGCATCATAAATTAAAACATAAATATCTCAATTTCTAAAACCCAAAAATTCCTCATTTTATTTCACAACCAATATATACATTGTAGTTTTACATTAACATCCATATGTGCATATTCTCAAAACTAATTACAATTCACGTCTCTATACACAGAATATGCGACATACCTGAGGAAATATACAAAATTTTATCTAAAGCTTTACAACCCAGTTGATTGACCTCTGAGCCATGTTGTCTATGAAAAAGTTGTGCTAGATTCCTTTTATGTGGTATTAGCTGCTAAGTTGGCACTCTCATACCTAAAAAGTCAACGTTGCAATTTTAATGAGTTTTGCAAACTCAGTTGAATAACCATCCTCGATGGTTCACTCATATCACACATATCGCATCAATACATACAACAAATCACTACTTTTAATTTCTCATTTATCTTCATAAGACACTTTGTACATATATGTTCACCTTTTTTTTTCATTCAATTCATTTCCACATTTCAATTGCAATCATTCAAATCATATTATTCATGTGTATATGCAATGTTTATGAGACTCAAATTTATAATTCTTATTATGTTAATTTAACCAACATGGCATGCAAGGATTGTCTAGATTATCTAACTTTATATTCTTACCATTTATGTTAAGCATAAGTCTTCTTTAATCCAACATATACAAATTATTTGCATAAACTTGAATCAACTAATTTTACTCAAAAATCTGTTTCTTATTGTATATTGAACATTATAATAATGTTGAATATAAATTCAGTATCAAATACTCATAAGCATGAACTAGAACTACATATGATCTCTATATAATATCATGTATAGGTAAGAAAAGTTGTACAATCATTTTCTTCTTATGACAACTATTACCATACTAAAGCAAAGTCATTACTTGAAGTCTGTGTGTATGCTTTTATTAGAGTAAATTGAATGAAACAATTTCATCAAAATAATATACCTTTCATCTCTACTCTATAAATTGTATGAAACTTGTGAAACTTGTTAAGTTGAAGAATAACTCAATCAAACTTTTGTGAAAGGATGATGATGGTATTGAATTATTAAATTTATATATATGGTGTATTGGATGGAATAACAATTCATAAAAGCATGATTCTTATATTTCATTAATGGAATGACAATTCATAAAAGGATAATTCTTATATTTCATTAGTATTTTTTTATATTTCAGTTGTAAATATGAATAAAATATAAGAATCATCCTTTTATGAATTATTATTCTATAATATGATACAATCATAAATATTAAATGAAATATTGATTTATAATTTTGAAAAGTTCAAATTATTTGAATGTAAGTAGAGATTAAATATTTAAAAAATGCTAAAGAACTTCAATGATATCGATTTGGTGAGTTTTAAATTTTTTATTATTTTTAAGGAATGAGATTCCCTTGTGAATACCATTACAATGAAATTGTATAAGACTATAGATTTATGTAAAGAGGAAAATACAATATGAGATATTGTATGATGCAATATTACTTTTCTATAGCTATACCTCATAAAATGACTTACCTTTAATAGTATAATTAAATCAATTAGAAAGATTTCATATTAGATATGAACCACTAAATCTTTGAAAGAGTCAAAGTTAATAGTTTAAAGATGTGATGCTTAATTGAAGCATACATTATCCATTAAGTTTAGAACCAAATTGGATTATAAAAGGTTGAGAGATATTCAAAAGGTTGGATATAATCTTATAAACCTATTGAACAAATTGTTTGTTGCAATGTATACTTATAGGAGAATGGTTTGAAGATAAGTGGTGGGAATAAGATAAAATTTGAAAAGGTCAAATCTCATAAGCTAATACATCCAACTGGAACTAATGCCTTTGTTGTTATATTTGAAATATATTTGAAAGGATCTGAGACATTAAAAAATTCACTTTCATGATAAATTCAGACAGTTTTCTTGAATATGATTATGAATTTATCATGTCTATGAGAAGGTTAGTTGGAGCGTAGGTTTCCTCTTCAGTGAGAGTATGTATAAGTATATTGCTCACAAAGAACAATAAGATTTTTTTTAATGGTAGATTGATGCATACAATGAATGCTCGATGATTTGGTGATTTTAAAAACTCTTCACCTTCATATCTTCTTCATAATTTTTCTTTTTGTTAAATTTATAATTTTTTCTACCTAGATTGTTATGGTTTCTTTCATACACATTTTTGGTAAAGATTGTATTGAATTGTATTTTTTATTTGTTTATTTATTTTTTTACCTACTCTTTTAGCATATCAGTTTTCATATATACTCTTTCAACCTGCATCACTTTTTCATTGTCACATTCGCATGTGGGTGTATCAGAAATAGCCTTACTACTCTATAAGGATAAGGGTGCATATTATCAGACCTCCCCAGAACCCCCTTTAATCCGGGACTCAAACTGGGTGTGATGATGATGATTATCCAAGAACAAATCATGTTGGATATGAAAAGGTAAAAATATAATTTTGGGAATTAGATCTATAGAGATAGTTGTTGTTTCCCTATTCTAAGTCCAAGCACATAGATAATGTACTAAAGATGTTTAGTATTTGAGATATCTAATATCCATTATTCTATATATGAGTTTATATTTGAGTTCAAGAATATATAGATATTAACTTTAGAATTAAATCCTAATTAAGGTATATTTTAATTAGAATAATATCATTTAAGATTGGAAAGGATCTAATGTAGCAATGGTTCGTAATTAAGCCATAATACATTTTTCATTAAGTGGAAATGATTAATTGATCAATAAGTTATTTAATGAAGTTGATATAGTTCCATGCATTGTTTAGGATAGTAATGAATTGTCGAACATTAAAGCCTTATGGCATGTAAAAGGAGCTAAGGTCTCATCAAAGATCTAAATATATATATAGATATTTATTATGAAAATAATTCAGATGAAAGTTGCAAGATTAAGCAAGTGCCTTCTATAGAGAATGTTGTAAAATTATCTTATCAAGCTATTGTCCTAGCAGTAGCATGATCATCATACATTGATATAATATAAGATATTTAAACAATTTCTTATTGTAAGTGGGAGATTATTAGTTTATGCCCTACAATCATTCAGTTGGTTGTAGTTTATTGACAATTATTTAAAGACATTCTTTATTCATGGGAAAAATGTTCATTGCAAATGAAATTATGATGAGATTATAATCATAAGATTCATATTGTATTTATTTATTATCTATAAATTATTCCTAATCATTGTTCTATTGAGGTTGGATATTAATATAATGTAAAAAGACTAGTGCACGTTATGTTTTTTCCTTATGAAGGAAGTGGTCGTAACTCATAGGCTAGAGATTAGGGATACATAAACAAATATGAGGATGTTTATTAGAGAACAAGTTCACTGAATGACCCCATATGAGAAATCCATTTAGAACATTACTTGTATATCTATGGAAATTCACATTGAGATGATTGTGTAAGTGATTCTTTGACCTTATATTTCTAAAGCTATCTTATATAGGGATTGTTATGTTTTGATATTACTTGTGACCTATTATATTCAAGGATAGCTCAGTTGGTAGTCATTGGATGTAATATGAACTATATAGAGATAGTTGAGTGATCAGTATAGGATTCATCACCCTAAAAAACTTCCCAACAAAACAAAAAGCCCATCCAATAATTAAAGAGAATGTTTTATTGTTCTCGATTAGAATTGATTTGGGAAATCCCTGACCAAGGTCGAATGATATTTTGTAAATAATTTGCAAATTTTATTAATTACATCAGTAGCTAATGGTGGAGAAATAATATGATTAAACTCAAAATAGAGTAGACATTAAGTTTATGGTCTATGTCTAATCGAAAGATTGTATAGCGAAAGGATTAAATTATGCAAAAAATCATGAACGAAAATGTTAGTCAAACCACTTTTATATTCCTAAATATTTGGATGGTCATGATGTGTTACTAGATGTCAATCTTGAGATATAAATATAAATTGTATAATTAGAGAAGTAAAGATAAATTAAAGGAGTTTAATTTATCTAATCTTGAATATGATTTAGGATTATAATTTATATCCATTGCCAACATATTTGGGAGTCTAATGAGTCACATATAAAGAAGGGGTTAAAGAGAGGAAAGGTATTTTAATTAAGTTGGACTAGATTATAGAGTTTGAGAAACTTTGTAATTAAAAATGAGATATCTAATAAATAAAGATCAATGTGAGATATTGAGTCTTATTAGGGCATACATGTTTTTAGTTAAAATTATTTATAATATGAATTAAATTTTAATTTCAATTAGATTACTAAATGTACAAAACTATTATAAATAATCTGAAGCTCTATAGGAGTCAGCACTCCTTACATAACCTTTCTGCAGTAGATGTAGAGTTCTCTCAACTTGTTTTGTGAATATCATTAGAGATTAGACACTTGTATGGCTACAATGTTTAAGATAAGCTAGTTTCAAAAATAGTTTGAGGAATAGGCAAAAAAAATATGATCAAGCTTCAAAATAAGACACAAATTAAGATTTATGTTTCATTATAAATTATATGATAATCATTTTATAGAATTTTAGTGATCTTGCTTTCAAGAAATCAAATGAAAAAGTTTTGTAATTATTCTGCTATGTATGAGATTGAATTTTGACTTAATTTTCCAACATTGGTATTTAAGCTAGGTTGGAGAAGTGATGAATAGAGACTTATACATTTGAGTCAAATGAATGGGTGATTCATGGAGTGACTCAAATGGCTTTGCATAAGCTATGGGTTAAGAGGGAGCTAGTTTAATATGGATGGATCCACTTACGAGGGGGAGATGCTGGAAATTCACAAGTGAATTATATACATAGACAAGATTCATAACCCATTGCGTTAAGGTTTTGGATTAAAATATGATGTCTTTGTTGTATATGGGTTCAGTTGAATTCAGTCCAATTTTTTCCCAAGCTCCTTCAAAACCCTTCATTATAAGCATAACTCCAATGAAATTAAATAATTTATTTTAACACATTTTTTTATTTTAAGCAATAGTTTATTTAGTATTGTATTTGATAGTAATTACGATTTTTATTAAAATTAGGTTAATTAGGATTAAATTATATTTATGTTAAATTATATTTATTAATTTTAATTAATATTTATTATATATAATTAAACATTATTTTAAAATCAATTTAAGTTTAATTAAAATGCATAAGTTCCACACATATTAAATAGTAAGACCTATAAAACTAATAAAAATAATAAAAAATTTCATGTCATTGCTAATGTGACATAATAAAGGAGAGATCATTATGTCAACATTTCTATCTATTTAAGATTGAAACTAAATATTTTATAACATTAAGGTTAATTTTAAACACTTAGAAAAATTATAGGCTAACTTGTGCTTTGGTGAAAATATGAGGGTTAAAATAAACTTTTTGCCTTTTAATTTGATCAAAATTATTTCTTTATCTTATATATTGATTGAATGCATGCTATAATATTTATTTAATTAAAAGCATTTCTTTATTTTACTTATGGTAGTTTATTTAATTTACTTTGGCAAAGAGTCCCATTTGGAGCTTAACATTTTTATCAAAATTTAAGTCAAACCTATCATTTTAAATTATATAAAAACAACCGCAACATTTTCTAAACTAGTTGAATTAAACTCCTAACAAACGAAATTCTTAACTCCATTAAAGTTTCATCAATTAACTTGTTCTTTTCTTCCGGCCTTCTGTTGGTCCCATAAGTGCCAATATGAAGTGCGATATTTTTTATAAAAAAAACTATCGAAACAACATCGTTTTAATCAAAATGATATGACCCACTTGTGGGCCAGCCCGGACGGACCATAGTCGGCCGATGCCCCGGCCAACCTGAGCCAAAACACAAGCTAAGCCAGGCCGGGCCAGAATTGTCATCCAGGCTTGGGCGGATCATAGTCGGCCCGTGGTCCGGCCAACCCGGGCCAAAACACGAGCTAGGTCGGGCTGGTCCAGAATTATCATCTTTAAGTCCAACCGCTATTAGCAAGACTGACTTTCAAAACTTAACCCATTAACTCTAATTTGCAATTAGGGTTCTAAATTGAAGTTAATAGGTTAGACTTGATTAACTAGGTTTAGACTTAAAAAGGCTAACTGACCTAGCTTGTAAGATTTGAACCACTTCAACTAAATTGATAAAGCAAGGCCATTTTAATATAATTGATCAAAATGATATTGTTTTTTAATATGTTAGTTTAAGAAATTAAAAAAAATGATATCCTATCAATAGTAAGCTAATCAGAATTGATCATAATTCAACAATCTCTAATTTCCCACCCCTATGTTCACATGCCTCTATTGCCATAGAGGAGTAGGGATTTCCTTAATTTGTATTTCTCTTATTCGAACAATGAAGGTGTAATTTTGATTTACTTTGCATGTCATATTTTCCTTTTGGTGTCAAAAACATAAGCAATAATTGCATTATCAATCTTTTAATGCTCAATGTCCATCTTGTATGAATTAATGGTTGACAATTTGTTTTTTGTATAATCCTTGAATGAATTTGACTTCTCAGATGCATCAAGGAACGTTTCTACGGTGGTTTTGGTAGTGTTATCTAAAATAATAGTGGTAAGATTGTGTATCAGTGGCAGTCATTATATTTGGATTGAAAATTGACAATAACAATTCATCAGTGAAGAAAATCCATAAAGCCCATATACAAAACACAAGGTGAGAATTAGGGATTAGGAATTATGAGTTTTGGGTTAAGTTTTGACAATGGTCTGCTAGTAGCGCCTAGATTCAATGTTGGCACTCGGGAGACCCGTAGAACACAAAAGGAAAGAAAATGATAAGTCAACAATCAATTGGCAAAACTATGATGGGTTAAAGATTTCGTGAGTTAGTAGTTTAATTTGATTGATTTTGAAAATGATGGAGTTGTTTTTATATACCCCGAAACATTAAAGTCTGACCTACAATTTAATGAAAGAGTTAAGATTAAAATGAACGTTTTTCTAACTAACTTATAAGATTAAATTCATAAGATAAATATACTTTATAAATAAAATTATGATGAGATGATAATTAATATATTTAAATTACATATGAATCTCATTCTTAAATTATTCTTAGTTATTGTATTATCAAAATTGAATATTAATAGAGCAATAAGTCTAACAAAATTATGATAAAATAATCAATTTTATAAATTAAAATATGAAAATAATTAAATAAATGTGTAGGAGTTTGTTAATATACAAGTACATTAAATTGAATCGCCGTGAGAATCTATTTCAAATATTATTTGTGTGCTCATCTAGAAAAACCCAATGAATATATAAAGAAAATTTTAACTTGAAATTGTCACTATGTTATTTACAAATGGCTATGTTTTGTTATTATGTAGGGTTTGTTGAAGACATTAGCAACATGGGCCTGATAAAACCTAAAGGAAATGAGCCCGCAAGATGCAAAAGCCCAAATGGGTAAATATTCCAGAAGCAACCATTGACATAACGGAAGTGTAACCGAAGAAGGATAATATCTGTCACAATATTGAGTTGTACATACAAACAAATAAGTCGTAGAAATCTGTTATGAGGAATCTGTATAGATATACATACCACATGTAATGTATTCGTTGTCTTTTACAAAAATAAAATATTTTACCCCTTTTACATGGTATCAGAGCTATGTGACTAACATCACCATAGCTGCTAAATCTACCTCTACCACTCAACCTCCTCCTTCTTCTTCTTCTGATCTTTCACCTGCAGAAACAACGAATTTTTCTACCTTAGCTAAAACACTTTAACTTTACTTTCCCAATCAAGCTCGATAAAAATAATTATATCAACCGGAAGGCACAAGTTACAGCTGCCATTAGAGCCTCACCCTGCGTTTGGTTACTGTCTCCTGGACGTGGAGAGAGAACGAAATGAAAATTTAGAGACGGAACAGAACAAAAATTAGAGACAGAAAGGTGTTTGGTTGTGATGGACAAAACAAAAAAAATTGTCTCTGTCTCCAGGACAGAAATGTGCTTGGATGCAGTGGACAGAACATAAAAACACTATCAATGACGAAAATGCCCCTACAGTATAAAATGCTTTGAAATATGTAATTCATTGACTAATTTATAATTGTATCAATATTTAGTTTAAGTGTATTTGTAGTTTTTTTATTACGATGAGATAATTACAATATAATTAATTAAATTATTATTATTACTTAATTAATTAATTACATTATATTTAATTAAAATATTATTATTAATTAAAATATAACTATTCATTAATTAAAATATTATTA
>JAOSBO010000006.1:11648149-11682474 GCA_027563915.1 Erythroxylum rotundifolium | reverse complement strand
TATATAAAAACAAGTAAAAGCTCACATTTAAGCACAATAAATTACCAAATAAGCATAGAATTAGGAACTAAAACATGCTAGATTTACACACTATCAAGGAGACTTTTTCTCCAGTTGCCATGCTTAAGTCCATTAGAATTCTTTTAGCCATAGCAGCCTATTTTGATTATGAAATATAGCAAATGGATGTCAATATTGCATTTCTTAATGGGGATCTTGAGGTTATCATTTTTATGGCCTAACCGGAAGGATTCATTGAGCCAGGTAATAAGCGCAAGGTATGTAATTTGTAAAGGTCCATTTATGGACTTAAGCAAGCATCTAGGTCTTAGAACATTAGGTTTGATAAGGCTATCAAAACTTATGGTTTCATACAAAACCTAGATGAGCCTTGTGTTTGTAAAAGGATACAAGAAAGCAAGATTACTTTCCCAATTCTATATGTCAATGACATCTTCTCATTAGGGGTAGGAATGTTATCTAAAGTCAAGGGATGGGTAAAAAAATAGTTCTCAATGAAGGATTTGGGAGAGGCTACATATGTTCCATGGATAAAGCTTTTAAGGGATTGTAAGAACAAGTAGATAACCTTGTCTATACTGACCTTCATTGAGAACATGTTCAATAAGTTTGCCATGCAGGATTCTAAAAGGGGTTTCAAACCTACTAGATATGGAATCAAACTTTTAAAGGAGTAAGCACCTAAGACCTAAAAGAAGGTGGAACACATGCACAACATTTCATATGCTTCGATAGTTCAAAGTTTAATATATGCCATGCTTTTGCACTAGACCAGATATCTATTACGTAGTGGGACTGGTAAGTAGCTTTCAACCCAATCAAGGAATAGAACCTTGGACTACGATCAATTTTATGCTAAAGTATCTTCGTAGGATGAAGAATTTAATGCTTGTTTACTCTAGAAGTAACCTTATTTTGACAGGATATACAGATTCTGATTTCCAATTAGATGTTGATTGAAAGAAATTAACTTTTAGTTCTATATTTACTTTGGGAGGTGGAACCATAGTCTGGAGAAGTGTCAATCAATCTTTTGTTGCTGATTCGACTATGGAGGTTGAGTATGTTGCCACTTGTGAAGCAACAAAAGAAGCAGTCTGGCTCTTCAAGTTCCTAATGGTTTTGGAGGTAGTTCTTAAGGAGAAAAAAGCCATTGCACTTTATTATGATAATAATAGGGTAGTGACTAATTCTAAAGAACCTTGGAACCACAAAGCCACAAAAAAAATTGAAAGAAAGTATCATCTCATAAGGGAGATAATACAATGTGGTAAGGTTGATGTGGTAAAGATTCCCACAGATCAAAACCTTGCTGATCTGAACGTTGTCACAGAAGAGCTTCGAGGGTCACCTAGAAAGTATGGGAATGAGGGATATATCGAACTTGCCTTAGGGTAAGCCGAAGATTGATAGGGTTATACAAATATATTTCCCTAGAAAGCAGGTGTATTTACATATTACTTAGTTTTCTTCGAGTTACAATATTATAATGAAAAAATTTATTGTTAATAAAACAAAAGAGTTTGGTTTTATTTATATGAGCATAATATAACTAGTCATAAGGTACCAAGGTTCTTTTGTAAGTAATATACATATACATGGAGATGTATGTCAAACATGTATATTACTAGAATCTAAATTAATTGATTTACAGTTGAATAATCAAGTTGGTCGCTTGATTATAGTTTAGACGGTAGTGTTGCAATTTACCTCTATGTAAGTAAAGGAGTTTACTTCAAGGAAATGATGAGTTTGAAATCATGATATTAGTTGACTATCGATAATGGCACTATTAAATGAATCTGGAATCATGTATGTTTTTAACGAATAAAGTAGGTGTTTACTTTAATCTTAAAACATATACCCTAGCGTTCATTTATTATGAACCACAATCTTGATGAGTGGTGAACTCATATTTGTTTCAGTATAATTCTTGATATGATTGGAATGGATTTTTATAGGGTATCAATCTAGTGTCCACATGTTGGAATTATTAATTGAAACATGCATCAGGGAACAGTTAATCAAATAAAGAGTTTATAGTAATATCATGACTTCTAAATGTTTTACGGAGATTGGTGATTAAACTGGTGCCAATAGTTTGATAGATTAGATACCCATCAAGTCTTAATTCCAAGATTATATCTTGTGTGTTAATTATCATGTAATGTGAAACGAGAGATCTAGAAGAAAAAATCAATATAAGGGCAAAACGGTAATTTTACCCTTTATTGTGTAGATGGCTATTATATGGTTCATAACAGAGTTTATGATTGGACATCGAATTAATAATTTTGAAACATAGTTTCTCATAATTTTAAGTAATTCAAGAGTGCAACCAATTGTCTTTAGTGGAATGATGTTTGGTTAATAAGTCAGAATTAATTCTAATGAGATTAAATTAATTATGGGCTTATTGGAGCTTGAATTGTTTAAGTCCATTTAGATTCCCCACTTGGCTTATAGGAAGGTTATCAATGAAAGCAAGAAAAATAAATGGAGGTTATCATAAAGAAAATGAGATAGTTTGGAGAGAAATGGACGGATTCGAGTCAAAAAGATCAGAACAATTTAATTAAGAGTTAATTAAATTGGGTTTTAAGCCTATAATTAGGTTTACACTAATTATAAGCCTAAAGGAAAATTTAATATTGGGCTGGATTTTGGTTTGATTTAATTAATTAGATTAATTAAATTGAAACAAAATAAAAAAAATGGATAAGCAAAACCGAATTCTACAAAGATGTAGAATTCGGTCATTCTTCTCATATTTAATTGGATTTAATGGTTGGTTTTAGAGAAGACAACATGTAGCCTTTTGTTTTGCATTCTTTTGATTAACGAATGAGGTGGTGCTCATCATTCATTAATTAGTTTAATGGTTTTAAGAACAAAAAACGTGCAACCCTCTTTTTTTTCTTTTGATTAAAGAAGTTATGGGGCATTGTTTTTTGCTATAAATCTCCACTCACTCCAATATAATGCCCAAGTATTGTATGGAAAAAGGTTGGTGGTCTTTTAGCATTTTTTGGCCAAAAAGGAAAGTGAGTGGTTTTTTATTTTTCTGATTTCTTTCTCCCAACAGCCGATGATAGCATTTGATGCTAAATGAATTTTGCCTCTGTCCACATTCTCTCTAATCGATCGAACATAGCAAAAGAGAAGGTATCTTTTTGTTCTAAAAAATTATCTGAATATAGAAAATGAGAGGGCCTCATTTTTCTTCTTTCATTTAGCTGAATATAGCAAAGAAAGATCTCCATTATTTTTTTATTCTTTCCCACAAAAGGATTTTGATAACCAAGTTGTCCATAGAGAACAAGTGATAGATCAAATTGATTGAGGACACAATAGCAAGGAGTTGAAGTTGTAGCAAGGATTCGGTAATATTCCAATCTTGATATTATTTTATTTATTTTCCTTATGTTGTATCATGTATGGATTAAAAGCATGTTGTTATGGTGTTTACGCTTCTGCAATGTGTTACGATTTCGGAAAAAGTTTTTGAAATATACCGTTAAGGCAAACCAAGCATGTTTTTTGTTTTTGATCTAACAACATGAATATTAATATTTTTACATATTACAAGTTAGCATATGTACTCAATTGACATGTCTTGGGGTATGAAAAATGTTAATTGACTATGATGTGAATTATGAATTAATATGTCTTAAATTTTCTTATAATTGGATTTTAATTGGAAAATTGAAATTAAATGTTATTAATTGGGATATTAACGAATTAATATGTACATTTGGTGTAGGAAAAATGCTAATTTGTAGGATAAATTGATACATGAAAAATTAGGATTACTAAGCCTAAAATTGAGTGACATTTGGCATAGTTAAATATGCAACAAATAGACTAGTAATTAAATGACAATTGGATCAATTAGTATATGACAAGTGGACCAATCTTGGAGTGACATATGGATTGATTAGTAGGAAAGAAATGGCTACTAAATGATTGGATTACTAGCAGCATCTTCATTAGGCAAATGTAATACATGCCTTAAGACAAATGTTGACATTAGAAGGTGACACCTAGCATGTGATGTAGCAAGTTTTTGCAGCTGAGTTTTGCTACTTCTTTCCTTTTTTTTCCTTCACCAAAATAGATCCTTCTTTTCTCTATAATTTTTCTTGAACCCTACCTAAGTTTCTACACGAAAACCATACATACATTCTGCACCAAATAGCCAAAAAAAATTTTCAAAGTTGTCTTCACCTTACTGTCTGAAAAACTGGCTCACTTTCACCTTGGAATTGCATTGATTTTTGCTTCCTTGGAAGGATCGATTAATCTGGAATTCTGTGTTCAATTGGAAGCCTAATAGGTACGTAACAATATGAGTTTTATGCCTTGTCAAATCACATAAGAATGATGCTTGAATTGGAATGAAATGCATATGATGTTGATGATAAAATGTGTTGGAATGTGTTGATTGAACTTGGACGTTTTTTCTATTTATTTTTGGTATATGAAAACCTTGGTGTAGTATCCCACTCTCACAAGACACGTACCCGACATCCTGAGTGATATCCGAGTATATACTCCAGAAGGGTGGCATGCTAGAATAGTTAACAATCGAACTCATTACAAATTTTTTTTAAAAAAATCAATGCACGCATATGCGAAATCGATAATCAAATTGGGCCCATCTTTTCTTTTGTAACATCAAAACCATATTTATTATTATTCTCATTTACAAACCTTTCCACTTTGGAAAGTTATTACATACATGAATATTCAAATATACATTGTACATAAATGGTGGAATATACAATTTGATACAAAATAAGAAAACAAATGCAGATGCGAACTGATCCCGACCTTTATCTCTTACTTAAAAGCAATGGTTATAATCCTGTTAGCCTAACGGGGTTACTCTTCTAAGCCTGAAAAAATATTGCAAAATTTTGGGTGAGTTTTTGTAAACTCAGTGAGTGACCATCCTCAATGGATTAATCAATCACATATACATATAGTTCATATAATCACATATCATTTTGTTCGCAATATTCACATTCTCATTCATTTAAAAATTAACAAGATATTGCAATCATTCGAACATACATATTAAATGAATATGCAATGCACATGTGACTCACTTTCATTTATTACTTTGTTGTGACCGAGTGCCTTCTTATTTACTCTATATCCCTTAGTGGATACCGGGCCGTTTTAGATGATGTCCCATATCCCTTAGTGGATACTGCGTACATTCACAATCTAGCTTGATGCTCTTATTATAGTTTCTGAGCTTTACGCTCTTTTTTGGTGGCTACTCCGGTTACAACTACCTTTATCTTTCATGCATTCATGTAATAGAATGCTTCACATCCTTATATGATCAATCAGTCACTTTCACATGTTATATTCACGTTCAGAATACATTTATTATCGGATCGTAGTTCGGTGGTCAACATAAATGTTGATAAACACTTTTTCAATTATATACATATTTGCATGCCTCTTGTTCGTTCTGATAAAGAAAATGAAGTAATTTTGAAACACTTTCTTCTAAGAAAATTTTTCGCATTGACTTAAGTTTCTAATGACACTAATATCATTCAATTTATTTTGGTATTTCAAAAGTTATGCTCCAAATATTTCAGTCTGTTAATAAATTAAATCAATATCCTGTACTAAACATCGATTCAGAAATATGGAATTCTAGAGATAGAATTAAAATTCTATTTCTACACAATATTTGTATCCCTATGTCTCTAGTTTGCTCCAAATCAATAATCATCCCAATTGGATAACTACAAGTTAAGATATCATCAAAATACCAAAGCATGTTTAAGTTGTGTAGGAAACTTAGCCGTGGCAAATTTTTCCTGAGAGGAAAATTCCTCGTGAAATCTTGCAAGTTGGCCTAGGCAAACTAAGGAGTTGGCTACAGTGAACTTTTTCCAAGAGGAAATTGTATAAGTTAGCAGCCACGAAGTAAGGATTTGGCCACAACAAACATTCACGGAAAGTAGTAAACAAGACTCATTTTCCAATTTTTCCGACTTTATTTTCAGGTAAATTTTGTATGACCATTATAACCTAGAAAATGAGGTTTTTTGACAAAATCTCCTTCTAAAAATTTGTTCATATATGTCTTAAGTTTATAAATAACCTAATTTCTTAAAATTAGGTTCAATATTCTAAATTTTATACACAATTTACTACATACTATTCGCAAACAGAGACATAATCCGAAACTCAAAATCAAGACAAATTTCAAAACTTTCAGAGACAGAATTCAAACTCAATTTCTTCATCACAATTGTAGTTATTCATCCCTTCTATTTGGATATCCGTAGGTCAAGATATGTCTTAATTTCAGATGCATGTTTAGTAGAAACACTACATCTAACATATTTCCAGCGCTCCTCATCATCAATTTCATCCTAATGCATCTCTTTTGCTTAGTCTATCATTTCTAACGTATATCCATATCATTTCCTCTTCATTTACTCCCCAATTATAGTTCAATATCATCTATAAACAATTCAAAATCCAGCCTTGATCATATACACCAAAAACAAAACATATCATATACACATTCATCATAATGACCTTTCTATCTAAAAAATCAACTCAACAACAACAACTTATCAATTATCAACAAATCATCACTCTTCCAACCCCATTTTTATGATCATGCTAGCTCTAACCTATCATCAATACAAAACAAGGTAAAAACTCATTCATTCATTCATCACATTTCCATACACTTTCATATATCATTTACACTAGCCCATGATATTTAAAGCATAACTTAGCTGGTTTAGCTTCATATCTTCAAAAATTTCACTTAGCCCTAGCTATCCATACAACCAACATCCTTCATCCTTCAAGGCGGTAGGGTTGGGTTTTTGTGAGATGTGAAAGAGAGAGCAAGATCAGAGTAACAAATGGAAGGGGAGGGCAAGGTGTACGTTGATGATGGTTAGGTGAGTAAAAACTTATGAAGAAAGATAGAAGAGAAGAAATGGAGAAGAAGAGTCACCAAAATGAGAAGAGGAGCAAGAATGAAAACAATAAAATGGTCTTGCAAGATTAAAACCGTTGTGGGGTAGGGCATTGTTTAGCAAGTGACACATGTCACTTGCCACATGTCCTATCTCTATTGGTTTTGATTAATCTCTTTCATTAACTAGTCCAATCAATTCCAATTCCTACTCCATTTGTCTCCAAATTTTCATTGACACTTGTCAATAAATCCCAAAGTCATTTATAACTATTTCCACTGTCATTTGACATTTATTTCTACTAGCATTTCTCAATTGTCTTGCCACTTAGCATTGTTCTTAGTTAAAAAATTACTCAAATTTTCAGAAATTTCCTAAAATTTACCAAAAGTTCTAAATCACTAATACACTCTCCAAATCAATGTTCAACATATAAAAACCACAATTCTTAATATAATCACATTTACAAATCAATTGTACTCAGAATTCGTCAATGAATGCATGTAAAAATATTTTAATGTGTGTCAAAAAAAAATTCAATATTGACGTGTGTGTATGCTAACAATATGCATGAGCATGATATGCTTTTTTTTTTAATCTCTCATTGATCTCACAAGTACCGTATTTTAGGGTTCTAACCCTTAGTATAGGAACGAGATGTTACATTTCTCCCCCTTAATAAATTTTGTCCAATAAATTATTATCTGTTTGTTCAAAGTGGTAGGGATGTGTTTCCTCTTATGCTCCTCTGTTTCCCATTTAACTTTATCACTCGAATTATTTCTTCTACTTGACTCTAGTTTATGGAATCAATCAATCCTTCAATTACTTATTCAAATACCACACTATCGTCACTGTTTTCTTAATATATTTTAGATTACTCACTATTTCACTTTCTGTGCTGATAATTCATCTTTGTCAGATCACATCACTATTTATTAGCATACTCACATATAACACATTATGAATCTAAGACTTCTTTGTTGGTAATACAAACTCATAAGTCAATGGTCCTATTCTCAATAACTTCATATGGACCAATAGAATTCGAGCTTAGTTTTTTTGTCTTCCTAACCTTAGCATACCTTTTTTCTCAATCTAAGCACACCTTGGCAAGGTGATACTCTCGGAGACATTTCATCTTTCACTTGATAATTCACATCTCTTTGGTGTTAATACACTTAACTTGTATGTCCGTCTCACTATACTCCATATGTTTGGTGTTGATCCATCTAACTCATTCATCTTTCTTGAATTACTTAATTTCTAGCACAGATTAATTTCATTTATCAACAATATCTCCAATCAATTCTAGCCTTTAACTATATTAGGCCTTATTTATCCAAATATAAAAGTGGACGACTCTTTCTGTCGTACAACATCGCATATGGTATTTTAATAATATCATTGTGATAATGAATATTATGCTTAAAATCAATTAAAACTATACATTGACCTCATGTTCCTATGAACTCCAAAATATAAGCTTTAAGTATATCTCCAACAGTAAAGACTGTTGGCAACTCATATATGAAGTCACTTGTTTCTACATCCTTTGCTTGTATCTCATATTCCTATGTTTTTCTTGAAGCTATGCTAAATTACCCCACCAAATACATGCTTTTATCCTTCACAAAATAGCTAAAGAACTAGATTATTGTTGTCTTTTATCATAGTCGAAAACCATCCAATTTCTACCCTAAAGTTGGGATGACTTTCCATGCATGGAGGGCTTGGTAAACTTGATGAATTGAAATGCAATTGGAAGCTAAATAAGTAAGTAAAGCTAATAGATTGTATATGATATTGATGTTGAAGTTGCACTGGAAAATGGAGAACAAATGGGTACTTTTCTGGTCTATTTTTGCATGAAAGAAAATAGTAGTTTATGGATTGTTGTATAGATGATTTAAGTTGGGATTTAAGGTATAACTAATTAAGAATTCATGCTAAAGATAGGTGTTAGTCTTATCGAATCTGGAAAATTAGAGTTGTAGGTGCGTTTATAAAAAATGAATGCTAATGATATAAGTGAGCAGAATTTTTTATGCCTTAGTGTATCTAATATGGAAGTTAAATTAACCTGAAATGAAGTAACATTAAAAGAGATAAAATATGGAAAATTTCAGGTGTTATTGATGTCTTTAAGTTTGTAAAATTCGTGAGGTATTAAAGTTAGTAAAGTTGCACACATTAGTGATGTTGATGACAAATCTGGAATTTTTACTTCAGCCTTGTGTACATGTTGAACCAGCTAAGAAATTTCACTCTAAATTGGTATATTTGGACTTGATTAAGGTTAGGAATGAACCTATATTGTTGCTAGATTAATTGGTTAAGAGCTTGATAAGTTTATGTAGTGAATTGATGTCAACATTATATTCTCTTTATTGCATTAGGTTTGGTAACCTCAATATATGAATTTGTGCCATTCTGTTATTGAATTTTATGTTCAAGCATCAGGTGCACATTAGCTTTACTGGGAAATACTCATTTGAACAATCATGATCTTTCAGTAATTCTATCGATTGTCTCGTTCTTAGATTCAATCCATTCAAACTCAATATTTACCTTAACTTAAATGATTTGAATAAAATCTGAAATGTCTCTGTACATGTAATGTCTCCAAACTCTCAAACCAATTACTGTTGCACCAAGTTTTCAATTTATATTTCAAATAATCAACTCATGAGACTTAATTGTCTCTATGCATATGAAATAACTTTATTTTTCTGCACTAGATTTCACCCTAATCTCTGATGTGAAACCTCATTACATACTACATAATCTCCAATTGAAAATGATATAACTACCATTGATGTTATACTTCCTCAAAATTCTCTTTACATTCATTAGTCATACAATTTACACGTTTTTCCTCAGACACGTTTTTTGTCAAAGGGCTAAGATCAGTAAAAACTCCTTAACAGTGTCTAATAGTGTCCAATATATAGCTTGCTCTAGAAAACTCCATATCTCTTATAAATTCCTTGGAGTTTCTCACTTCATTATTACCTCAATTTTCTTTGGGTCTCCCAATATGCCATGTTTAGATACTATACGACCTAACATTTTATTCGATCAACATAAGATTCACTCTTATTAAACTTGGCATCTAATTATTTCTAACTTCATGATATGTAAGAATTACCTCAAATATTTGAAATATTCTCCTCAACTTTTCGAACACATTCAATATATCATTTACGATCACAATCACTAATTGATCCAAACAAAAATGGGACACTTTATTCTTCAATACCATAATACTGTCGGGGCATTGTTAACTCAAACAAAGATTGTCAAAATTCAATGAGCCCATGCTTAGTTCTCATAATTCCTTAAGTAACTAATTCCTCAATGAGGTAATATTATCGTATGTTATTATCGATTTCCCAATTGACTTCTTTTCTTGAATGATTTTCTCCATTCATTAAGTTTCCTCATATTTCACCTTGACTTCTTATAATGTCTATTCATTCATACTAGTTTCTCCACACATTTCAATTTATTTGAAATCTTAACTTCCTGCGTTGGTAACACATTCATCAGATCTAATTTATATCTCCTGAACATATTCACATAAAATATAACATGGGCTTATATTCTCCTCACACTAATAAGAATGTCGCATCAAATCCAAGAATACAATCACATAGTGGATATTTTTCATCAAACATAATGCATACTCTCTTAGTAGCATAGTCTACATTTTTTGCTTGTGTCTCTGTTAGGACTAGGAATCTAATACTCACTTTTGAATCATTACATATTCATTTATGATTTGTTCCTCCATTGATCATTCTTAATATAAACTATCTGATATGTTTAACCAAATTCAGTGAAATTTTTCTTTGAAAGAAGATTTCTTGCTACTAACATCTATACTAGTCATGCAATCTTTATCAATCAATTGTTTCCATCATTACTTATTATCCATTCTTAGTAACTCAAAAAGATCAATTTCTATCATTTGTTACACGGTCATAATGTTCTAGTTATCAAAACTCAATGAAGTACTAGACATGATTACTATCGCATATGCTTAGGTGTGTACTATCAAGGTCCTCCCACTTTACCTAGAGATTTATTTCTGACAGATTACCTATTATCTTGCAATAGTAATACTTTGATCTAAATTGATCCTAGACAACATTTCTCTTTTTATTCCTTCCCAAAATTGGGGTTCCCTGCCACGACCTTTATAGAAACCTATTTTTGTCAGGTCACCATCGTGCCCTGCACTTTCTTCCTCGCAATAACAAATACACTAACATTAATTCCACTTTAAATTTTTTTCCAGAATTTACTTATTCTAATGCTGCATAATTTCATGATAATTCAACCACCATATTGATTACATTCACTCTTCCCATTTGATTCATCATCTTTTTCTTAATCTTATGCATACATAAAATCCTATCTTATATGCATTTCTAACTTTCTCCTTTTACTCCTGTCCTTGATTGTGCCCTTCTTCTTTTTCCTCAAATTCATTACACTTAGTAACATCAATAACAATCTCAATCTATCCCGAATTGATCACTATAAGCACTTTCATGTCTTACTCTAATTACTCTTAAACTTTGAACTATGGGACTATAACTAACAAATATTCAACAAGTCATAGCTTGCTTCCTATATCATCTCCACACATATAACATATATGTGCTAAATATTCTCACTTGCCATGGTGATCCCATTCTCAAATATGTACTCACCCAATTACCATTGTATCGTCACACATACATATGTTCGCAATCAATTCAGAATTATAGACACATATCATCCTGAAACTCTTATCACATTTATCCAATATTTATTTCATTTCCAAGTTTTACCTCTCTAGGTCATAGAAAATTTTATTCACTTTCAACATGGCTTGCACTATTTAAGTCTCGTCATTCATATTTATATCACTTATTTCCTTAATCAATTCATGACCATATAGTCATATCTACATCACATTTGAGGATGTATTACCATAGTGTAATATTGATGTTGTATTCCATAATACATCCACCACTACAATTGTGTCAGATCCTTATTTGTCATATCAAACTATATACTATTTCTCATTTCTCAATATCTACAAACTTTCATTTTCTCACATTCTGACAGATCATCATTCTTCTCACTATTTCTATAAGCTCAAACTCTTAATAAAAGCTTATGCGTGTGCCACATGTAAATGCAACTCAGACTAGGGATCAGTTGCTACTGCAAGCTAAGACATGTCTAAAATGCATGTAACTTTACATATATTATGAAAAACGCCCATGTAAGATACTAAGTCTAGGCTTTGATACCAAACTGTAGCATCCCACTCTCATAAGACACATACCCGACATCCTCAGTGATATCCGAGTATACACCCCGCGAGGGTGGCATGCTAGAATAGTCAACAATTGAACTCATTATAACTTGTTTAAAAAAAATCAATGCATGCGTATGCAAAAATCAATAATCAAATTGGGCCCATTCTTTTCTTTTGTAACATCAAAATCGCATTTATTATTATTCTCATTTACAAACCTTTCCACTTTGGAAAGTTATTACATACAGGAATATTCAAATATACTTTGTATAGAAATTGTGGAATATACAATTTGATACAAAATAAGAAAACAAATGTAGGCGCAAATTGATCCCGACCTCTATCTCTTACTTGAATACAATGGTTATACTCCCGTTATCCTAACGAGGTTACTCTTCTGAGCCTGAAAAAATATTGTAAAATTTTGGGTGACTTTTTGCAAACTCAGTGAGTGACCATCCTCGATGGCTCACTCAATCACATATACATACAGTTCATATAATCACATATCACTTTGTTCGCAATATTCACATTCTCATTCATTTACAAATTAACAGGATATTGCAATCATTCGAATATACATATTAAATGAATATTCAATGCACACGTGACTCACTTTCATTTATTACTTTGTTGTGACAGAGTGCTTTTTTATTTAGCCCATATCCCTTAGTGGATACCGGGCACATTCACAACCGAGCCTGAGGCTCTTATTACAGTTTCTGAGCTTTAAGCTCTTTTTCACAATTTGAGCTTTAAGCTCTTTTTTGGTGGCTAATTCAGTCACAACTGCCTTTATCTTTCATGCATTCATTTAATGGAATGCTTCACATTCTTATATGATCAATCAGTCACTTTCACATGTCATATTCACATTCAAAATACACTTATCATCAGATCGTAGTCTGGTTTTCAACATAAATGTTGATAAACACTTTTTCAATCACATGCATATTCGCATGCCTCTTCAGAATTTAACAATCAAGTTAGATATCACATATTTCATCAAATTCACATACAAGGAGCACTTCAATATCAAATTCATGCATCAAGATCATCGGGCCTTCAATGTCTGGAATTAACACAATCAAAGTCACATTCATACGATAATTCAAAACATAATATAAACAGAGAAAACAATAAGTAAAACCATCTAGGTCGAATCACGGTACACTCCAGATTAGCAATTGCTTCCAAGATCTAGAAACATCTGAATGTGGACATTTATCCTGCACATCAATATTATGCAACCCTCACGTTGCACACACATTAATAATTGCACAATCTTAAGTATTCATTTATGCAGAAATGTGTATATGGACTAGGTATAATGCATGCTCAATGATAATCCTGGGTATATTATCAAATTTCACATTTTATCCACATTCTCATTTTATAACTCAATTACTTGACATTCCATTTTTAGCATTATTTGCTCTCATAGTATCCAACCCTCACTAACTTTTATTCAATACCAATTTCTCATATCCTTTGAATCACAGCTACAATCACATAAACCTCTACTTTTCCATTATAAACATGTATTTGGTGCTTCAATACCAATAATTCATTCACTAATGTTATTCTAACATTATATAATTATACAATATCCAAACTCTGATTCTTTCTTATAAATACTCTAAAATTCTTGACCTTTGGGTCTATTTTTCTTGTTCATTCTGATAAAAAAAATGAAGTAATTCGACAACACTTTCTTCTAAAAGAATGTTACCCATTTTCTTAAGTTTCTAATGACACCAATATCATTCAATTTAATTCAGTATTTCAAAAGTTATGATAGAAATATTTCAGTCTGTTCATAAACTAAATCAATATCCTGTACTAAATATCAATTCAGAAATATGGAATTCTAGAGAGAGAATAACAATTATATTTCTTCATAATATTTCTAGGCCTATGTCTCTAGTTTACTTCAAATCAAAAACCATCCCAATTGGATAACTACAAGTCAAGATATCATGAAAATATCAAAGCATGTTTAAGTTATGCAGGAAAGTTGGCCAAGGTGAACTTTTCCCGAGAGGAAAATTTCTCGTGAAATCTTGCAAGCCACGGTGAACTTTTTTCAAGAGAAAATCCTACCAGTTGGCCATGGTGAAGCAAGGAGTTGGCTGCAGCGAACTTTCACAAAAAGCAATAAACAGGACTCATTTTCCAGCTTTTCCAACTCTGTTTTTAAAGTCAATTTGGTATGACCATTATGACCTAGAATTGGCAAAACCCCTTCTAAAAAATTGTTCATATATGTCTTAAATTTCTACAGAACATAATTTCATACAATTAGGATCATTATTATGAAAGTTGTACACAATTTACTACATACTGTTCGCAAATAGAGACATAATCCCAAACTCAACTTCAAGACAAATCTCAAAACTTTTAGAGATAGAATTCAAACTCGATTTCTTCATCAAAATTGTAGTCATTCGTCTCTAGTTTAATATAAATCAACAATAATTCTATTTGGATAGTCTTAGGTCAAGATATGTCTAAAGATGCATGTTTAGTAGAAACACTACATCTAACATATTTCCAGCACTCCTCATCATCAATTTCATTCTAATTCATCTCTTTTGCTTAGTCTGTCATTTCTAACTTATATCCACATCATTTCCTATTAATTTATACCCCAATTCTAGTTCAATATCATCTATACACAATTCAAAATCCATGCTTGATCATATACACCAAAAACAAAACATATCATATACACATTCATCATAATGACCTTTATATCTGAAAAATCATCTCAACAACAACAACTTATCAATTATCAACAAATCATCACTCTTCCAACCCCATTGTTATGATCATGCTAGCTCTAACCTATCATTAATACAAAACAAGGAAAAAACTCATTCATTCATTCATAGCATTTCCATACACTTTCATACATCATTTACACTAACCTATGATATTTAAAGCATAACTTACTTGGTTTAGCTTCAAATCTTCAAAAATTTCACTTAGCCCTAGCTCTCCATACAACCCACATCCTTAATCCTTCAAGGTGGTAGGGTTGGGTTTTTGTGAGATGTGAAAGAGAGAGCAAGATCAGAGTAACAGATGGAAGGAGAGAGCAAGGTGTACGTTGATGATGGTTAGGTGAGTAAAAACTTGTGAAGAAAGATAGAGGAGAAAAAATGGAGAAGAAGAGTCAAGAAAATGAGAAGAGGAGCAAGAATGAAAACAATAAAATGTTTTTGCAAGATTAAAGCCACCGTGGGTAAGGCATTGTTTGACAATTGACACATGTCACTTGCCACATATCCTATCTCTATTGGTTTGGATTAATATCTTTCATTAACTAGTCCAATCAATTCCAATTCCTACTCCAATTGTCTCCAAATTTTCACTGGCACTTTTCAATAAATCCCAAAGTCATTTATAACTATTTCCACTATCATTTGACATTTATTTCTACTATCATTCCTCAATTATCTGCCACTTAGCATTTTTCCTAGTCTGAAAATTATTTAAATTTATAAAAATTTCCTAAAATTCACCTAAAGTTTTAAATTAGTAATGCACTCTCCAAATCAATTTTCAACATATAAAAACCACAATTCTCAATTTAATCACATTTACAAATCAATTATACTCGAAATTTGTCAATGAATGCATGTAAAAATATTTTAATGTGTGTCGAAAAAAATTCAATATTCACGTGTGTGAATGCTAACAATATGCATGAGCATGAGATGCATTTTTCTTAATCTCACATGTACCGTACTTTAGGGTTCTAACCCTTAGTACAGGAATGGGATTTTAGATTTCTCCCCCTTTAATAAATTTCGTCCTTAAAATTATTATCTGTTTGTTCAAAGAGGCATGGGTATGTTTCATCTTGTGCTCCTCCGTTTCCCATTTAACTTTATCACTCGAATTATTTCTTCTACTTGACTCTGGTTCAAGTGATCAGTCAATCCTTCAATTACTTATTCAAATACCACACTATTGTCACTGTTTTCTCTATATATTTTAGATTACTCGCTATTTCACTTCCTGTGTTGATAATTTGTCTTTGTCAGATCACATCACTATTTCTTAGCATACTCACATATAAAACTTTATGAATCTAAGACTTCTTTTTTAGTAATACAAACTTATAATTCAATGGTCTTATTCTCAATATCTTCATATAGACCAATAAAAATCGAGCTTAGTTTATTTGTTTTCCTAACCTAAGCACACCTTTTTTCTCAATCTAAGCATACCTTAGCAAGGTGATACTCTCAGAGACATTTCATCTTTCACTTGATAATTCACGTCTCTTTAGTGTTAATAAACTTAACTCGTATGTCCATCTCACTATACTCCATATGTCTGGTGTTGATCCACCTAACTCATTCATCTTTCTTAAATCACTTAATTTCTAGTATAGATTAGTTTCATTTATCAGTAACATCTCCAATCAATTCTGGCCTTTAACTATATTGGGCCTTATTCATCTAAATATAAAGGTGGACGACTCCGTATTTCATGACGAAAGAAGCACAAATTGGTTGCCAACATCCAGACATTGCCGGCTCATCAAGGCAATAGCTTATTTGGAGAGTGTTGTGAGTTAACCTAGATGATTTCTCACTATGACTAAAATATATTTGATTAAATTTTAGATATTGAACTTTTATTGATATGATTATGGTAATTTCAGAAATTGGTGGTCTGAGGAGTTTGATATTTAGGATTGTATTGGAAGTGCTTTCTAAATGTATACGAATATAGAAAATGTGTACTCAACTGAATGTTGAATGCTGGACTTAGATTTGACGAATGTGATAAATGACTGTGTATACTGAATGAAAGTTTTAATAGCATATTATGTGAATTGATGCATTCTATCACATTATTATACATGATCAGATAAAGGAATTGTGATCGAAGTGAACAGTGTGAAAAAGAGCTTAAAGCTAAAAAATATGTACACAAAGCAATAGGCTCAGTTATTAATGAGCCTGATATCCATAATTGACATAGTACAGAATATGAAATGAGGCTAGTACCCACAACGGACAAGGGATAATAAAGAGACACTTGGTCATAACAAATTAAAAATGAATCTAGAGTCACATGTGCATTTGCATATATAACTTTACATGTATTATGTAAATGATTGTGAAGAATTATGGAATTGTGTTAATATAATGATATATAATCCTTGATGATATGAATGACTGAAATAAATTATTGGATTATTCAGAAATAATTATATGAAATGTTTGTAGTTCATGATGTATGTTGAGATATGATGTGATACCTCCACTGAATTTGTTTATACTTGTGATTTTTGTGTTCTAACTTGAGTGAGCATTCTAACCTGAGTGAGCACATTGATGATGGTTTACTTACTTACTTCATAAACTCATCAAAATTGTAACGTTGACCTTCAAGTACAAGGGAGACCTAATTACCAAGGCATTCTAGTAGAAGTCTAGTACTATCAATTTTGGAAAAAAGAATGGCTCAAAAGTCTGTCAGTTGATGTCTGAGGAGTCTAGTAGATTGTGTTTATTTATTTTTTTCATTTCATATAGAATTTTATGTGAAAGCGCAACAAACTTTCAGATGTTTTTGATAATGTAAATATATGAATTATGAAGTGTAATGTTACAATGTAAGTTATGTTTGCAAATGAACTGGGAAAAGTTGATCTTTGAATACTTGTGTTATGTGTCATGGCATAATAAGTTAATGTAATTGCTTTAACATGCCATTTTCATAGGGTATGTTCTTGAATGTCCTTTGTATGTTCAAGAATATGCTCTATGGTAGTGGTGTGTCACATTTTTGGTATCAGAGCATGGTTTGACATCCTAAGGGACATATAAGAACACATAAAACATGATATATAATGAGAGAATCATATAGTGATCACCATCATTGGTTGTTGTAGGTCATCTGCTATAGGAGATCAAGTCGTAGGGTCAGTTAACCTTGAGTCTATAGGAGTCAATAAAGAGTCTTCAGTACCTTAGCTTGAACAAATGCCTCTAAGAATTCCTAAGAGAAGAGAGAGAAGGTATGATAAACTTAGGAAGCAGGGTGTTGTAGACTTCTATGGAAGTACAGACCTTGTAGAGGTAGAACATTGGTTGGAAAGAACAAAGATGGAGTTTGATTAGATAAACTGTGAGTTTGACGAGAGGTTTGAAGGAGTTTCCATATCTGAAAAAGGGAAGTCTTACTGTAGCTGAGTATGAGGTATGCTTTAATAAGTTAATAGGGGTATGCTACTACTTTGATTTCGAATGAGGAGGATAAATGTAGGCAGATTGAGGATGGACTAAATATGGAGATCAAAATGAGGTTGGCCATTACTAATTTGAATAGTTTTATTGAACTGCAAGCTGCTGCAATCCGAATTGAACAATTATTGAAAGATGGACAAAGAGAGCATAGGTAGGAGTTCATAATTAAAATACATGATGAGTCTCAAGTTGATTTTGGTAGGAGATTTAGTAAACGCCATAATAGATCATTCTGATCATAAACTAAACCAATACAATCAGGCTTTAGACTGAGACGCAATTTGTATAAACTGGTATTGGTAGAGGTCAAGTATCTAGAGGACAAACACAACAGATGCCTAATTGTCAAACTGTAGAAATAAACATGGTGGGGATTGTTGGAAGATATCGGGAGCTTGCTTTTATTTTGTCTCTTCTAAGCATTAGATTAGAGACTATTTCGCGACTTTGGGACCACAGTATGGAGTGAGAGGGGGATCATTAACTAAGACAACTGTTCAGTAAAGTAGAGCTAGTGGAGTAGGACAGAAAGGCAGAGGTAAAGGTAGAACAAGTTCAACAGGTCCTAGTGTCAGGATTGAGGTATGGAGTAATCAGCTGCAAATTCAAGCCAAAATCTTTGCCATCGCCAGATAGGCGGACCTAACTCCCCAAATGTTGTTGCAGGTGTTTTACCTATGTTTCAATTTGGAGCATTTGCATTGTTTAATCCAGGATCTACACATTCATTATCACACCACATTTAGCATCTAAATTGCATTATGAGACAGAGATGTTAAAATTTGGCCTCAAGGTGAGTACTTTAGTAGGTGTACTATAATGATTGGAGAAGTTTTTAAAGGATGCATTATTCGAGCTGATCAGGCAGAGTTGCAAGCTAATTTAATAGTATTGCATTTAAAGGACATATGTCTTATTTTCGGTAAGGATTGGCTTATTGCACATAGAGTTGTTAAGAACTATTACATTAAGCAAGTCATCCTTAAATTTCCTAATTAGCCAAGAGTGACATTTCGAGGTGTTAGTCAAGCAATGCTAGCTAGGTTGATTTTTTCAATGAGTGCTCTTAGACTAATTCGAAGTGAATGTGAGGCATATTTAGCCTATGTGACTGATACACGAAATAAGTAGACAATTCAAAATATTCGTCTTGTTAGGGATTTTCTGGATGTGTTCCCTACTAAATGACTGGGTTTACCCATGGATAGGGAGATGGAGGTCACTATTAACTTAGTTCAAGTACCGCTCCTATATCTATTCCTTCTTATAAAATGACACCCGTGGAACTTAAGGAACTTAAGACCTAGTTGTAAGAGTTATTGGATAAGGGTTTTATCAAGCCTAATGTTTCACCTTGGGGAGCTTCAGTTTTGTTTATGAAGAAGAAGAATGGGAATTTAAAATTATGTATTGATTATAGGCAGTTGAATTGGGTGATAGTTAAGAACAAGTATCCTTTATCGAGGATAGATGATTTACTTGATCAATTACAGGGAGCTTAGGTGTTTACTAAATTGGATTTAAGTTCAGGGTGCTATGAGTTGAAGATAGTAGAAGTTGATGTACCAAAAAGTGCATTCAGGACAAGATATAAGCATTTTGAGATTTTAGTGCTGCCTTTTCGGTTAACAAATGCTTCGGTAGCTTTTATGACGTTGATGAATAAAGTGTTCCAACCTTACTTAGATCATTTTCTGATTTTATTCATATATGATATTTTAGTGTGTTCGAAGAGTAGAGAGGAACATTCTAAGCATTTGAGGTTAGTCTACAGTCAATAAGGGAATAACAATTGTATGCTAAGTTCAGTAAGTGTGAATTATGGCTTAATTAACTGATATTTTGGGTCATATAGTACCTAGATCGGGTATATAGGGAGACCCAAAGAAATTTGAGGCATTTATGAAGTGGGAAGCCTCGAGAAATGTATCTAAGATCTGGAGTTTTCCTGGATTAGTAGGTTTGTTGAGGGGTTATCTTTAATCTCAACCCATTTTATAAAGCTTTTGAGGAAGAATGTACCTCTCAAATGGATTGATGAATGCCAAAGGAGCTTTAAGGAATTAAAACACCAACTAACTACAACATCGATGTTAGTTATTCCATCTAGATCTGGAGAATATATAGTATATACTGATGCTTCACGCCTGAAGTTAGATGTGCTTTGATGCAGTATGGCAGAGTGGTTATATATGCATCAAGACAGTTAAGGTCATATGAGTTCAACTATCCGGTTTATGATTTAGAGCTTACTAAAGTTATGTTTGCTTTAAAGATGTAGACAAATTATCTATAAGGTGAAACATTTTAAATATTTATAGATTATAAAAGTTTGAAATATTTATTGCATTAGAAAGAGCTTAATATGAGACAAAGGCAACGGATTGGATTGCTTAAGGATTAGAATTGCATGATTGAATACCATCATGGTAAAGCTAATGTTGTGATTGATGCATTAAGTAGGAAATCTAATAGCAGCGTGGCATAGATTCAGATATCAAGGTTACCAAACCTAGAACAACTGAGAGCATTGAATGTTGAGCTAAATTTCAGAAAGAATGAAGCATTGTTGGCTACAATGAAGCTTGGACCGGTGTTGCATTAGAGGATCATAAAGTTCAAAACAAGGATCCAGAATTTGTGAAAATTGTTGAGAAGTTGAATCGTAATTCGAATTATGAGTTTGAATTGAGGGAGGATGCATTGTGGTTGAAGTAGAGATTATATGTACCTGATGTGAATGATCTGAGAAATGAGATTTTAGAAGAAGCACATATAGCAACCTATGTTATGCATCCTAAAACTACTAAGATGTACAGTACTCTAAAAGAAAGGTGTTGGTGGCCAGGGATGAAGAAACTAGTGGCAAAGTTTGTTACTAAATGTTTGACTTGTTAGTAAATTAAGGTAGAGCATCAGGCTCTAATTGGAAAGTTACAACCATTGCCTATTCTGGAATGGAAATGGGAGAGGATCACTACGGATTTCAATATAGGCCGGGGACTTCAAGGAAATATGATGCCATATTGTTCATTACTAATAGTTTATGAAATCATCTCATTTCTTTCCTGTATGAGAGAATAATACGTTGGATCAGTTAGCCCAGAAGTATGTCAATAAGGTAGTGAGATTACATGGAGTTCCAGTGTCCATTGTATCAGACCGAGACCTCAGATTTACTTCTAAATTTTGGGGTAGTTTACAAATACTTCTAGATTTTGTTTAACCCTTCATCCTCAGACAAACAGACAGAGTGAGAGGACTATTAAGATTGTTGAGAGTATGCTAAGAGCTTATGTTATGGAGTTCCAACGATGATGGTATCAATATATAGCTCTTATTGAAATTGTATACAATAATCATTATCACAGTAGTAGCGATATGGCACCATATGATGCATTATATGGCAGAAAGTGTCAATTGCCTTTCTATTAGGATGAAGAGGGTCTAAGGATTGTTTAAGTCCCAAAGTTGATTCAAGATACTGTTAATAAGGTTAAATTGATCTGTAGTAGACTGAGGCTCTCAAGATACGCAAAAATTTATGCAGATCAGCACCCTAGAGATTTAGAGTTCCAAGTGGGAGATAAGGTATTTTTTAGAGTATCACTTTGGCGAGGAGTGCTAAGGTTTGGTTAAAAGGGTAAGTTAAGTCTTAGATACATTGGTCCTTATGAGATTACTGAAAGAAAAACATCATTGGCTTAGAAGTTAGCATTACCAGCTAAGATGGCTCAAATTTATAATGTGTTTTATGTTAATATGCTTAGAAGATATTAGTCAGATGTGACATATGCATCACAGGCTTAGGAGGTTAAAGTTGTAACTAACTTGAGTTATGTTGAGGAATTGGTTAAGATAATTGGTTATCAGACTAAACAATTGAGAAACCAAGTGATTACATTGGTTAAAGTCCTTTGGAGGAATCATTGGAGAGAAGAAACCACATGGGAAATTGAGGAAAACACGAGGAAACAATACCCCTATCTGTTTGATCAATCAGGTAAGAATTTCGAGGACGAAATTCCTTAAAGGGGAAAAATTGTAATAGCCCAGTTTCCATACTAAGGGTTAGAGCCTTAGATTATTTCATATGAGTTAAATCATTTCAGCATTCATGAAATGCGTTTCAATCACATGCATATCACTAGCATACCCACATGAATTATAATTTCGTATGCATTGCAAAAATAGTATATGCACTCAATTAACATATTCTGGGGTATAAAAGGTTTAAAATGGTCATGATGTGAATTGTGTATTGATTATGCCTTGAATTTTGGTTTGATTGATTACAAGTAGCAAATTTGGAGTTATTTATTACCATTAGAAAAGTGATGAATTAAAATGTATATTTAAACTAGGAAAAATGCCAAGTGGTAAGACAACTTGACATATAGAAAATTAGGATGACTAAGCCTATAAAATAAGTGACAAATGGCATAGATAAATGAGTGACATTTGGCATAGGTAATTAATTGACTAATGGCAGCAATGATTGAGTGAAAAATGAAATAGTAACTAGGTAACATTTGGTAGCTTATGGAGGGGATAAGTGGCTTGCATGCTTAGGGACTGGTGACATCTAGCATCTAAGGTGTAATGTTCCTCCAAGTGTAGTTTCAGCCATGTTCATTCTTCCTCTCTTCTCATCTATCACCACTGAAATCTACTTCTATCTCCTATTCATGTGTTTTTCTTAAAGCTATGTTAAATTACCACGAGAAATACATGCTTTTACCCTTCATAAAATAGCTAAAGAACCAGATTGTTATTGTCTTTTATCATAGCCAAAAACAATCCAATTTCTACCTTGAATTTTGGATGATTTTGCATGTATAGAGGGCTAGGAAAATTTGATGAATTTAGCAGGAATTGGAAGCTAAATAAGTAAGTAAAGTGTTGTTTTTTTATGGCATGATATAATAAAAAGATTATGATGATTGAATTGGGATACATTGTATATGATGTTGAAGTTATGTTAGAAAATGGAGAATGAATGGGCAATTTTCTAGTCTGTTTTTGCATAAGTGAAAACAGTAGTTTATGGAATGTTGTATGGATGATTAAGTTGGGATTTGAAGTATAATTGATGAAGAATTCATGTTAACGAAAGTTGTTATTAAGGTTTTATCAAATCTAGAAAATTTGAGCTATAGCTGTGTTTGTAAAAAAAATGAATGATAATGACATAATTGAGAAAAATTTTGTAAGCCTTAATGTAACTAATATGGAAGTTAAAATAAACAAAAATGAAGTAACCTTAAAGGAAATGAAATCTGGAAAACATCACTTATTAGTGATGTCTTTAAGTTTGTAAAATTTGTGAGGTATTGAAGGTAGTAAAGTTACACACAGTAGTGATGTTAATGACAAATTCTAGAATTTTAATTTCAGCCTTGTGTACATGTTGAACAAAATGAGAAATTTCACCCTAAATTAGTATATTTGAACTTTATTAAGGTTAGGAATGAACCTATATTATTCCTTGATTAATTGGTTAAGAGCTTGATAAGTTTATGTAGTTAATTGAAGTCATAACCTAAAGAATGAACTGTTTTGATGTGATTGAGTTCAAATCTAGAAATTATGATTTGTTAAAGGAATAAATGAGTTCTTTTAATGTAACACGATATTTAGGAGATGAGTAATGTGTATAAGGTATGGATGAATGATCATTGAAGAACATGGGGTAATTATAAATGAGAATTGGGTAAATGTATAAGCATATGTTGCTGGAAAAAGTTTGGTGCATGTATAGATTTAGCTTGCTGAAATTTTAGATTTAAAGAAACAATTGTGTGTGTATTATAAAAGGTTTTTGATCATGAAAATGTTCAAGAAAAAATTGTAAAGTATGGTTAATGAATTTGGAGTAAATCAAGCTAACTCAAAGGAAAAAACTTGATTTCAATTAAAGTATGATGTTTGAATGGTCAAAATTTATGAGTAGTTACATAACCAAAAAGGTCAAATGAGCATGCATTAAATAGGACACATATACGTATATATATATATATGCAAGATTGAATATTCATATGATTGATCAACTTAGTAATGTGTGAACTATATGTGTGTATTGCATGACAAAAAAAGCAAAAATTGATTGTCACCATCTAGATTTTACCGGGTCATCAAGGCAATAGCTTATCTGGACAGTACTATGAGTTAACCAAGATGTTTTCTCATTATGACTAAATTATTTTTTATTAACTTTTAGATATTGAATTGTTATTGATATGATTATGATAACTCTAGACATTGATGGTCCAAGGAGTTCAATATTCAGGATTATATTGGAAGCATTTTCTAAATGTATGTGAATATGGAAAATGTTTACGCAACTGAATGAAAGTGTTGAAAGTGGAGTCACATGTGCATTTGCATATATAACTTTAAATGTATTATGTGAATGATTGTGAAGAATTATTAAATTGTGTTGATATAATGATACATAATCATTGTGTACATTTTGATAACATGAATGACTGAAATAAATTATTGGATTATTCTGAAATAATTATATGAAATGTTTTTAGTTCATGATGTATTGTTGAGATATGATGTGATACATCTACCGAATTGGTTTATACTTGTCATATTTGTGTTCTAACTTAAGTGAGCATGTCGATGATGCTTCATTCATTGAGCTCCCAAACTCATTAAAATTGCATGGTTGATTTTCCAGTATAAGGGAGACCTAGCTACTAAGGCATTCTAGTAGAAGTTTAGTAATATCAATTTTGGAAACAAGAATGGCTAATATGGAACATTTTATGAAAGAGCAGTAAACTCTAAGATGTTTTTTGTAATGTAAATATATGAATTATAAAGTGTAATGATGCAGTGTAAGCTATGTTTACGAATGAAATGGGAAAAGTTGATCTTTGAACACTTATGCTATGGCATCAGCTGCTTTAAAATGCCATTTTCATAGACTATGCTCCTTAATATCCTCTAAATGTTCGTGCATATGCTGATGAGCCCAAGTTACGACAACTCCGGATGAAAAGAAAATAGTGGTATTAAGAAAAGGGATTTCCTAAGGATCCAAAACCCCAATCTTTGAACTTGATGGTATATCCCTTTCTTCTTTGAAAACCTTCCCAATGTCTTCTTCATTAGCCATCCTTTTAGTAATTATTTCAAGGTTCATAAGCTTCTTGCCTCTCGTTAAGGTGATTGCATTAAATTCTTCATATTTTTCTTATGATGTGAAGATAGTTTTCCTCCCTTTTAAGCTTTTTGAAAGTTTATTGCCTTTGCCATTTTGCTTACCTATTTTCCAAATTATGAATGTTGTAATTCACATTCCAAAATTTAGGTCTAGTCTCGTGCTAAAATTGTTGAACATCTTGTTGGAATTGTGAAGTGTTAGTTGTAAGATACTTAACTATATCTTTTAATGGTGTACTTGAGGTAGAAGATGCTTGTGGCCTTGATTCGAATGGTTGTGTTCCTTTTTACCTATTATAGAAGTGATTCTACCACCTATTTTCCTTATAACTTAGGTTAGCATGATTTGTCTAAAAGGTTATACATCTAGGAATATGAGTTAACTAGTCGTGAAAATTTGGTCCCGTAGCATTTACATATTTCATACTTCCCTTTGTTGTATGTTAGGCACCCATCAGTGAGGTGGCTTGTATTTGTTTATATCTTGCAAGCCTTTACTTATGCTTATTTAATTCAATTTATCTAACAAAAGATGTTAGCTCATATAAAAGATGTTCAATGGATGAAATACTTACCTCGTTTATACGACAACAACGTTATGAGTGACAAATCGTTGGGTGTTTACAGTTATGCACTCAATTAGAATCCTGACCTCCATGGGGCTCTTCTCATATAGTGCTTTACCACCCACTGTAAAAACCAAAATCCTTTCAACAGGTAACAATCCTCATACAAATATTGGATAAGGAGTTGCTCTGAAATGTTGTGGTCAGGATAGCTGACACATAACTTCTTGAGGCATTACCAATTCCTGTAAAGGAATTCGCCATTGTGTTGCTTTATGCTACATATTTCTTTTCGTATACCCTTTATCTTTGAAGATAGAAAGTATTTTTCCAAAAAATAACCATTTCATTTTGATTAATATGTTAATGCTTCTAATGGGTAGATCAAAAACCAGTCTTTTGCTGCATCCTTCAATGAGAATGGGAAGGCTCTCAACATAATTTGCTCTTCTGTCACCTCTGAAGGTTTCATACTAAGACAAACAAAATCGACCTTCTTAAGATTCTTATGAGTATCCTCATCTGTGAAACCATGAAAGTTGGGAAAAAAAATGGATTAGGCTAGAATTAGGCTCAAAAACAACATTTTCAGCAAAATTTGTAAAAGTAATCCATAATGGTCTTTGAGTCAAATTTGGAGCATCAATTCAGTGCAATTCATTCTTTTTGTTTAATTTCATAATTTCACAATCCATATACCTTCTTAAATTTGATTCTTAAAATTTTGTTTTTAATTAATTTATTGCAGTTAAAAACTTCTTTATGAGATGACCTTGGGGCGTCCACTACATACTACAACAACCTCGTATACATTTGGGTGACATGTTTAGGTAGTGTTAAGTTTAATGCAACACTTGTCAGTACTAGCTATAGCTATGCCATGTACTTACGATATTACATAATTGACTAAGTCATAAAATAGGTCAAACAAGTTTTTAGCTCCGCTGTCGGGGATGGTGATATTAGGAAAGCCTGGTTGCTATTAGTGCAGTCATTTTCATTTTATTTTATTTTATCTTTGTTTTTATCTTATTTTATTTAAATTATTCTTTTTCGTTTATTTATTTTACTTTTATGATATTGTATTGTATTTTTGGCTTATTTATTTAACTATCTTTTGAATTTCTCTAATTGATCGTGTGTTTGTGGCTTATTATAGGAATTACAATTCATTTTCATAACCGTAGCTCGCAATAGGAGGATGGAGTGGAAAATACTATTATGAGATCAAACATATATCGTAACAATTTGTATCATCACCATATATCAGAGAGAGGTGTGATCATATGTATTCAGAAGCTTAACTGATATTTAGGCCATGTTGCGAAATTCTTAGGAGTTATCACTACAAACATGAATGTCGAGCACTAACTTATGGATGGGAGCATGTCTAATAAACTTCACAGTGCAGTATATGAGGACAACTATAATTCAGAATGGAGTAACTCTTATGTATATAGATGGAATATATGCTCCAGCTGAATATTTACAACAAAAAGTAGCTCCAATTAACGAGTCAACTTTGGAGGATATGATAACTGACTTTATTCAAGAATCAATTATAAAGCATCATGAAATAGAGGCCTGTATACAAAATTTGGTGAATTAGATGGACCAAGTGGTGAACATATTAACTGATGATATATAAGTCGGTGCGCCTAGTCTTAGTGAAATAAACGTTAAAGGACATGGAATGGAAATCTTAATTAAAAATCATGATGAGCTTAAAGATAAATTAATGGAAATCTTTGTTGAAATGAAAACGGGCCAACATAAATTCAAGAATGAAGAAAAGACAAGGTTAGCATGGTGGTACATTCCAAAAAGAGATCCCAGTGGAAGATGAAGAGGAAGCAATTTATAGAGATAAATTAATGGGAATCCTTGCTTAAATTAAAGATGATTGATACGATTTTGAGAGTAAAAAAAATCAAAGGTTGGTTTCATAAATGGAGGGAGATTTCAGAAAGACTTCGTAAAGAAAAAGGAAGTGTTACAGATCAATTAATGTAATACAATGTTGAACATATTGCTAATCGACACAAATTTACAGAAAAAGTTTCTTCACTTGAATATCATAAGCATAACATAGAACACTATTTTAGCCTATTAACGTAGTAAAGTGAAGACATATTTCATGGATGAAAGGCATTCCAAGAAAATGAGGAGGTAGTTGTTGTTGTTATAGAGGAGGACGAAAATAATATAGAGGCAGTAGACATAAAAGAAGAATAATTCTCCATCCAAGAAGAGAAAATAGAGGGGTAGCAGAAGCGAATTGAAAAAGATGAGCCATAAACCTCTTTTTAGAAAGAAGAAGAAAATGAGAGAACTAGGGATGTTGAGGAAGAATTGGTGGAGGAATCAAGTAAGGAAAATACCGATGAGGCATTGATACTAACCTTAAGTACGGAGGATTCCCACTTCCTCGAAGACAAACTGTTCAAGTTAGTTGATGATTTAGGAGTTTCATTTTCCCTTATTTTACTAACAAATTTTCATTAAAAGGGCATTATTGTGTGAAATTGGATTGATTAATTTTATAAATTATGCCCTAATGATTATCTTGCAACAAGATGGCTCACTTACAGCTTATAAAACTACTTTACGGAGAAAAGGGTGGAAACAAGACATTGATCATAAATCTTGGACGATGGAAATGTGCAAGTTAAGTTGAGCTACCGACTTTAAAGAAGCACTGCATGGGAGGCAACTCATAAGTTAGTTTTAAATTTATTTCAATTTTGATATTATCTTGTGTTTTCTTTTGTGTTAATATAGGATTTGTTTTCTTGTATGTTATTTGTTTTGTTTCTTTTTATCCTTTTCTTTTATATTTTCAAGGATGCTAGTCTCATAGACGAAGGTTCCAAATTAAGAAATTGTCATAGTCAAGAAAGTGCCAACTCATCCCTCTCACTCATTATACATGTTTATATTATATACATTGAGGACAATGTATGACTATAAGTTTAGGGAAGAGGTTAATGATTTTAATTATTTATTTAAGGTTATTATGATCCTAATTATAAATCTTATTAACTGATATTTTGAACAGATTATTCTGTCCATTAATACTCTACTTTATTGTTAAATATTGATTTGAATTGGCGTGCAAAAGGATAATGATTAGAATAAATTTAGTTTTCTAAGTCATATTTTCTGTAATCATTGAATTTCCAGTTTGGGTTAAATTGCATATCATTTACACTTATATATACCCCTTTTTTCATGAGTTTTTAAGTCTAGAATAAAATTTCAAAATTTTTGTATGCTTTTGTTATTCTTTCATTTGTTTGATATCATATATAGTATGATAATTCTATAAGTTGCTTCTATTATGCATGTTGAGACCATATTTGTCAAATTAGAAGCATTAACATGATGAAGGCACTTAGATTCACCTAACTGCTTAGCCTATTTTTTTGAAATTATCGTACCTATAAAATTTATTTTTAGGAGTAACTTAGTTGAGCCTTAGCCTTTTTCGTTGACTAAACCAACATATTAACCTCTATCATATTTTTCTTTGAAGATCTATTTACTGTTTTGAGCCTTGAAGTTTATTTACATTAATTACTTATTTGAAACTTGAAATTTTTAATGGTTTAATATTTCTTTAATTATGGTATATGATGAATTATATATATATATATAAAAGAAAAAAGAGCAAAATAAGTATGCAGTGCCATTTGTTTTGTATTGAAAGGACCAATATATATTATGAGTAAGTTTCATGTAATATTCTTTTTAGTAAATTCCCTTCAAATCAACCTTTTTATTATCCCAATCATAACCTTCTTAAACCCCGTTACAACCTTATAAGACCTTTGATTTTTGTTTCTAGTTTGCACATAAACGATGATGATGTGATTTTAGTGAAAAAATATGATAAGAATTGTACGATGCATTGATTGAGAGTTTTGAAACTTTCACCCTAAACACTTGAGTGCATTAAGTGAAATCTTGGTGAGGGTGTAAAGATATATGTTGTTGACCTCAATGCGATTGTTGATGTGCTTCTTATTGTAAATCCTCAAACTTTTCCTTTTATTGAATATAAATTTTTATGTTCATTGAATACTTTTTCCACTTAAATAGTGAATTGTCCAGAATAGGTGTTAAGGTTTAGTGGTAATAAACTGGGCCAAAAATAAGTCTAACCTGATCGATTTAAGGAATTCTGAAAGTTTAGGAATAAAATATTTTTTGGAAAGTAATGGGTATGAATGATTTTTAACCCATGTTTTTTAAAGCATCCAATCAATAAGTAATAACCTTAATTATAGTATTTCATGGTCAGTTTGATGATAAGATGGTTGCAAAATATTTTCGAAATTTAATTTGGTAAGTTGATCAATTAAATTCATCAAAGGACAATTTGGGGACTTTTCACATTATGATTAGGGGCAAATTGGTCTTCTTAAATAGTGATTAGTGGATTCATGACTCCGATGGGAGATGAAATGTGTCATTTGTTAAAGGAGTAAAGACTTAACATTACTTCATTTGATATCATAACTCAAAGAGTGAAACAAAAAAACAAAAAGAGAAGAGCGAAGGTAATTTTGGGCAAGGAGAAGTGGTCGCAAGGTTACGTACACCAAGTTTTAATATTTGTTAACCTTAGTAAATTCGCAAGTGCATGGGTCATTCACGTAGTACCTAAGGTATAAATCCTAAGAGGAGGGCTAATCTAGTCCTAAATTCTAAGGTCGCACTAAACTACAATAATTCTAAATAAATAAATTAATGCAGAAATAATTCAATCAAATTATTGATTGTAAGAATTAAAGCGCAAAAATATAAACAAAATGACAAATCACATAACCTAATCAAAAATCAACCTAGAAACTACCAAGAAGGAGAAAGGGGGTTTTTATTCGACTTTAACGAAAACCTAATTGATTATGAAATTATTGAATTATTGGGTCTAGACAGTCCTAGGGTGAATTACTCTCTCTCGAGTTATAATTCTTAAACTGAATTTATAATCCCTAATTTAAATTATAGAGTTGCAATCTATCGATTCAAAATTGACCCAAAAACTAAATTAGTTATAAAATTGTCTAATAACCTATCGAGAACCTATGCTTGATCCCTTGTTACACGATTCTACCGGCTTGATTCAATTTCTTATCTATCAAATTACCTAAATCTCTTTAGCCCAATTTGATTATTTTCACTCAGCTAACCCTTTCAGTTTATTGCCAAGTTATTAAGGAAATAAATTGAATCACAATAAATCAATAAAAAATGCAATCAATTAAACTACATTAATATCAAGAACAAAAATCCTGAGGGTGAGTTTAGGCATCAATCGACATTCAACTACAACTATTCTCAACAAATGTTACAATTTCATACATTAAAAAAACGAAATAAAATAGAAAATACTATCAGAATGAACTCGTGGAGGCAAAAATTGCTAGAAATCACCTATTTTAGGAAGTACGTCGCATCAAGCTTTGTCTTCGAGCCTCTCTTCCGTTGTCTCCTTCCTCGATCTATCAATAACTCTCTGGGTTTTTTTTTGAAATATGGCTGATGCAAGGCTCTCTTGCACAACTTTCTAGGTTACTCCTTCTATCTTGTAATGTTCTATTTATATTTTGGAAGCCTTAGGTTTAATTCATGGTCAAAACAGTCCAAAAAGTCATACGAAAATTGAGTTTTTGTATTAACCAGATTCAGGCCACGATTATAGCCCTACCTGCCACGATCGTGGCCAACACCTCAACCTCTCTGTCACAATCGTGGTCCAGTGTGCACAATTATGGTCTGAATGGAAGCTCTCTGTTACGATCGTGCCCTTAGTGCACGATCATGGCTTGGTAGCTGCTGGTTCATCCCTTTCTATCACAATCGTGGCCTATTGTGCCACGATCGTGGGTATTGTCTTTGGCCTGAAACTCCTCGAGTCTTATATGTTCTTCACCATTTACCCTAAAACACTAACAAGCACATCAAGATACCTTGAAAGTATAACATTTAAGCTTAAAGACTCCATATTAATCCATAAAATACTTAAACACCTAAACTAACACAATTAACACATAAAAGCACACTTAACACTCAAATTAACACTAAATACCTAACAAATTAAAGCCTAAAACACAATGCAAATCACAAATATCAACATCCCTACACTTAAATGTTTGTTTGCTTGAGACTTGTCCTCAAGCAAACAAAACAACAAACACTTGACAAACACAAAACACACAGTGCAATAATGAGACAATGGATTTAATGTCATGAAATAAGTTTAATCTTAAACACAATCTGATAAGTTATATCTAATCATTAAGAAGCAAAATCTATATCTAAGGGCTTTGAGCTAAATAAACAAATTAATCAAGATCTAACTGTTAATTCATCAACATTTTTTAATTATACGCATTTATTAGTAAGTCTTTGGTCCTTCATACTTTGTAACTATTCCTAAGTATATTGTCTTGAAAAATCAAGCTATTTACAAGTATGGTAGGTTTTATTAAGAAAAACATATTTTTATTTTTACTTTTGTATTGATTCTAATGAACATAGACTTAGTCTTTTTATGCAAAGGTAAACATTGGTAATGAATGTCGATCCGGTTACTCAACTAAGTCCTATTTTTATTAATCTACTTGGTTGAAATGTCATTATAGCCTTTTAACATGAAGGCACTCATTTGTGTTGTGTGCTGATTTAATTACTCAGTTACATAATGTGTTCAATTGGCTACTAGCTCTATTCATAACCCAAAGGTCAGAAAAATAATGATTTAGTTGACAAAATAAACACGTGTGTTTTAGCTATTTGTTTTCATGAAAAAAATACTAGTAAAGCTACTTAAGTTGAAAGGCCTAAATTTATGAATGAATGTGACAATCTAGAAGGTGCTAAATTTACACAAAGTCCTAACTAAGCTGTATATTTATCCAAAGAATCCTAATTCACTAGTTTTTCAAGCTAATGATCATTCACAACCTAATAGATTATGTTCAAAATTAAATGAATTTCACTCAATCTAAGCCATTGACACACTCATACACTTCACACAATGCAACCTAATAACTATCATACAGTAAGAAAAATCACATGAAAGCAAATCACATGAAAGCAAAACACATAATCCCTCCCCACACTTGAACAACACATTATCCTCATTGTGAGAAGGAAACATACACAAACACATAAAAGAAAAGAAAAGACAAAAATTAAAGTAAAAAAATAATGAACATAAAACAAATAAAATAGAACTGTAGGCTAATTTGGGGTAAAATTTATACAATTGGGATAGACATAAATCCTATGGAGACGAAGGTGGTGATGGTATCAGAGGTGGCAATTTAACACCCTGAGACTCGAAATACCGATGGATTCGTCAGATGTCTTGATTTTGGTGTTGTTATGTCCGTGCCGTCTATATATATTTTCTGTTGGAATTTAAATTTTCTAATAAAATTAAACAACGAAACGATTTATTTTCCATGTCCTCCGATGTAGTGCTTCTTTTAACGTTGGTAGCTCAACGCTCCATTTTAAGCTTAAGGTGGTTGGAGTGAATGGTTTGATGGTAGTATCGCTATTCTTTGCCTTGCCTTCTCCTTTGCGTGTGCTTCTTCTAGAAAGCATTCCCTGGATCCTCAATTTCCTCCCATCGTCCTCAAGATTCGGTTCTTTGATGTCCGCTAGAGGTGAAGGAGCTTCGTACTCTCTACTAGTCACCGTCAAGGTTATATGTGTTGGATCAGGAAAAGAAAGCATGCCATATTTGGAGAACCGGTAGATTTCAAAGCATTTTAGAAATCTTATTTGTAGCAGAAGCAATATATCCAAATCATCATGCCAATCTATAGATGATATGGTATAAAGATAATAGTAAACATAAACAAGATAGTGATATTACTGACTCCTTCACTACAGCTTTAATTTCTCGTTGTGCTATCCTCTCCTTCTTCTTGTATCCAAAGCATTTGCTTTTGAATCCTTTTCTTTGTCAATCTATCCTCTCCTTGTT
>JAOSBO010000006.1:11469252-11486540 GCA_027563915.1 Erythroxylum rotundifolium | reverse complement strand
CTAGTAGTTTAATTAATTAGTACTTTTGCGGGAACCTTTACTAGAATTGTTATTCTTGGATCTACTTTTTATAACAATTAAGATCTTCTTTGATTTCTTATATATATATATTCCCTCTCTCATGTAAGCTTTATGCTTATTCTTCCAATTAAGCATACATGTGACACTCCCACTCACATCAGAATCAGGGTTGACATGATGCTTGTCTCTGTAAAATATCTATTTGGTCCATCAAATGAACGCGAATGGGATTATTATTCCCAGAACCCCAATTTCTTCTAGCAACCTTATTCTTCAATCTGCAGTTATACGACAAATAGAGACAGAAAAACAAAAAATATCTATTCATTGGAATATAATTTGGCCATCTTAGTTCAGAAACTTATAATTTATTACCCAGAGCCTGAGTCTTAAATCTAAAGTGTCCTTATAACTAATTACTCCCCACGAGTAATGTATTATATCATGTGTTAGATTAGAGTCGTAGCGATGAACGATTCAGGTCACCGTGAAATTAGTTACGTGTAAACTGTTAAGACGTACATTTGTTATACGTATTCACTGAAGCAGAATAACTTAAGATAGTGATTGCAACACATCAATTTTCTTTTGTCAGTGTCATCTTCGTATTATATTATTCATGCACACTGAAGAAAAGGACTTAAAAGAATAAAATCCCAAATGGGCCCACATTTAATGAACGAAAACTCATAAAGTAATTGTAATTTCGATTCTTACCAATATCGACAAAACTAAACAAAGTAAATGCCAAGTTTATCATACTTGGTCAAATTACTACGTGAGTTTGATTAAAATAGGTGACTTTAACGAATTCAACGGAATGATCAGACAACGAAAGTATAGTTGTAAGCTTTTGGCAATTGTTTTTTATTTTACTTTATTAATTCTATTTCAATAGAATTCCATTTAATTCCTTTACCTTGGCTGATCTCTAATTTTTTAAAAAACATTGATGTTTAGTTCAACACCACCTATCTTATTCACGAGTTGATAATTGCACTTTTTGAGGCAAGACGGTGTTGTCCTGTAACCAACGATCAGTTGCACAGACATTTACTAGTACAAAAATTATAGAGGACAACCAAAGTGAAGGCCTTTGATTTTGATATTGGCCAAATTTTGGAATACATGTCTAGTCATTTTTTACCATTGTCAGTTCTGGGGTGACTAACTTGGCGCCATTATATTATGAGTTGCTGTAATTGGTAGCTCCCTGCATGGTATCAATTGTGGACACTAATGGGCTAGTGGAAGAATAGTCCTTGCTTTTGCCCCACACGACAGAGTACAGGCAGCTTGCGATAATAATACCTCCGTTGACACTGAGGTTTAATCACAAGTGACATAGTTAGTTCTAATCATAAGCCAAACCTGACATTAAACAACTAGGTTTATGCCTAAATTCGAGATGAGATTTTCTATTCCCATAAGAGAAGATGGCACAGAGTAGGAATGGATCTCATTTGCTTAAATTCAGTTCGTAGTCCTATCCTACAATCGAAGAAGGATATCCTAATGAAAGAATGAAGAACAGGGAAAAGATGGAGAAGAAGGAGAGAGAGAGAAAATATACAGGAAGGAGAAAAATTCTCCTTCTCCTTCTCATTGCACGGTCACACATATACATTAGTACAAAGATTTTCTAATATCCTACGAGTCAATCATTGGTTGTTCTACATAACAAGCTTCTCAACGTTTATTTATTTATTTTATATTCAAATATCCCACCTCTGCTGGCTCTCTACCCCATGAAATAATCTTTAATCCAAACTAGATTCTTGAGTTGCCTCCTGAGCCATAGGCCTCCATCATTTACCATGCTCGTAACATTACCATCCCCATTTATAGCAACTTTGTCCTCAGGGTGGAATGAAGGAAAGTTTGTAGTCATGTCTTGCTTCCACTCCCAAGTAGCTTCGGTCTTAGGCAACTATTTCCATTTGATAAGTAATTAAAGTAGAGACTTCTCTTGTTGTTATACATAACTTTGGTCAAGGATAGCTTCAGGTTCCAGAACTGGTTGACATTCAAAAATTACTACTAGTAATGGCATAGTTGATGTAGGAATATCACCTTGGTAATTTTATTTTTAGGAAAGAGATGTGAAAAACAGGATGGACTTTGCATTCTTTAGGAAACTCCAGTTCATAAGCAAAATACCGATCCTCTTGAGTATCTTATAAGGCCCAAAAAACCTCCTCAAAAGTTTCTGAGAGCATTGATGAACCACCGAATGCTATCGATAAGGTTGAAATTTAACCCAAACCTATTCATTTATAGCAAACTGCCTTTCCACCATTTGTCTATCAGTTTTATCTTCATTGGGTTTTAAGCTCGAGCTAGGTGAGCCTTTAAACTTTTCAACACTACCTTAGTGCTTCCTAAAAGGTAAGTCGGAATAGTTGGTAAAGCATATCTATAAACTGCTTCGAATGGGGCCATGCCTATTGCAGAATGTATCGTCTTGTTACAAGACCATTCAGCCCATTGTAAGACACTACACCATTTACTTGGATGATCAGCAGTAAAGCAACGAAGGTAGCAATCCCCCTAGCTTACGAGTTAAATAATTCATCTTTTGGAAGATTTGACAAGTTGCAATATATGTTACTACTGACTTCCTCATGCAACTCAAAAAGAAGTTAGCTAATAGCCTAGTCACTGCTTTAGTAACACTTACATGTCCCCTTGTCACAGTTCCATGGTACTTTAGTATCAACTATTGTTGTAATAGATGCCCATCTAGCACAACAATTTGACTTGGATGCAAAATTAACCCATCAATAACAGTATAATTAGGATAGTGATCTGGCTGCTTCTGAAGCATCTGAAGGAAGTCGAAACTATCTTTATCTGAAATATAATATTGTTGTAGCTGGTCAAGGAATGTAAATATTAGGCCTGAGATTGCATGGCAAGTTGCTGCAATAGTAACTGACTTGGACAGGGCATTGGTCGCATGATTTTGAGAGCCAGGTTTGTACTGAATGGTGTATTGAAAGCCTAATAACTTGGCTAACCATTTTTGTTGTTCTAGTGTTTGTATTGTCTGGTTTATAAAACTACGCAGACTTTGTTGATTGGTGTATATAACAAAGGGTTTCTAATCAAATATTGCTACCATTTTTTAATAGCCTCTGTAATAACATAGAGTTTCTTGACATAAGTAGAAGTTAATTGCATCTCTGGCTCTAATCTTTTGCTGAAAAATGCAATAGGATGACATTCCTGGGATAAAACAACCCCAATAGCAACTTGCAATGCATCAATCTCAACAGTGACGGTCTTAAAAAAGTTTGGAAGACTTAAAACAAGCACAATGGTAATTACTATCTTCAGAGCCTCAAAAGCTTGAGAAGTCTGTTTAGACCATATAAAATTATCACGCTTCAAAAGATTTGTAACTAGAGCAATGACGGTGGAATATTGGAAAACAAATTTCCTACAATACCCAGCGGGCCCCAAGAAACCTCTCAACACCTTTAAGTTATTAAGGACAAATCATGTTAGTACAGCCTCTAATTTTGACAGATCTACTTAAACTCCATCTCCTAATATAATATTCCCCAAATAACCAATTAATGTTTATGCAAAAGAGCATTTAGATCATTTGGCGTAATATTGATTGTTTGCTAGTACATGTAGGACTTGTTTTAGATGTTGCAAATGCTCAATAAAAGAGGAGCTATAAATCAAAATATCATTAAAAAAACACAAAAAGTTAGAGATAAGATTGCAGTAGATCATTCATGACTGTCTGAAATGTGGATGGTGCGTTGGCCAAGATAAATGGCATGACCTTAAACTCATAATGCCCATCTGTTGTTCTGAATGTCGTTTTAGGCATGTCCTCTGTTACCACTCGGATTTGATGATAGCTTGCCATTAAATCAATATTGGAAAACATTGTTACCCCATGAAGTTCATCTAATAGCTTGTCAATAGTTGGAATGGAAAACTAGTCACGCACGGTGACTGCATTAAGGGCTCAATAATCAATAAAGAACCTCCAAGTTTCGTCCTTCTTTTAGACTAAGTGTACCAGAGAAAAGAATGGACTTGTACTTAGCTGTATAATCCCTTTTGCAAGCATCTCAGAGATGAATGATTCCACGTCTTTTTTTTTTTGCTGTGTGGATACCTGTATGGCCTGACATTGACAGGGTTTCTTCTCGATACAAGATGAATGCAGTGATCATAGTTTCTTAGGGGCGGTATACCTTTTGAGCGTCAAAGATGTTTTGGAATTGAAAAAGTAGTTGTTGAAGTTCATGGGATAAATTTGGCTTGTTAGGGCTCTCATATTCTTAAGATGAAGTAAATATTGAAAGAAGTTAGGCTGAATCTATAACATCTTTCTAGGCCATACGCCTCAGTTAACGAAAGGTTGTTGGAGTAGGCTAATTGGGTTTGGTTCCTTTAAGTGTAATTAATGAGCCCTCATAGACAAAAGTCATGGAAAGTCCACGGAAGTCAACCAAAATTGGACCTAGTTAAGCCAACCACTAAATACCCAAAATAATATCTACCTTGTGGACCTTTCAAAGATACAAGTCCAAAGAAAATAAATAGCCTTATAACTTCACATCAATGGATCAAACTAAGCCTAAACAATTTAAGGTTTCCTCGTTACCAACTGCAACTGAAAATGGGAGAGCCGATTGGATTGTGAGCCCCAAGTATATAACAACCTGTGGTTAAACTAGATTGTGGGTATTGCTAAAATTTATCAAAACTGTAAAACAATGACCGTCTACTTTCCCTTGCAGTTTCATGCCCTATAAAGATGAATGACCAAATAAGGTATGAAGAGATACCTAAAACTCTATGGGGTTACCATCAACAAATGTCTGAGGAGCTAGTGGTAGTGGTAGTTCTGACAATGGTATAATAGCTGGGGTAGTTTCAATAGTCAGCAATTCCCCAAGAGAGTCTTTGTCGACTTGGAGCATCAAGAATGGAGTTATACAACAATGATGACCTAGTTTGAATTGGTCATCACAATTAAAGCAAAGTCCTTTGGCTCTTCTTGCTTACGTTTCAATTGAAGGCAAACGACAAATAGGGTAATTGATTGTAGATATTTGTGGTTTAACCTACTGATTGTTTGGGTGGTATATATCGCAGGTATCTAATCTTAGATTCAACAAGTTTGGCGAGAGCCAAAACTGGGGTCAAAGAGCTGGGTTTCAAAATTATGATTTCTCGCTAGATATCTTAACATAAGTCAGAAACAAAACAATTAAGGAGGTGCTCATTTGTTAATCCAGATACACGATTTGAGAGGTTCTCAAACTCGATTTGGTACTGAGTGATTGAAGAGGTTTAGCATAGTTTAAAAAATGATGCCTGAGACTCAATAAATGTAGATGGGGCAAACCATAATTCTAAGGCTCTGGTAAAGGTTTCCTAATTGTTAAGTTGGTTGTTGTGATGCATCCACTGAAACCAAGTAAGTGCTTGACTAGCCATAAAGAAAGCAATGGCTAGTCTCTGATGAGGGGGAATATAATAAAATGTAAAATACTGTTTAACTTGAAACAACTAGATATGAGGGTTAGAGCCATCAAAATTACTAAGAAAGAACTTGTGTGTTTTGCATTTGAATGATGGAGAGGGATTGGGGAGAGAAGATCCTGATGGTTGGGATGGTGTTGCTAGTAAGGTGGAAGGTTAATGGAGATTTGGGAAACATGATTTTTTCGTATGGGCGATTTTAAGTTAAAGGTCAATGATGGAATGAGTTTTGGTTGTGTATAGTGGCGATGAGGTCAAAACATTTGGACTCTAACTTGGATTTAAGGGATGCTTACAACTCTTGAAACTAGACAACAGGTGATTCAATCAGTTTGTGGATAGCCTCTTCCAATCCCGTTTGTGGTTTGAGAGGCATGAAGAGAACGAAATGAAAACACCAATGATAGAAGAGGGATATCCGAACAAAAGAATGCCGAAGAAATATAAGATAAGAACAGAGAAAAGATGGAGAAGAAGGAAAGAGGAAAAAAAATATAAGAAGGAGACAAATTCTTCTTGTCGTTCTCATTACACCAGTCATACATATACTTTGTACAACGATTTTCTTGGATCCTGTGAAGCCATCATTAGCCATTCTACATAACAAACTTCTCAACAATTTTTTTTACTTTTTTACATTCAAATATCCCACCTTCGCTAACTTTCAACCCCATGACATATTGCTTGTTTGACAATCAGTGGATTGCATTAGTTGTTAGCTAAGAACTGATTATATTAGCTGATTTGACAAACATATAACATTAGCTATTTATTAAAGATGTTTGGTAAAATTAGCTGTTTAGTATTAACTGTTTAGTTATAAAATGACTCATAAGGGCATGACAAAAATAACAGAATTTATAAGGCTATGATTAGATATTTAATTTTACAAAAGTTTAAGTTTTTAACTCTAATAAAAAGACATAGAACATTCTAAAAAATTTTGTCATTATAACATATTTTTTATTTTGTAACTAAAAAATTTATTTCACTAGTAAAAAGACTCCCAAGTTTTGTAAGTAAAAAACTTACTTCATTGTAAAAAATTTTATCATTATAGAATACATGCATGATTTTTAGTTTGAATTATCCATAATATCATTATAACATAATTCAAAATTTATGTAAGGAAAAAGCTCCTCTTATGGAGCTTTTATAAATTAGTTTATTAAGATTAAATAAGTTAATCAATAAATTATTCACTAAACATATCAATACCATTTTAAAATAATCAAAAAGCTAATTTTTAGTAAATAAATTAAAAGTCAATTTTCTAACTTTTTGCCAAACACCTCTATATTCTTCAGCGTTTGGATTCTTGGGCTCCCGACCCTTAGCCCTCCGTCATATACCATGCTCGTAACATCCTATCATGATTTCCACCGATGAGTTGACTTCATATGCTGACACAAAATAAGTTGCACCCAGTGAATTCAGAGAGGTCACGTCGGAATAAGAATGTGTCCGGTTGCATGTTGGCAGATTGTCACTAGTTCCTATTGACGGTGCTTTCCTTATAGTCTGGTCAATGTCTTGTCAATGTCACTGTAAGCTTTTGACATAAAGGAAACTCGTGATTATTGGGTTAAGCAAGGATCAATTAGTAGAAGACAATCTCGAAACTAGCCTGTGTTTTTTCTCGTCTATACCGTCCAAGGTGAATCTTTTCTGCAAGAATAGATGACCCAAGAGCTGCAACTATGATCTTGCATAGAGGTTTAAAGGCCGTTACCAATACAGGGCCTCTTGTCTTCATAACCAGACCTTGCACATAGTATGTGATTCCTGAGCTGATAATTCCTGGCAAGTTGCAACATCACTCAACGAAACAAGTTAGACATCTTTTGTTCACCCTAAAGAACAGAAAAACGAGAGAACAGGAAATGAATGCTTTTCTTAGTAATACATCAGCTGGTTAAAATGACTAGAGTAAAATCATAGCATAAAAGCAGCTTGTTTGACAACTAATGTATCTAATCAAGCAACGAACTTACTGATCGAATAAACAGGAGCCAGATGCCTGGAGTCCCAACCGACGGACCAAGCGCCAATGTGACGTGCTACTGCAAATACTATAACGAGACTGCGGGAAGTGCCGGCTAAGCATATCAATGATGAAAGTAAAAGCTCCGCTGGATACTTCTTTATTGTTATGGACTGCATGAGCATTTACCATAATAAAAATAAACATGCATATGATTAACTGCTCACTTAAAAGGATGCTTTCCATTAGTTGATTTTTAATAATCAGCTGGAGGACGTAGAAGGCGGACCAGGAGACACAACCAACAAGGATGAGTCGAGTTCCGGCAATCCAGTGCTTACTATTATCGGGGGAGTTGTCACCACAACCACAACCTCCATGGTGGCCTGGATTTCGAGACGAAACAAGAACAATGAAACGGCCTTGTAAAGTGTCATTTGTAAAGCTCCTCCAAGCGTTACAAGAGTTCCAAATATCTTTGCCTTTCTTCTTATATCCTTTATCTTTATCCTCTCTAACCAGTCAACCATTGAAAACCCATACTAATGCAATTTAAAAGTAACATGAGTGGCTACTTGTTAGTTTTAATGCTACTCTTGTAGGTTTAATTGATACAATTGTTTGTCATTTTTTACCACAACACTAATCCCTTGTTCACCTATTTATGATTAATTATAGGCCAAAGCTCGCTTGAAAATCACAGCAGTTACGAAGGTAACAGGGGAACAGCATTTATTATGGCTGAAGCTATGAGGCGGATGTGTATTGCATTCCTAAGTAAGTGAAGCCCTGGTCTCTGATTGGCCTGCTTATCAATTTCTTTGCAAGTTTTCAATTGTCATGTCAAAGAAAATCGTTAGTTAGGCAGTTAAAAAGCATATGTATATGGATGCATTATTTCGTAATCTAGGCATCCCAGAGTCATTATTTGGAGGAATCCTGAGAGTGCCATCTTTGGCCTTATTTTCCTGCATCACAAACAATTTAAAACATAGATATTATCCATATGTCTTAAACTAAATTTAAGGTATCTAATTGACCTATTCTTAGTTGAACATCTTTTAAGATAGGAGAAAAGGATATGGAAGGTAAACTATAGTATGCTTAAACCTTCTTCCTTTAGTTGAACTAATTACTAAACAGTACAAGACAAACGACTGAAATGAGCAACATTACATAAATAGAACAGTGCTAAAGAAACTTAAACTGTTAAGTTGATGAAGTCTGACCTTTCAAGTATGAAGGCGAGAGGAGCAAGAACAAGGGCGGCAATAGCGTTACTGTAAACCATCAACACATAACGATTCATGCCATGGTTGAGAGACACCATGCTGATTATGTACATGCCCGCCGACCCGAATTTCAGGCAAACCATGAAGACAAAGGCTAGTGTTTTAATTCATTCATCACTACACTTGGACAGAGTCAATGAAATCATACGAGGATTTCATTTTTTATTTTATTCTATTACTCTCACAAGAGATGTTGGCTGGTCTCCCCCAAAGTACTCGTAGGATATAGAGCAAGAAAGCAGACTGTACGTGCTGTGTTTGGCCATGGGTTATTATTGAAGTTCGCTTATTGAAACTTGCGCAAACATTTCACAAACAAACGTAACGAATTTATACAATTACCGCGCTTTCGTTATAAGAAAAATAAATTCTTAATCTTGATGTAATTTGCGTTTTAATTTATTGTTTATATCATTTCACGTACTATTATCTTTTTAATATAATAATTATTGTCTTTTTTGTTATAACTAAATTTCAAATACAAAATTATAAGTTAGAATCACAATTATATATCACTTCTCAGTTCAATTTTTTTTAAAAAAGTTAATTCAAATTATTACATAAAGATGGTCAACTAAAACTTATACTTCATATTAACCTTTTTAAATTTTTACCGTAGACGATAGCTCTTGATTAGGATTTATGGGTCTAGACAAATGTTATTAAATAATTATTCATATTATATTTAAATCTGCCACTAAATTTCAAATTTATGTTTTATATTATATATCACATGAAAATCCTAATCAATAATGTATTCATATGGTAAAGATAATACTTAAGATGAGTTATTTAAAATGACTAAAAAACAACACAAATTTAAGTGGGAGAAGAAATCAAAATAAAATAACAAGGTTGTAAGTTTTTTAACCCTTTAGCATTATTTGATATAAGTGAAATTTTCAAATTAAATTTAAAAATTATTGTTATGCAGGAGACTCTTAATATAATTTTGAATATTTTTATCATCATATCATTCTTGAGATCATATTTCATTTAAAAAATAGAATAATTTGATTTGTGTTTAAGAATGTGACTCATATAAATGGAGGCATCTTTTTGGACATATAATCAATTCGATGCTTATTAAGTTATTAATTTGATATATCTAATTATTGGTGTTGAATTAACAGAAATTCAAAGTTATAATTTTGATGATAAAATAATATATTGCTATTAACTATTTTATTATTAGTGATTATGTTATTTAAAAATTATTTTTATTATTTATTTTTCATCCTTTTATATATATATAAATATCTTTATATCACATTTACATGTGGATATACCAGAAACAGTCTGTTTATTTACATAAGAGTAAGGTTGCGTATTATTAGACCTCTCCAAATCTGCATTGATGCGAGATTCAACTGGGTGTTAATGATGAAGGTATCAGTAATTCAATTTATTTAATAATCAAACAATATATGAGAAATTAAGTAACAATAGAGCACAAATTGATGTAAGGAGATAATTGAATCAGATTGAGCATAAAAAATTAATTTAGAACTAAAGAAAGAAGATGTGAAGAATAAGCTAAGATTAATGTAAAATTGAGTATAAACCAGGAGATCAAAGAAATAAACAAGACTTTAAATATTGATTAACTTAGTATTCAATTGGATTTTTCATCTATTCTTCTTAAATGAATTTTTTCTTATTTTTAAAATAAGTTGACTTAGTTGAATCTCAATTCGATCTCATGTTATGACAACATTGTTCTTATTTTTGTAACATTTCTTCAATATATATATAATTCCTTATTAACTACTGCCATTCTTAGTATGGTCAAGTACAAACAAAAGTAAACTTTTTGAAATCCTAAAGATTTTTTTTCCTCCCATTTGATAATATAGTAATTATATGGTTTGATTATTATATTTCAGTTTTGGTTTGTCAAACTTTATGGAATATGAACTTAGGAAAAAATTGATGGTCATATTGCTTTGTGTTAATTATAAAATTTGAAAGGCTTGATGTAGTAAGTTTAAATCGCTTGTAACATTCACTATGGAGTAGTGTTGTTTATTTTTAAGGGATTTTGATATAGTTGATTGCACAATTATGCATGAATAATGATGATAATTTGTTTGTTGCTATGTGTCATTAAAGTTTTGATCAGATTTGATGCTTGGAGAAGTTACTAATGATGGGATAACATTTTAATAGAGGTGCTTATGATGATCATTGGAGTAATCTTAAGGTTAAAATATTATTATGATAGTGCAAGTGGTGATTAAATTGAATCCAAATGGGAAGATTTCATAAAGAAGCATATTAGTTCAATATAGTATTATAACTAAGAACTTTGTAGTATTTCATGCATAACTTTTCAATGGAATATCAGATTGAGGTGATTTGAGAGGTTTTACAAATTAAAATTAATATCTATAATTTTAATAAGACTATGAATTAGGCTTATTGACTAGTCTAATATTATCTATTAATCGATCTCAACCATCGATTAACTAAACCCTTAACCAATAACAAAAAAACCTTTGATAATTAATTTTTGAAAGGTGTTTATTGATAAAACTAATGAATTTTTATAAAATTAAGAGTGAAGAGAAATATGAATAAAAAGGGGGGAATACAAAGTTGGAAGAAAAGGGATTTTTGACTAGACTAAAGAGATTCTAATAAATTTTAATCAATATTTATGGAATTTGGAAGAGATTTGAACTAGAAATGATAATAATATACAACAAAAAAACCCCATAATTACGTTTAAATGAATAATAAGTGGTATATATGAAATAAGGTTATTAAGTAGTCTAATTGGTGGATTTTTGTCATTTTATCATTAAATATGTGATTTATTACATGATTTATGTTTGAAATTGTTAGAAATGTCAAAGAATCATCAACTTTATATAAAGGTTATAATAGAATTTATATTTCGTTATTTTCAAGTTTAGAGGATTTAAGCATGTTTATTCAGTATAATCATGATTTATTTATGGTTTTTATGATTTGTGTTTTGTGGAGAAACTATTATTACATAAGAGTTTATATGCAAATTTACATTATGGATTCCATGTTGTATGTGGTTATTATATGTGATATGATTGACGTGTGCAATATGAGATGCTTTTGAGAGCTTTAATAGTGTTCTTATGGTTATATGGTTATGTGCATATGATGATTTTTTAGTGTCTATTAACCAGTGCCAAATTGAGGTAGATACCTATATATGATCAAGTTGGATAAGGCAGTATTAAATTTGGTAAAGATACCAATCTATTTGTTAGGATAAATGAGTTGGTCTTATAGACGAACAATTATAAGTCTATTGTTCAAGGAGAATTAATCAACACTTATCCTATGCAAGTATGAGGGCTTGATTGATTGTTTGACACCTATATTTATTGCATTTTGTATAATGTGTTTTACATAGGGATAACTAGCTATTTATGCATTTTTTTGGTAATGGTAGTGAATTGTAAATTTATCTTATTATACTTTTTCCTAATTAAGGTATGCTACTATTTTCAATTGTGATTTTAAGTGAATAGCTCGAGGAGCAGTGGTAAGTGCCTTATTTTTACTACCAAAGTTTTGTCTATTGCAAATCAAGTACTCACAAACTAAGGCAATTGCATTTATCTTTGATGAGTTGTAATGGTGAATCAGGATGATCCTATGTGAAAGTTAGATGGATCTAGGAAACTCACCTATTACTAACTAATCTAAAGGGTCGTTTGGTTCCACTTCTATTTTTCTATTGTGATTTTTAGTTTTCATTTTCTATTTTTAGTTTTTGTTTTTTAATTAAAAAAACAAAAATCTGTTTGGTTGAGATTTCTAATCTAAAAACTGAAAACAAAAACCTATTTGGTTAAGATTTGTGATAAAAAACAAAAAACAAAAACATGTTTAATTTTATCTTCCTATTTCTATGTTTATAATTATACTCTTATGTTAATTATTTTAATATAATATATGACGTTTTAAAAGTTATTAATTGTCGTTATAGTTAGAAATAAAACATATGAAAATTTATATAATTAAAGAAATTTATATATTAATTGTATATAATAAAATTATATTATAATATATCTAACAAAGAACGACATCAACCCACCACCACTTTGAAAGCAGACGAGATAATGATGTGGGTTAGATCTACTTTTAGACGATTCCAACAACTTAAACCTTCAGTTTCAGTTTTCCATTCATGTTCTACTTCAGTTGCTATTGCTATTCAACCAGAGAGAATAATAAAAAATAGCCCCAGAAATGATTTGAGTAGTCAAGATATAAAGGACATTTATGATTCCCCTTTACTCGATCTCCCCTTTCATGGGGTCTTTTATAGCCTTTCCTTTCTGTTTGGTGTTCTTAATGTGAATAGTGACTGTGGATTAAGTTCTTTCTTCTTTTCTTTTCTAGTTATAGGCTCAAGTCCATAGGTATGCTCAATACTTCATAGAAGTTCAGCAATGCACTCTTCTTTCTATAAAGATGGTAGGTGTAGTGAGGATTGTTCATATTGTCCTCAATCTTCTCGATATAACAACTCAAGCCAATCCAACCCAGAAAAAATTATACGTGTTTAGATAGAGTGAAACATCATCTTTAGTATCAAACCCATAAGCTCTGTACCAAAAACTAACCATAAAACTTTCAAAACTGAAACCGGTCCAAACCCAGATAGATTTTACTGAGTTAGATACAATAGATGCAACACAACCGTGTGCGGACTACTCTGCCCCTTAAAACTTGCAATGACCCAACTAATGGTTTACCCAACTATTTTTCTTTCACTTTTCTCCAGGCCAGGAGGAGGAGAAGGTGGCGAATCAACCTCTGACACCTCTATATCTTTTGTCGCATTCGACACTCTGAACTTCACATTCAGTAATACCCAAATTAACTTTCTAATCTTTTAGATACAGATCTAAACTAGATGTAAAAAAGATGAGCTCTAGATGGGTTTGCTAAAGACGATGATAAAGAAATAAATAGGGGTATGTTGTTTTTTAGTTCAAGAAAACGAATTGCAAAAAATTAGAGAAACGTTATTTTTTGGTTTCCATAAAATTGTTTTGGTTTTCTTATTTTCGGAAACAAGAAATTACAATAGATTTAGACAAACATGATTTGTTGACTTGTTTTTCTTTTTACAAAAACGACAACAAAAAATGGAAGAAAAAATAAAAACAAACAGCCCCTTAGTTATAAATTATGTTTAAACTAACAAAGACAGTAAAAATAAGAAATCATGATAAAAGGAACTCTAGATTAAAATCTTGTATTTTAAATAGTTTAGTTATTATGATGATCTCCAATCTTGTTTATAAGATAGAAACAATTTCAAAGTTGACCTTCCATTATATACTTGTGATATAAGGTTTGGGATATAAGTTATAAGATACTTGTGTCTTAGACTATGGATCTTCTAGTAACTTTTTTAGGTATAGACAAAAGCTGAGATAGGATTGTGTCTCATACCATAGCACACTTTAAAAATTCTACATGCTATATGGTCTCCCTTCAGGTCATATTCTAAGTTGTATATTCATCTCCATGTGATCTATTTTGGGTACGTATAGGAAAATGTGCGTGTTCTAGGCTATGTTCAACTAAAAATTGTAATTTTATTCATTTGCATATTCTAGGCTATGTTCAACTAAACATTATAATTTTGTTCATTTTTTACTTAAATGTTCTCTAATTCTCAACATTTTTATCCCAAAGTTAAATATTCTTAATTACTTATTACAGTAAAAATTAAGTAAAACAAGGTAATTTAACGTGAAAATTAAGAAATATACTAAGGAAAATATTTGTATTTTTTATAAATATCAAATATTCCCACACTTAAAATTATTCTCATCCATAAGAAAATTGATCTCGATCACTCTAATTTAAATAAGTATTAATTTTGGTGAAAAATAATAAAATGAACTAAAACAATCAAAAGCTCTCACTATCCATTTAACTACATTGTTCACCAACTAGTTAGGCTTATAAATACTGGCATTATTGTAATTATATTCAATCTAATATAGAAATACTTCAAACAATAACTTAACTCACATAATTCATACTAATATATAAAGTAAGCAAACTTGAAAATGAATGTTCCTTTCTAAGACATATTAGTAACCTAAATTAAAAGTAAATTAAAGTAAAATTTATATTATTTTGGAGCATTAAACGCTTGTTTGAAAATTCGTCTAACCTTTTGACATGAATGTGAATACCTTGTCATAAAAACCCGTTGTTACATATGTACATTGCTAACCTCTTTACTTAGGTTAAAGTAAGTAGAGTGAATTTATTGATACTCACTTCATTTACATTTTTTAAGGGGTTAGGTAAATACTTGATAAGAGTCAGCTTCTAACATAAATTATGTCAAAATGATAAACAAGACTTCATTATGTAAGTTAAGTGTCCATCTTAAGATCATTGGAACAAATTGGAACTAAATTAATTATTAATGTTCATATCTAATTACCTAAACTAATTGAATTATAACACAATCTAACTTCTGATAAGTCCTCTTGACTTCTATTTATTGATTGTTAAAGATTACAAAATTGTTATCTATTAAACTAATTGTAATTAGATTACATTATTAAGGTGAAATTAGGCTTAAACACAATTCAATCTCTCCCTACACTTGAATTGTACATTATCCTTAGTGTACTAAAGATAAAGTTATATAAAAAACAAGGAATATTAGTAAAAAGGGAAATGAGGAAAAATAAAGAAGAATAAACTTCTTTAAGCCTATTGTTGCTTGTTGTTTAAAATCATTGTGATATTTATCTAAAATTTAGTTGTACCTAGCACAAAAATTAATGAAAAATAAAAATTATAAAACATAAAAAGAACTACAAATAAAACGAATCGAAATAATACTAAAGAAGAAAAATAATCTAAGTAAAACATAAAAATGTAGTTCAGTAAATATAACGGAAGAGCAAAATAGTGAGATACAAGTCTTAAATAAAAGAAATCAATAGACCAATTAATAATTGGTTCATTGCCATCACTATCCATATCAAGCATCACCAATGGTTATGAAGGTTTCTTTAAAAGCATCACTTGGTAGATGTTGTAGGCCCACGAATTTTTTTCGTTGAATTAAGCAGGATTTGTTATGGAATCATCATGGAATTTTAATTTTTTTTGGTCTTAGAATGAATGGAGTTATTAAGCATGATTTAAAAAAATTAAGAGGTTTTGATGAATTTAATTTTGGATTTATTATTATGTTAATGTTAGTAAGATTATATGACATATGTTAATTGAATTAAAGTGTTAAGGTAGTAAGATTTTATAAAGGGCATTTTTGGAAGGCCACTTAAGGTTAAAAGAACCTAAGCTTATAAGGAAGGGTAAAATGGACATTTAGCATTCATTAAGGGTAAAAAGGGAAGATCATTTAAGCTTAAAAACCTTAAAGCATTAAAGGATGGGCAAAATGGACATTGTGCAATTATTAATAGTATAAAAGGGAGAAAGAAGACTTGTCTTGCATTTGGAAGTGAGAGAAACGAAAATTAGAAGATAGAAGAGGGAGAAAGTGTCGTTGGAGAGAAAGAAGAAGGCTAAGTTAGGTTTCAAATTTTCTTAACCTTCAAGAGTGATTTTGAACTTGTTCAAGAAGGGAAAAAGGAAGAGGAGGATTAGAGCTTCCATTAGAGCTAACAATCTCACTATTTGGTGAAGATTCAAGGTAAGTTTGATTTTAATCTTTTGGATTTTTGAAAGGATTTTGGTTCATAGAGCTTAAGAGATGTATGGGTTTAAGAATTCTAGGATCAATTTTAGTGAATATGTCTTGTAGGTTCTCCAATTTGAATCCCTATTGAATGGGAATTTTGTCTTTGATAAAAGAGAATCAAAGAAGGCAAGAGGAGCAAGAGTAGAGGCATTTTTTGAGCAAACTTTTAAGCAAGGAAATTCAAGGTGGGTTTCATGTTTATAATTGGATAATGAACCATCATGTTTTCTTTTTAGTCAAGAAAATAAAATGATTTTTCATTGCTTTATATTTTTAGCATTTGTTGCCTTTGAGTTATTTAAGAAATTACAACATGCTTGATATTGTGAATTTGGTTGATGAAGTGTGAAATGATGATGGAATTGCATATGAAATATTTCGTGTTCATGAAAAAACAAGTTTTTCAAAATATGCCATTTGGGCAATTGGTTAACAATTCATGAATTACATGTTATGTGGGTTTGGTGTAATCCATTCAAGAATGTCAGGTGCACGTTGACCAAGTTAAAGGTTTTTTCCGCCTGCCCGCTAGTGGCACGAAGCTCCTTCATGGACTCCCTCAAGTTTACGACTACACAGGACCATTATTTAGAATTGTGTATTTCGTCATGTTCATGGATTTACCCAAGCCATTCTAATGTGTTTATGTGTTCATGATGATTTGTTTTATTGTGAATTTGGTTGAAAATTTAAGAACCATGTGTTTTATGATTCAATAAGAATTTTCTATGAC
>JAOSBO010000006.1:11453645-11469152 GCA_027563915.1 Erythroxylum rotundifolium | reverse complement strand
ATAAGCTACTAGAAGAGTAAATAGACGACAATCGTTGGATCAAATAAATGGACGAAGGGGATGAATTGCGTGATCGTCCATCCCTTCGCCCTTAGTATAATATACTTAATGACGAGACAACAAAAGGAGATTTAATGTTCTCTTCTTCTATCTACACAAAAGCTCATGATTCTATAAAAAGTTTATGACATCACTGTTTATATATATATATATATATATATATGTATGTATATATATATGTATGTATGTATGTATGCATGTATGAATATTTTGGATAGAGAGAGAGAGAGAGAGAGAGAGAGACAGGTATTCATTGTTGTCTTGGAAGTCTTAAGGATGGATTGTCTTCTTCAGGAAGTTTCAGGGGGATTCGTAGTCAGGTTCTATTATTGTCCTTTCATGTTTTGAGGCCTCAGTCGTTTCCTCTTTAAGAGCAATCCTTTGTATTTGCTAATTACCATGTATAACAATATGGAAAAGATGGATTATTCTTCCTATACAATTTCCATATTGGTTTATGAATGATGACATAGAGTCTAGAATTAGATTGTACAGAAAAATAAGCACAAAAAGTAGTGAAAACAGTCAATACTCTAAATTATATAGTTAAGAAAATTTTTAACACCAAATTTAACTAACAGATTTTACTTTAAATGTCTGAAAATACTATAAATACTTGGAATCCTAAATACGAGCATATAATAAATAAAAAGTACTAAAATTTTGAAATATCTAATTAGAATTAAGATATAAATTTAGATCAAAATTTGTTATTCCTTATACAAAAGATTTGGAAAATATAAAATGTATAAAGTTCTGTATGCTTCGACCTTTTATTGTCTTAAGCACAAACTCACACTCTCCATTTTCTTCAATTTTACAGTTGTAATATTCCTACCATAATTATCATGTGCTTTACAAATATGTATATAAAGGACCATGTATTTCGTGATTATAATCATATAAATGTCAATTATAATAACCTTAGGATTATTAAGCATACTTATCATTAAAAAATTATCCTTTTAACTGTACTATTTGAAGAATACTATCATACACAAAATTTATCAAAATTTGCCAAAGAAATACATAAGATATAAAATCTTTAATATTAACTTTTTGCTACAACTTACCAATTCATCGCCAAAGTTTTACTTTTAGTAACGATTACTATGGATTGTCACAAAAGGCTCCAGAACTGGCAACAAATTAAGTAAGTCGTCACTAAATGTTAATCATTTTGCAACGATTCAAGGAATTCTTTGCAAAGTAGCTTCATTTAGTGATGATTACGTAAAACGTTGTAAAGACTTTGAGATTTTGCCATAAATCTATAATTCGTTGCCAAAATCGTCGCAAAAGCTTCATTTTGTTGTAGTGTTAATACACAGAAAAATATCACTATATTTCAATTAAAAAAAAGTATTTGTTGTCTTCTTAGAAATCTTAATTCATTACGAAAGAAGATGATTTTGGCGAAGATTAGTTTTGTTGCTGAAAGACATAATATTATCGCAAAACACGTTTTGTGACGGCAAAAAATCGTGAAACCAGTAGTCATGAATGTTAGAAAATTGACCGGATTAGAGCAGGTTCACAACTAAATAGGACTAAAGGAATAGTAATAAAGATAAAATAGACACACAAAATTTACGTGAAAAACCCCTAAATCAGGGTAAAAATCACGAGCAAGGATAGAAGACTTTTACTACTGAGAAAATTGGAGAATTACAAGGAGAAAACTACACCCACGAAAATACACAATATTTTTGTCTCTCTCACCTCATGTCTCTCTTATTGTTCTGCCCATATTTCTCTGTTAGGAGAATGAAGCTATGAAGATATGGTTGGCCAACTTGGCCAACCATATTGTTTGTATTATTAGGCATGGTAGGCACTAAATTTGGTGCCTACCAGTCACTAATGTTGACATTTCTCCTACTTGAAAATTTGATTGAAAGTCAATTAGATCTTCACACTATTTTTTTTACCTTGCCACTTCATGTTGCTTATGTCTCTATCAGGCCATACGAGGTTCAACACCACATAAACTTGTCAGCATTGATTGCTTTTGTCATAAAATTTGTCAGGTTATCCATGGTATGAATTTTATGAATATCTGTCGTTCCTTCTTCCACTTTCTCATGAACGAAGTGTTATTGAACTCGAATGTGTTTTATCTTTAAATGAAATGCTGGATTTCTTACAAGATGCAAAGCACTTTGTTTATCACAAAACAAAGTAATATTCTCTTGTTTATACCTAAGTTCTTCCAACAACATCTTTAATGACATTGCTTCTTTACTGTCTTGTATAGATGCTACATATTCTACTTCTGTTGATGACGTAGCCACAACTGACTGCAGTTTTGAAACCCAGCTCACAGCTCCTTTAGCTAGTGCAAACACATATCCTGTAGTGGACTTACTTATATCAAAATCACCTGCATAATTAGCATTAACATATCCTCTAACAGTAAAATCTGATCCTTCATAACATAATGCAACATCTGAGGTTCCCTTGATATATCTGAGAATCCTCTTAACTATACTCCAATGCTTTGGACCAGGATTTGCCATGTATCGACTAACTACTCCCACTGCATGTGCAATGCCTGGTCTTATACAAATCATAGCGAACATTAAGCTTCCCACTGCTGATGCATATGGTGTTCGAGACATCTCTATCCTCTCTTCTTCATTCTTAGGACTTATACTTGAGGATAGCTTGAAATTAACAAAAACTTTAGAATTCTTACCCACAGTTAGTACATCATCTAAATATAGAAGAAGAATAATGAAGTCTTCACCTGTGAACTTCTTGAAATACACATAAGAATCAACATAAGTTTTCTTGTAATTATAATCTGTCATAAAATAAACAAACTTTTGATATCACTGGCTTGGAGCTTGTTCCAACCTATATAAGTTTTTCTTCAACTTGTGGACTAGATTTTCTTACCTTTATCTTTGAAACCTTCTAGATACTTCGTTCTTATAACATCCCAAAAGTTTCCTATTATACAGATCAAGATATGCTTAAAAGCTAAAGTATGCTCATAACTAAGTCATGCTTCTCCAATCGATTCCCTCACTTTCTTTCCATTAATATTTTTCAAATCAACACCAAAGGCTACCAATTTTTTTTGAAGAAATAGAAAAATATGTTAGGAATCTATTGGTTCAATAATCACTTCATTTGGGGGTCGGACGATGAAGTTAAGGCCAAAAGAGTGAACCATGATTACGTCCTCAATTATATTGTACCTATCTTGGGACAATTGACATAACTTTAATAAAGATATCAGATTGTAGTTGTTTTAGAACGATTTTAAAAAGGACTTCAAGATCTACAACTTTTGTGAAGACCTTGAAGAAAGATTTTGCCATCTAGAGAACCAAAATCACGAATTTCCAAAAGTGTGTAGTGTATGACGGACATACACCTCTACCTAACAGACATATACAGCTCTGTGGTATCTTCCAGACCCGTGCAGGTTCGTTTAACAGACCTAATGTCTGTTTAATGGACATGGACTGGCCTAGGGACATTTTCAGACCCAAAAGGGTCTGTTTAACGAACCTAATGTTTGTTTAACGGACATTAGCGAGACAAAACTCCCTCCAAAGCATCTCCAATGATTCCTGCATCCATTCTAACATCACTTTCACTCATAATCTTCCTAAATTCACTTCTTCTAATGCAATGTCACTCCTTAAACATTCAATTATCAAACTGATTTCATTAAACTCCCAAATCTCAACTCCATTGATTCATCCCATACAACAAATTCTCATCTCTCACTATAGTTGTCCTATATGCATCCTGTGTAGTATTACTAACTTATAATGATCATATCTCCCAATCCCAATTTCCAAAAATGTCATACTTTATATCATTGGAAAGCTAGAAAGATAATCTACAATTCTAAGAAGACAATTCTGTCTAATTCAACCTATATCAATACAAATTGGTCCTAGAAGTCAGAACATAGAATTTTACCCTTATGAATGTTTGAAAATGCAATGTACAAACTTTGAGGGTAATGAGCAAAAACATAATCATATTTCATTATCATCAAAAGATAAGAGTTTTACAAAGCTTTAATGGGCATTTCAAGTTACAATACGTCATAGTCCAAATATACATAATTTACACAAAGTAGAATTGCTCAAAATACAACTAAAACCTTGTTTTACAAAAACTAACTTAAAATACAAAATAAGCATAATCCGGAGTAATGCCCTTATGCTCGATCACTCGATCTCTTGTTCATCACCTGAAGATGTGACGGAAAAGCTGCTGAGCTTAAAGCTCATAGGTAACAATTTTTTAACCACTAACAAGCAAAACCACTGTAAAATTCACAATGCATCATGAAACACATATTTCCAAATTTTTAATTTATCAAACACTGTATAAACAACCCAAATCATGTATTCAATAAACTTGTCAACACGTAAGCACATCAAAATAGTTTGGGAGGTCCATAAACAGAACGAGCTAACACATTCCAATGAAATGGTCCTATGTAGTCGTGAACATAACAGACTAACACAATCCCACATAGTAGTTTTTAAGTAGACATAAACATGAAGGAGTCCCTGAAGGAGCTCTATGTCACTTGCGGGCAGGTGGGAGACGCCTTTAGTCAAAGTGCACTCGACATACAGAATGGACCAGACCATACTCACATAACATGTATTTCATAACTTGTAAACTTGTTGCCCAAAATGTCACTTTTTTCCGAAAAGTGATTTCATAAACATAGTATTTTTTTCAAAAAAAATCATTTTCGCATTCTTTTCATAAACCATCCACGCAATATTCACATACCAAACACATAACACTTTCTCAAAGCATTCAAAGAGCAATAAATGCACATTTATAATACAATTGAAAAAAATTTGCTTTCTTGATTTGGAAGAAACATTATTGGCTTATTATTCAATTATACAAATGTAACCCACCTTGAATTCCTTGCTTAAGAATTTCTCAAAGATACCTTTCTTCTTGCTCCTTTTGCCTCTCCTTTTTATTTCCTTCAATATTGGCAAAAATCCCAATTTAATAGGACTTCCAATTGAGAACTCAAAGAAATATATACACTAAAATTAATCCTAGAATACTTAAACCCATGCATTTCTTAAGCTTCATGAACCAAAACTTTTCCAAAAATCTAAAAGTTTAAACCTAAACCTACCTTGAATCTTCTCCAACTAATGAGTCTCTTGGCTCAAATGGAAGCTCTAATCTTCCTCTTTCCTTTTCCTTTTTTGAACAACTTCAAAATCACTCTTTAAAACTAAGAAAATTGGAAACCTAGTTTAGCTTTCTCTTCTTTTCTTCTTCTCCCACAACACTCTCTCTTCCTCTCTTCAATTTTCGTTTTCCTTTTTTTTAATTGCAAGACAACTATTCTTCTTCCTCTTTTTATCCTTAATGAGCCCAAAAAGTCCATTTTATCCTTCCTTATAAGCTTATTTACTTTTAACTTTAAGTGATCTTCCAAAAAAACCTTTCATCCTTCTTACTACTTTGATACAACTAAACCATATAATAAAAATCCTATTAACATTAACATAAGCATTAAACTCCAAAATTTTAATTTATCAAAACCTCATAATTCATTTAAATCATGCTTAAATAAATAAAAAAATTCAGGGCAAGCAATTTTGAACACCCATTTATTTTTCAATCCTTTTTTTTAACCTTTTAGAAGTTTCACAAGTTTATATGCGTCATTCTTCTTTAGGGAGTTTATCTCTTCCCTTACAGCTACGAGCTAGAGATCATTATCTTCACAAGATGCAGCTTGTTATACATTCTAAGGCTTTCCTTTAAGAGTTATTAATAAATATTATGAACTCAGATATCTTGTAGAATGTCTTTTCTCCCTTGATAACCTTTGAAGTTGCATATCATTAATTGTTGGATCCAGTTACTCCCCCAACTCATCATCCTCAATGATTTCATTTTCAACACTATCCAGATATGGTTCGTTTAGCTCATCAATATCATATCGTAGCTAATCACCATCAATATATGTTTGGTCACACACTTCATCTCCTTCACCTATAAATAGTTTAGTAGTAGAAGAGATTAGAGAAGAGTTAACTACATCATAAGAAGGAGTTGCTTTAAGTACCCTTATCTCATCTCAGAAGATCAACACCTCTCTTATATTCATGGAATTTCACATCCCAACTCATGACCACCTTTTGCTTCTCTAGGTCATAGAGTTTGGAGTCAAACTAATCACCGCTATTGTCAACAAAGATGTACTGTATTACCTTTGAGTTAAATTTCTATTGCTGATCCTCAAGTACATGTTTATATACCTTGCAAACCAAACCTCTTAGATGATGATATATGAAATCTCTACCTGTCCACTCTTTCTCAAGAATTTTAAAATTTAATGGAATTAAGGAAGCTTGATTGATTAAATAAACCACAATTCTAGCTACTTTATCCTAAAATATCTTTGACAACATGGACATTTTGAATATATTGCAAACTTTTCCATACTAGTTCTATTTATCCTCTTAGCAATACCATTATGTTGTAGAGTACTCAGTTTGGTCTTTTCATGTCTAATTTCATATCAGTTCGGTCTTTTCATGTCTAATTTCATATGGTGTATGGTAATCTTTAATCACTTTAGAAGTATCCTTATCTCCATTGTATGTTCGCAGGCACTTTAGCTTCCTCTCAACTTCCCTTTCATTTCAAATTCTTGACTCTTGAATTTCAACATATATGCCTAAGTCTTCCTCAAAGCATCATTAATAAATATGGCAAAATATTTGTTATCTCCCAGTGACTCCTCTTCAATTGGGCCACAAACATCTGAATTCTCCAACCCTAATAACTCCATCTTCCTTGTAAATAAAGTGTTTTTGTCTGGGATGAGAGATTTACCACCCAATAACTTTAATCCTTTCTTACTCATGTACCCCAATCATTGATGTCATAAATCTAGAGAAGTTTCCTCTTCTACTGTATATGTTTCTCCACTAGCACACACCTTTAAGTGTGTCTTGTACAATGTGCAACATAGCTCTCCTTAAGTAACATTCATTGCTCCTTTTGACAATTTCCCCTTCCTATCCTCAAAAGTGTGCTTGAATCCTTCTTAATTTAACAAATTTTTTGACAAAAAAAATTAGCCTTAAATCAGGGATATGTAGTATATCTTTCAAAGTTGAAAAATATCCAATGTTTATTTAAACTCTAATATCACATACATCGGCCCATCTTAGTGGAACTTTGACTACCTATCTTTACACTCCTAAAGTCTCCATTTTTATAGTTTAAGGAGTACTTCACTTTTGGAAGCAAATGATACGAAGCTCCCATGTTGATCTGCCACTCAAAACCCTAATCACTAACATAGAAGCATTCACTTATCGCACAAACTAGGGACAACTTATCATCCATTCTTAGAGCAATTGTGAATACACTCTTATGTTTTCCGTCATTCTGTTGTTTTTTCTTTCTCTTATCCCTCTTTCACTTGTAGCAGAACCTCTTAATGTGTAATGGCTTATTGCAATAATGGCATTTCTCCACCCCTTTATCACATCTAGACTTTTATCGATTCTTAGAATTGTCATGCCTTTTAGGTCCCCTGCTCTTAATCCTTTCCCTGCTTTCAGCTATGAAAGACTGCACGTTGTCAACTCATCTCTTTTCTTCTGATTTCTTCATTGAAAATACTCCCTTTGATTGTATCCAAAGAGTGCACATCTTTAGAAAGTTGAATTGCTAATTGTCACCACTAATATCTCCCAGCTATCCAGTAGTGAACTTAACAGGAAAAAGGCTTAAAGCTTGTCATCAAGAATGATCTTCATTATTGTAAGCTTGTTGATTATATCCTAGAAATTACTTAAATTCTCTGACATAGATTTCTCAACTATCAACTTCAAGGTTACAAGCCTTTTAATCAAATAGACCTTGTTGTAGGCAGCCTTTCTTTCATAGGTTCATTTTAGCCTTTTTGATAGCTCAAAAGGATCCGTTTCCTAAGACATATGGTTGAATGTACTGATATCAATCCATTGTTAAATCGTGCTTAGACTTTTCCTTTTCATCTTCTCCTATTCTTTATCTAACATCTTTCAAGTTTTGAAGGAACATCATCCTTCACACCATTGTCTACATCAATAGGATCGAAGAGATCCTTGAAATATAGAAAGTTGTCCTTCATATGCCTCTAAATAGATTAGCTTATTGTTGTCAAATTGACCATAAAGATGTTTTCACCATCCTTTATGATGGCTCTAGGAGACAAAAACACAAATCTCTAAAAGATAAACCTCAGATTTCATAACAAAACACTTTTCAAGTTTAACCAACAAATTAATACGAGAATAAAAAATAAGGAAGCAAAAACTGAGATTTACATGGAAATCCCTCCAGTGTAAAGGAAAAAACTATGGTCGAAACTGGCAACTAAATCCACTAAACTTAGATAAGGATTTATAAAGTTTAATATCTTATCTTACTGGTAAGATTTTTGGACTTACAACAACAATAACACTTATCAGCTTTGAGAATCCAAAAAACTACAATCCATATGAATATTGAAACTAAATCCAGACCCATGTGAATACCTTTATGTAGCAGAAATATGTAGAGGAACTGGTAGTGTCGGGAAGAGCACATCTAGTGCCGTGCTTCTACTGATATCCACACTCTTGTGAGACTGAACAACCTTCTGATGTGTTAGCACCACTTTTTGAGACCTGTCCATCTATCTCTAGTAAAGGATGTCTCCTTTGAGGGTTTTCTAAGTAGATGATGTTCTTTTTCTTCAAGTCATACTATATATCCATATATACCTTAAAGCCCAAAGCCCAAACCCTAAGGCCCAAAACCCAAGTCGAATTAAGGCCTAATGAATGCTCAATTTGCTTGGTGTGCGACCATGTAGGCTTATTTAATATTAGCAGGAGACCCAAACTTATTTGAGGCCCACAAGTTATAAGCGGTCTCTAGCAAGACATAATAATTACCCAATGTTAAATAAGGTCGAAACATGACACTACCTAAATTATTGATCAATTAAAGTAAATTCTATAATTAGTTTATAGGGCATACACTAACACTCATAGCTATAAGTTGTGTCACAAAACTTCAGGATTGAAACCTAAAGTAGATATTTCAATCAACAAACTCTTGAACCAATCCCAAAAATAATAAAAAAATGAGAATCCTATTTTATTCTCTCTCTCTGTTTTTCTTCCCTTTTTGGTATTTGGCTACCTCCTAATGATCAAATCTGTCTTTTTTTCTTTTATATCTTGAATTATGTTTTTTATGTTATACACAGTCACGTATAAGGTCGTGTAAGTGACCTTGTCTTTTTCAGCATCACTTAGGTGGTAGACACACACGATTACAAAGAATTACACGATCGTCACACACGATCGTGTATGTCCTAAACACAAGCATCTATAAGACAACATGTGTCTTTGCTTTTTACGTCTTTCTTCACTGGGTTTTAGAGACTTACATGGTTGATCTATATGGTCATATAAGTTAAGGACATAGGCATGTAATATCCTACACGACTGTGTCTCTTCCAAAAGAGCTTCATCGAATCTTTATTTGTCTTAATTTCATTCATTCATCATTTTTACAAACCATAAAAGCGTCTACAATTATGAAAAAAATCTCAAAATTGGGTTAGATACTCAAGAGATATATATCCAACACCAATCTCATTATTAGTTGTTCAAGAAAATGTTTTCTGGTGGATTCCAAAAGTTTGAATAATTAAGTCTAGGGGAAGTTCAAAGAGGATTAGCCCTGAACTATTGGCAACAAACTTCCCTCGTTATTAGTAATACATTAATATTTTAATTTATTGCTTAGAAAAGTGGGTTCAGTTTGATTGCCATTAAGATCCAACAATTTAAGCCAAACTCTATTGAAAGTTGAAACATGAATAGTGCTGACTTCATTCAAAAGAATAAAGACAAACAAAGGATTTTGTGCACCAGGAAAAGGTTTTTTAGTTGATGATAATTCAAAATAAAAAACATTGGGCTCAAGTCTCAAACTTGATCAATTAGAGGAGGCAACTTGAAGCTTCACTTGAAAAGCAACGCAAAACGATCTAAACTTCAACAACACCAATTTCCAAGTTCCCTTTCAAGTCACAGCTATTTCTAAATGACTGATGAACCTTTTTGGTAGGTCGATAATTATATGCATCACCGTATCTAATAAGTCCATTCGATTATTTCTTTTCCCAGTCCAAAACAGTTTGGCTTGTCCTCAGTTTTGTTTTACATTTTTCATTTCTATTTTTAACTCTAATTCTTTTAAAACTGTTTTTCTATTTTTATTATTTGGTCATAATTTGATATATATATATATATAATTACTAATACAAATTATTATAAATATACTACAATTATAGATTTTATTTTAAAATTTTTAATTCAATAATTATTATATTAATATAATTTGAGTTCTAAATATTTTTAATTTATTTATAAATAATCTTTATTTATAAAATTATTTATTTTAATAAAATATCGTAAAGCTTTTACTAATAGTTATTAATAAATATTATATAAAATATATTATAATAAAATTATTTGATTAAATAATTTATCTAATATTTAACTATTATCACTGGCATTATCAAACATATTTTTTGTCATTTAGAAAAGGCATAAATAAAAAAAAAAGAAACGAAAAGCAAAACCTGAAAAACAAAACATAAATGAATCTGTAAGGATCTTAAGCTTTCCTTTGCTCCAACCATGAAAGAAAGTATACATGCTTCTAATTAATAATGATCATAACTTAAGAAATAGAAGGCGAGTCCTAGAGCAAGTAGTAAGTTACTCATTTGTAATTAAAAAATCACAAATTCAAGTCATAAAATTAACTTCTTTGTAAGGAAGGCTGCTTTGAGTTTAGATTTTGGAAGACCGAGCACACCTGCTTTGAAAGATGCAGATGAAATTAATACGAAATACAAATGACTTTGGTTAACTGCTGGTAAATGCAAACCAAACAGCTGTAGGCTCAATCTTCATAGAAACAACAGTTATTTCTTTTCTGTTTTTCTTTTATTTATTTATTTTATTAATTTGTGACCAAGACAGTGCTTTCTTTGCAAATGCATAGAACAGAATGTTACTTGTCATGGCTCACGTTCTCTGGCATAGAAATCAGTTTCTCGTATTTCTTTAATCTTAATGACTTACTCTCTGTAGTCTGTTTATGTAGAATTTTGATCGTACTAAGGTTTTCAAGCCACCAAACGTGTCCAAGCTGAGTAAGAAAGTCAAGGTGGCGGGAAAAAAAGGGGAATATGCTACAATCCTTGAAAGGTCTTGTTTAACTTTTATGTGATGAAAAAGTACAGAATAAGATGATTTATATGAGCCTTTTCTTTTGGAAGAAACGCTTCAAGTGCCACAGCTGCAAACCTGAGACTACAATGCATACTCCAAGGGACATGATACTGTACCATGCCACTCTTGCATTGGTTCTTTCACTCACTTCCCTCATTCCTGCTTCCCTGTGAGTACAATGAAAAATCAAGAAGAAAGTTATAAAAAAAATGGTTGTCTATCAACTACAATTGATAAGCATTTTTTTCAAATATTTTTAGTGGCTTAAACGCACAATAAATATCCTTGGACTTCACGCCTCCAGATTCAACCAGTCCTAGCAGAAATTCACATCTAACATTCTTCTTTTACACACACCCAAGCCTCCCATCCGTTGGCCTATGGTTTATTTTTGTCACTCATCTATTAAAGAAGGCAAGCCAGAAGCAGAGCAGTCTATTCAACAATTCTCAGCGGTAGAAACCATCAAACCTCGAAACTTCTTCACTTTGATGTCTAATCCTCTCCAAACAGCATCAGCCAGTTCACAAAATGCCTCCTATACTATACTGTAGCTTTGCTATAGTAGCTTAAACCTCTTCATCTCTTTGGTATAATATAATAAGAAAAGCAGTGTGCTTTCCTTCGGAAGTATGAAAAGCAGAATGGCATGACAAAGAAAATTATTTTAACGGCATCAAAATGGTAGGAACAGAATCAGTAAAGTGTTTGGAGATTTCTAATGAAAGTGAGAGAAATATACCTATCCTTCAGATAGTTTATCTGAGTATGTATGTCTTGCACTATTTCCTCAAGTCTCCTTAGGTCAAGTTCTACACCCTGTACATAGTTAGACCCCACAATTATAAGCAGCTAAAATGACAAAGGTGGACGATATACAACAATATAGTCAAGACTGGAGTCTGAGGACAATCTGTCAGAAGTAAAACAAGTGAATCAGTTAAGAGCTTGCCTCAATCTTTTCTTTCCTTGCCACTGAATCCCAATCCTTTGTAGAAATTCCAATTTTCCAATCTAGGCCCAAAGTTACAGGTCCAGCTTGTTGGTGATGACCATCCAGCCAGAAACAAGCAAGGTAGTTACCGCCCTCTGTGGTTGTAAAGGCAAATTGACCGTGGGTTACATTTTCATTGTGGTGAAGATTATTTCCATATGGGGATGTTACCTGAAAGACAAGATAAGAAACTTGTTGAGACACATTTCTAATAAGTTGTGCACGAAAGCAACCCAACCCACCACCTACAATTAGTGTCTTTCTCTGATGGCTACTTTGGCATGGGGTTAAATAATTAAAAATGAACCAGCCTCAGAACATTAACAGTTTTAGTAATATGTATTTTCTAATTTTATGCACAATATGCGGTTTAGAGGAACTACTGGAATCAACCCAGTATCTCACACAAATAACATAACTGAGCAAAGAGAGAAGGTTACATGTACAGCTGTAGAAAGGAAAAAAAAATGACCTGTCCAGATTTTTCATGGTTAGATTTTATGACCTAATGATTGCAAAACCTCTTTTTCCATGTACAAAAAGATTAAGAAATAAGATCGAGAAAAAGTTCTCAATTTTCATACTCTGTTGAAGAAACTTAAGTGACTAACAAGCACAAATTCAGTCATGAATAACACAACTGACAAAGATTATAATGGATTCCACCTATAATACCACCTAACTCTTACATCTCTGATATTTGTAGAAAATTAACAAATTATTTGCTTACCAGGAAAATCACCAGATTCTAACATGAAATGATTGATTAAATTAAATGATAACCCCAAGCACATATCAACAATGAGAATTTGTAAATAATCATTGAAAAAAGGAAACCGCCAAAATAGTGACCTTAACACAAACTCCAAAATGATCCTGACCAGGTTTCATCTCCAGAAATGATAGAATGGATATTTGAGAGATACCACTTTAGCTACAAGCAATGGTCTGAGCATCAATGTCGTAGCTAGTACGGAAAGAAACCATAAAATCCCCATACCGTAACTAAAGGAAAAGTACAAGAGAGAAAAATGAAAGAAGACCTGCAGTGGCATTTCCATTTTGGAGGAAAGAATTGTACTAGTTTTTCATAATAAGTAGTTCGTTAACTTTTTTTTTCTTTTTTTTAGAATGGAGGAACCCGCAGTCACTATCATTTAAATGTGTACTGGGTAAACTTCCGAATTGACACAATAGCCTACAAATTACGTCAACCAGGTACTCCGCACTAGACAAGCCCTATAAGATAGACTCGATCGAGAGAGTGTAGGTATGAGGATTCAAATACAGGACCTTTTGGTCCCATATTCTCCAACTCGACCACCTCCTAGAGGGCATAGTTTGCCAACTTGCTAGGCTGTGTCTTTGATTTTCCCTTTTTTAAACTTAAAAATCCTTGAGACTGCTATCTTCAGACCATGTACCCATGACCAAATTATCCTCCACTATTATCCGAGGAAAAATTCTCAGTACTAAAGCAAACAGAAAGATAGCAAACAATCACACCAGTAACTTCCATAAACTATAATATTGGCCTGCTCACATCAATTTGAACGATGATGTACTCAAAAAAGTTGTCAATGGAGGGTAAATAAAAGGAAAATGAAGCAGGCACCAAAAGAATTTACCAGAACTTAACTCAGTAGTCATTGTTTAATCACTTCATATACTATATAAACAACGCATTGCAGTCTAGCAAACACAATTTTCTCTTCCTTGTAACCCAATATGCAGTCAAGTATAAGAAACGGTTCTAATAAGAATGAATGAACAAATCCTTCTCTATCTCTTAAGCAATGATCTAACCAAACGATAGCTAAGCAACTCTTCTCTTTAAGCTTTACAGTTGGCATCAACTTGCAACAATGAACATCAAGGTATTAAAAGAGTTAACCACACTGAGACCCTGTGCTTTCACTTGTTTCCGAAAAACCTTCAGTTTGACTAGTCACACTGAGCGCTTTTGCTTGTTTCTGAAAACCCCTATAGTTTGAATTTAATCTCACAGATTTATGTGGTTTGATAATTAGTAAACAGACACATTAATACACATTCTTTAAGTAATTAAATTTTCTTTTTTCATGGTTTTGCTGACGAGAATTTACTAGCAACACGAAAATACTTCCAATTACAATATTATATTGGCAATTTTTATCAAGTTAAAAAAAAAGGCCTGTTTTGCTAATTGTCAACTAACAAGAACGTCAGAATAAACTTAAACTACCCAGAACATAAAATCCACGAGGGGCCTTAGTTCAATTTAGGCCCTATTTAAATTCTCGAAGTTTGTCTTCTGGCCTTTAATTGATTCTATCACACACACACACACACACACGTACAATCAATCCAAAAAAGAATCAGCAACCTCTGTCATGACTTCTCTAAAGTCAACGATCACTGATCAAACAGATAAGAACTCCTAAACGATAGAGGCATAGCACATACCCGGGCAGAGATAGAAAAGGTTTGCTCGGGGTTTTCTTCGTTGAAGGCGTAGTAATTAGCCAGAACGACGACATTGCTGTGAATCTCCTCCGACAGACACTTCGTTCCCGTACTTGGAATCGTCAACCATACGCCTTCTGTTCTTTGAACCACGTATGCACTTCCTATTAAGCACACCAAGATTATCGCCGTTAGAACGCGTGAGTTACAGTGCTTCGCCATTTCAACAACTATCTGTGCCGATTCAAAGAGAATTTGCTTCCAAGAAGAAATTGGATCTCCCGCTGTCTTCTCTATTTATCTTTGCCTTTTGGCTTTCGAGCAAATGGACCTCTCCTTCTAGTTGAGTTATTCCGAGGACAATAAATAGGGGAGGTTTTATGAGCGCGTGGGACACGAGTCTAATTTGTGAGTAGATGACGCACTTTGTACAAATGAGGTCTTCACATTGGCCAATAAGCGTAGGAGTGACCTTTTTCAATTAGGACAGTAGGTTGCACACTGGTGGCGCTTTCCACGCTTATCGAATTCGCGTGATTCTACGCGCGATATCGGGGAGACCTGATGAGTTACCAAGTTACTAGCCCCTGTATTCAACTGGAGAGCCAACGTATAATTGCTCCAATTTTGGCAATAGCTAAAAGCCTAAAACTTTTAGATCAGGAAAAGAGTCAACTCAAGTTTAAA
>JAOSBO010000006.1:11406352-11425233 GCA_027563915.1 Erythroxylum rotundifolium | reverse complement strand
ATGAATTAGGAGTCAACAAGTGCATAATTACTTAAGAAAATAGGGCCAATTTATAGTATAAATTTGGTTCAATCACTCGCATGGGACATCAAGACCTATTTGAATTTCAGTAAGATGAGTTCAGTTCTTGGGATTCCAAATTCGACAAAATCATGGAGAAGCTAACAGATATGGAAGAGAACCAGAAGAGGATGTTTTCTAACCAGGAGGAAAGTTAGAAGAGACGAGAAAAGAAACTCGATCAAGTTTTTGAAAATCATATCGCTTCTATTCACAACCTAGAGATTCAAGTAAGATAGCTTTACCATGGATTTTGTAAGAGAAGTGTGGAAGACTCTATGAGCAATATGGAATTACATCAACAAGAGCAATATGAGGCTATCACACTTAGAAATAGGGAAGAACAAAATGAACCAGTGGAAGACCATACTAAACCTTACCTTATAGAAGACTAAGAAATTAAGAAAGAGAATGAAGAAAAGGATGAAAACCTTCCTTATTATTCAGCAATTCTTGATATACCATGTGTGAACATCGAAAAATATTGGGTAGATGCTCATGAAAAGAACTCTATCTTTTGGATTGATGATAATCAAGTGACATTCAATATGAATTATGTATTAGAGAATCTGAAGGATAGTAGCTCTTTTAGAAAAATTAATACGTTCGAATCTTCATAAGAACAAAAGGATGAAGAACAGATGACAACAGACATCAAGTTTGAAGAAGTTATAAAAGTCTTTGTTCAGGAAGTAGAAGCAAAGGATATAAAGATGATTAAGCAAGAAAGAGAGCAACTCACTTTCATACAGGACAAACTGTTGGAGTCAATGGAAGATTCAGGGAGTTTTGTTATTCCCTATTATGTTGACAGTTCATTGAAAAAAGGACATTATTGAGCTTAATTGATTTTCATAATGTTATCCTTATTGTCCTTTTGATTATTTTGCAATTTGTAGCTTACCCACAGGCTACAAAACTAGTGTTGAACGAAAAAGGTGGAAGCAGGCCACTTATAATTGATCCTGGCTGAGTTTCAAAAGATAGAGAGTCAAGCTACCGACGTTAAAAGAAGTGTTATATGGGAGGCAACCCATGGAATTCTACTTGGTTTTGATCGTTTTTGTTTATTTATTCATTTGATTCATTTATTTATGTTTAGGTTTGTTCTGGGTTTGATTGATGTTTATTTGAATTTCAACTTGTGAATTTCTTGTTGATAACATTATCTTACTACATTTATAGGTTGTAGGTTATAGGATTATGAAGAATACACGCTAAGGTTGTAATAAGGTTTAGAAGTAGAAGAATCACCCCATCCCACGATCGTGGGAATTAGAGTGATTCCTACGATCGTTCGAAATTTACCCACGACTGTGGGAATGGAGGTGATTCCCATGATTGTGAAAAATCTCTCTAGAAACTTTTTGGAGAGTAATCCCACGATCGTAGGAGTTGTGGGAATTCCCACGATTCCATCCAAAGGGAAATTTAAATTTCCCTCTCCTTTTTTTTCCTTCATTCACTCTTGAAATTTTCAATCCTTCTCTCTCTAACCCACGAAAACTCTCCTTCCACTCTCTAAAACTCTTCATTTTCTTCTAGATTCTTGTTATTTTCTTTATCTATTTTCATTAATCCTACAATCCTGTACTCTTTTCATACATTAATCATTAAAACCACAAGGATTTGGGTTAGATTTTGTTCTCTCTCTCTAAAAATTGAATTCACTTATCTCTTTCTCATTTTTACATATTTTTTCTTACAATGGCACCAAAGAAGATAATGACTCCAAAACTAGTTGACGAACTCTACCTTCAAGTCTCTAATAAAGGTAAGCCCGATTTAGTGGTAGCTTATCGTGCTTCATTCCCAGTTTATTTAGAGGAAGAAGGTATACATTTTCGAGACCTTAGGGCTAGAGAAATAGGCACTCCTTGGTGTTTTGAATTTGAATTGTTAGACACCATAGGAGTGAGGTAGAAAATTGAGCGACTAGCTGCAAACATAGGTTGGAATAGGTTCATTTGGTGTGATGTGCCTATTTACCCTATGATGACCATAGAGTTTTTTACTACTGTCCAATATAACCCTAAAATGGATTATTTCTGATTTAGGTTATTCAGCAATGTTTATAAATTGGATTATAATATCATGCGTGCTCCTTTTGATTTATGAAATACAAAAATTGTAGATGATCACGATGATTTTGATGTAGATAACTACTGAAAAACTCTAGCAGGGGAAGAGAACTTTGACTATAGGAATGCACCCAACTCTTTAATCCATAGTGCCAAGCATTTACTTTTGCTTAAATTTATATGCTTATCTGTGTTTAATAAATCTGAAAATAACAAATGCTTAGCTAAAGAACTTTTCTTTTTTTAGTGCTTGGATCGAAGAATAAAAATCAATACGCTTTTTAAGATTTTTCGATCAATAGTAAGTGTTGTAAATAAAAAGAGTTCATATTTTAGCATGTCTCATATTGTTACTACTTTGGCTTTGTTTTATAATTTTAATGTGGAAGTTGTCCATATAACTCCATACTGTATGTTTAACATATCTTATTTAAGGTGCTCTGAGATTTTGGAGTTCCATTCTATAGAATTCCGAAATCCTCAAACTAGTACTGTAGTGAGGAGCAGGAGGGGCAAAGATATAGTCACTACTCGACCGTCCACATCCTAAATAGTCCCAGAACCAAGAGAAGAAGCAGTAGAGGAGGAACTAAGTGCACCAATGAAGGTTAACAAATTTCAACAAATCCTCAACTAGATGGCCTCCAATCAGCAACAAATGACATCCCAAATCAATGAGCTTGGCACCTAAATATGGCAAGTCCACAAGGAATAGCACAACTTGAAGAAGAGGTTCCTCAAATTCTATCAGAGGAAAAATTTTAAAGCTCCCTCTCCAATACTGTCACCACCATCATCTCCATTAGCCATTTCTTACCTTAAACTTTTCAATTTTATTATTTATTTTGTTTGGTTTAAGATCTTTTGTTTATATTTTGTCTTTTGTTTGGTTTTTATATATTTTGGATCTAGTATTATTTCTTTTTTTTGGTTTGGTTTGATTTCATTTTCTTTTATTTGGTTTAATATCATTTGTTTGTTTCAATTTCTTTTGTTTAGCTTGAGGTCATTTTTCCTTAATTGGTGGTTGTCTTGTCACATTAAGGACAATGTGATCTTTAAGTGTACAGAGGTGACATTGACTTTCTCAATTGCATTGTTCACATTTTGTTAAATAAGAAGCATGTTTAGGTATATCATGTGCTTTGTGTCAGCAATAAAACTACACTTGAATCATTTTGATAGATATTGCCATGAGATTCTGTTATGCTAGTTTGAATTAGATTGAATGCATGATTAAACTTGGATTAGGCTACTTAAATAGAAAGTGAACCATGTTAAGTGATGAAAAGTAGTTGGTTACATAAGCTTATTCACAAAATGACATTTGAGCAATAAGGTAGTATAGAGATGCATGATGAGTTTTCATTTGAGCCAATGTGAGGATTGAGCCATATAACTCCATCTATAGTCATTCTATTTCTTTGTTAAGTGATACTTCCTTAGGTTATTACCTTCGGAACTTGCTTTGAATTGGTTTGAGTATACTGGATGGATGCTTAATAGAGATGATTAAGGCCCTTTTTGTGTTAACTCTTGGCATAAATGACCCACCTTTGATTATCCCTTGCTACCCTCGTTGAGCCTTAACCTTTTGTTTCTTGAAAATACCTAAAAAAATTTAAAACCCAGAACCCCATTAACCTACCCATTCATAAGCTTAAGTAGAGTATTATGTAATACATTAGTATGGATCATTGTGAAAATTGTTACTGAGATGATTTGAGGATACTTCTGCCTGCGAATTACATTGTAGATGTTGTTATTTTGATTCATAGTTCTTCCATGTATGAAGAAAAAGAAAAAATATGAGAAAAAAAGAAACTTGGTTAAGAAAAAAAGAAATCAAAAGAAAAAGGAAAAATAATTAAGTAGGTTTAATGAGAGCAGAGTATTGGTTACATCTGTATTTCTTAAAGTATGTTTGTTATCCTTTTCATTTACTTTTTATTTTACGAATGCTTGTGCTTAACCTTTTTCCCTCTTTACCCACCTTAACCCTTACCACATTACAACCTTATACAAGCCCTTTTGATCTATTTCTGCATGCAGTAATTGTAAAGGAGAATTGGTGTATTAGCAAGCCTACGGTAGTGTAGTTTCCTATAGGAAGTTTGAGCGAAACACTTACCATTAAACACTTGAGAGAAATGAGTGAAAACCGTGAGGAAGATTCATTTTACATATATACTTGTCTTTAAGTGATGGTGTCAATTATTAAGTTTGCTTATGTACACTAATGAAAAAGTAGTGATGATATGTGTATTAACTTAATATTTAAGTTAGCCAAAATTTGGGAGATTGTATGTTTTGATCTTTATGAAGATGAAGTGATAGAATTGATTGGTTATATTTATTTTTCTTGAGGAAAAGCAAAGATTTAAGTGTGGGGATGTTAGTAGTTGTGTATTAGTCTATATTTTTCTAGGTAATTGGCAAGTGTCTCTTGCATAATAGTAGATTATTGTTGTAGTTTAGGATCCATTTTGTATGTTTTTGTTTAGTTTGATCTTCATTGTTTTTTATTTGTGTTTGATGTGAATTTAGGGTAAGAATTGATTTTTTTTGTGTAGGAAGATTAAGCAACTTGGAGATTGAGTTAGAGATCAAAAAGGAGGAGAGAAGGGGAGACATTTTGTTACAAATTCCCACGATCGTTGGAATCATGCCAAATCCCAAGATCATGGGAACTTTAATTCGAGACATTATACGGGCTTAAAGTAAACTTCAGGGTTTTGGGACAAAAGAAGATAAAAATGCCTCCACAACTGAGGGGACAAAACCCTTTGTAGAAAAGGGCCATGAAAAAGCCTCCACAGCTCAGGGGATGAAACCCTATGTAGAAAAAGGCCTCCTTGAGTGAAGAAAATAAGTTTTGAGTCTTGAGGAAGGAATGAATTCAAGGACAATCATCAAGATTGAGGAAAATAGCTCATCAACACCAAAATTTCCAGATTTTGGCAAAGAAGAGAAAGAGTTTCTTTATTCAATTTTTTGTCAATTTTACTTCTTTTATTCTTTGTAAAATGGTTTATTTGAATGTTGATGATTTCATATAGACCATAATTGGCTGATTTATTTTTAGGGATTGCTTTTGAACTACTTTGTTAAAACTCCTATCTTGTTGAATTAAATGAAAGTGTCTTTGAGGATTGTTGATTTTTTTTCTATCTTGTAACCAATCGAGATAGTGAGTAAGATAATTTATGTAGGATTGTACAGTGAGAGTTGGCGACCTATAGATTTACAATCATAACATTAATTAACTAGTTAAAAGAGAGGTCTCAGCTAGATAAATTGATCACCTATAGGATAATTTAACAACTAGTTAAATTGGTTGAGTGATTAAGGAGGTCGAGAGATCGTCCAATTAATTTCATTTAATTTGATTGGGGACAATTAATTACACCTTGAGAGAGGATAGTTAATACATTTAGAAATCTTGGGTGAGACATAATTTGATTAATAAAATAGGAGGGAGATGAAATAGGAAGAAAGTAATCTCTAACCTTTTAATTCTTGATTCTAAATTTTTGCTTCTTGCTTGTCTATTGCTCATTATTAGTCTTTCAATCTTAATTTAATTTTCCAAATTAGTTCCATTAAACAATTTTCTTTCTTAAATAAAGTTTGATATAAATTAAATGATATTTGGGCATCAATCCTTGTGGGATCGATATCTGCTTTTTAACTACATGTCACGACCAGTATACTTGCGATTTTCAAGCATAAAACGAGTAGATTATTATGCAAATTACACTCAATCACACCTCTATATTGGGATGAGGATGGTACAGCTAAAGTCGAAGGAGCCAAATTGATAGAAATTACCACTTCATCTAGGAGAAAATGAAAACTACTTAGGATCGTCAAAAAAGTTATGTAGATAAGAGGCGACAATCATTGGATTCTGCAGTTGCTGGTGATATGGTTTTGCTTCGGATATCACCATGGAAAGGAATAATACGATTTTATAAGTCTAAGGAAGCTGAACCAATGATATATCGGACCTTTCTGTATCCTGGAGCGCATTAGGACTGTGGCATATCTATTGGAATTGCCTTTTGATTTGGATAGGATCCATAATATGTTCCATGTCTTGATGCTTAAAAAGTATAAATAGGACCCATCTCATATTTTGGAGACACCTTCAGTGAAGCTCAGAGAAGACTAGAGTTTTGAGGTTAAACCAGGTCAGATTCTGAATCGACAGATAAAGAGGTTATGCAATAAGGAAGTTCCCCCATTCAAAGTTCTTTGGAAAAGTGACAAGATCGAGGAGATGACATGGGAGCCTGAGGAAGCTATGAGACATCAGTACCCCCATCTATTTGTATCCTCGACTTAGCAGTTTTTAAGAAGAAACTCTTTTAAGGGGGGAGGACTTGTAACGCTAGACTCTTGAGCCCTTTTTATATTGGTCTATACTCAAAGATATTATAGTATATTGATATATTTATATATATATATGGATGTATATGAATTAAAAAACGTATTTGAATCCTTTCGGTATACACACCTATACATGAATTTAGAGTTCATTTGGTATGTAAAATCTTAGAGATTTCTGACATATAAGCTTCTAAGTGTGTAAAACTAAGTTCATTGGATGGATATGGCCATGGTGGTGTAGTTAAATGTGTTCTAATGCTTTAAAAGTGACTAGACATGATTTATAGATTTATGGGACACTTAGAAAGCTTAATTGGAAAAGTTAATGTACGTAAGGGATTTAAAAGTAATTTTTCAATTCTTGGAGGACCAATATTTAATTTTATAAAGTTAAGGGGCTTAATGATAACCTTCAAAAGTCTAGGGACCAATATGAAAATAAAATCTTTGATCATTCCCAAATTTTGGGTTTAATTGCAAATTTAGGAAAAGTTTGAAGGATATAATGGTAATTTCATATAAACTAAGAAAAAAACGGTAATTTCACCATTTTTGGTCAACGAAGAGTCAACATTCTAGACCCTTCTCTTTGTGTATGGTCGTGCACCTCACTATTTGACATTAAAACACTTTGTTTTAATTAAAAGAAAGGAGAAGAAAGGAGAAGAGAAAGTTTCGGCCATCACCTAAATCTCCACCAAATTTTTTGTTTTCCAACTCAAACCAAGGTATTTTAAGTTAATTTGGGATCAAGGAACTCAAATCTATCATTATATTTGAGAAATTCTCAAAGGATCCTAAAATATTATTAAAGGAAAGTTTAGGTAAATTTTGTCTCATCTCTCTACATTATGATTTTGACTTTGGTGTTCAGATATGTTGTTCTCCATGCTTGAATATGCATGAAATATGGTTTAGATGAATGAAATGAGTCATAGAGAAGCTTCCTTAAGTGAAAATCGAAATGCCCTCTCTTTGGTGATAGTTGATGAATTTTGAATATCTTTTGAAATTGATAATTTAAATGAATTATATGATGTTAATTGTGTATGTATAATATGAATTGATGATGAAAAAGTGACGAAGAAGTATGTTAGAAGGAGGTTTTCAAGTTTATGCCTTTAGTGTTTGATAAAATGCCTAAGTGAATTTGGCTTAGGATTTAAGGACTGTAATGGTGTGCATTAGAAAGAGGCTTTATGTATGCTTAGATCAAACTTGAACTTTTGTTGAGATTGATGAGTAGTGGCCTAATTTGCTTGGATAAAAATATGCTTAATTATGATTTCAAAGTTGTAAGTAATAGATCAAAGGCATTATACACCTTGGAAGATGCAAAAGAAAGCTTGTGTGAATAATAAGGGAAGTAAAAATATAAGAAGATTCATGGCCGAACCCTATAGCTTAAAAATTGTGATAGTATGTTTTATTCACTTATATGATGGTGTATAAATTTGAGATATATGTTTGAGTAGTAAATATATTGCATTTATATTTGTAAAGGCTCAGGAACTGTGAATCAAAGAGTTCGTATTAAGGATTGTTGAAGTCAAAGGAGTGTACGCCATCTTTTGAGGAGAGTTGGGGAAAACATATCTCTCAAATGGGACTAGGACAACACAAAACATGCATAATGACTTGTATGTGAATTTTGAACCTAGGTAATGCATAGTAGAATTGAATATCAAATAGATGTTAGTATACCTATGTATTTAATAAATGATATTGTTGTGAATAACTTTGTACTTGGAGTGCAAAAGATGACTTTACTACATGAAATGAAGTTTTGGAATTTAGATATGCATAACTGAGTCATGTATGCTACATGTTTATGTTCTCTTTTGGCTTAAAGCCATGATAAGGTTCCATTTTATCAGTTGGACTGATAAATAAAGGCATGGTACCTTAGTTGATTATATTACTAAATATTTGTCTATGATTTTTGTGATTGGTGAGGAAACAGTTAGCCAATTGTATCTGGGCACATCAGATTAAGCGACCCTCGTACCCTTGACGCTGGTATATAAAAGTCGAGTCCTTGTAACGACATCTTGTTACAGGACTCGTGGGTGATTGCATACCTAATGGTCTGGTCACCAAAATAATGTTTTGGAATTTACATATGCATAACTGAGTCATATATGTTATATGTATATGTCCTCTTTTGGCTTAGAGCCATGGCAAGGTTCCATTTTATTAGTTGGATCGATAAATAAATGCATGGTACCTTGCTTGATTTTAGTACTAAATATTCGTATATGATTTTTTGTGATTGGGGAGGAAACGATTGGCCAATCGTGTGTTGGGCACATCAGATTAAGTGACCTCTAACCCTTGACGTTGGTACATAAAAGTTAAGTCCTTGTAATGACGCCTTTCTATAAGACTCGCAAGTGATCGGACACTTAGAGGCCTGGTTATCATCAAGGTCATCACCTAGGGTCATGATGCTCTTCTCGACAATAGTCTGGATTCACCACTGATGAAAGTCGAGCCAACACCAAGAATTGGTGGGTGTGCACATTAGTTTGGTTGACTAGTGGTGATACACACAACTATTTTGGCTTATTCTAAGATTTGAGATTTACATGTGATATTTTTCTGCTCTTGTGTACTAGAACTGGAACCTATATCCATTGAATAAGTGATTAATAGGCTAGGCCTATGTGATTCCTAACCAATATGGGTTGAGTCATAGACTAGGTCTATGTATTTTTATGTCATGCATATTAACTTTATAGATGGTCACATGTATGATAGATGTATAAAATTGTCCTTAAGTTATTTAGACCATTTTTATGTGTACTGGGTTATATTTGCGATATATATTTTACTTGCTCACTGAGTACATAGTGTACTCATCCCTCTGCTTTCCAACCATGCAGGTTAATTTAGTGAGATTGAAGCTCTGGGTGATTCGTGCAGCCTTTTAACATTTTCGGGGTATTACCGCACATGGATAGTCTCTATTTTATACTTTTGTCGTATAGTGGCTCATGATCATGTTGATATGCTTATAATTTTGTAAAATAAATCTTTATTTTTTATTTTTAAATGACCTGATGTATGAACGTTTTCTATTGTTGTTAAAGTTTAATGTGAATATAGAGGTGTGTTTGAAATTAATGTACAGGTGTTTTTCATTTTGGGATTTTCAAAATACAGCCGTTGTGCTACCAAAATTTTTTAAGATACCCAGTTAGCCTTGCATGCTCGGGTTAAGGGTACAGTGAGTATCGTTAGCCCTGGTATGCAACGGTTGTCATGTGCCTGATGTGGTTCCGAGTCGTGACAAGTTTAGTATAAAAAAGATTATACTTGAAATAAATAGTAAAATTCTAAAATAAGATTAAGATGTCAATTTTAATTTTTATCATAGTAAAAATATTAGTATTTATTGATCAAAATTAAAAAAACATTAATGTATTTTCTATTTTAATAAATATTTTATTTCTAGTTACTCTTATAATTTTTATTCTTATTTATTACATATCAGTTTTATAATGGTTTAATACAGGTTAAACCTTTAAATCTTAAACCTTTCTTTTGACCATTTTTATGTCTAACCTGATTTTAAAACCTGAGTTTAATACATATCAGTGATGGATTATTGCTACCAATTCGAAAAATATTCAAACAAGCTATCACTTCTAGAGACGTATTTGATAGGATTTTTTTGAAAGTTTTGAAACCTGAATTAGAGCTAATAGTGAAGATGATAGACTCGTAATCCCTACAACAAGTGTATACACTTATGAGGAAGTGCGTGGCCATAGTGGTTTCTAGTATATTGGTTTATTTCAAAAAAAGGAACCAAGACGTCGATACCGTTAGGTGGTATAGGAGTGAATCAAGCAAACAAAAGTGCTATCTCTATCCTTTCTTAAGCAAGGAACTATTTCGAAGCAAACTTGCTTCCCACTCTGGGACATTCAGGTAACATCAATAAAACTAGCTTCAATTAGAATATAGGAAGCACCAAATCCTTGAATGGTAAGGATTTTGATGAGAAGAGACTGAAAGGGTTGTGTTTATAGTGAGATAAGAAATACACTATGGGACATAATTTTAAAAAAGAAGCAATTCCAACTTTACATGGTGAAGGAAAAAGATATGGCAGGAAATGAATAAATAAACAAAGATAATGAAGCAAAAATTTCAATTAATCCAATGGTTTCCATAGAGGCAATGTGGTGGTTAAGGGACTTAGGAGAATTCAAGCAAATGTGTTTAATTGGCAGCCATTACAAAAGACCCTTGCATATCCTCACTGACAGTGGGAGCACCCGTAACTTTCTAGATGAGGGGTCAATTAAGAAGGGACACTTAGAGGTGACGAAGAATCCTACATTAAGTATAATAATAGGAGAGGGACTTAAGCTCAAATGCCACTGAATATATAAGAAGTTCATGTGGAAGATTCAGGGATTAGGTTTCACTACCAAGGCATTACTTATCAAAATAGGAGGGTTGTGACAGTTCTTCCAATCTTCTAGTTGGCTACCCTTAATAATGTACTCTATGATTTTAAGGAGAGAACAATGGAGTTTCAGTAGAGAGGAAGAACTACAAGATTGGCAGGTAATCCCAAGGAATTTGCGCAGGACATCTCAAGTGAAGGACTTTATAAGTTGATTACGTACTCATATAAAAGCTCTCTATTTATATTAAGGTTGAAAAATTCGGTTGAGTATTTTATACAAAACTTGTCCTGGGAAAATTGTTCCAATACAAAAAAGAATCGGAAGGCTTGTTGGCAGATTATAAAGAGGTCTTCCAAGAGCCCAAGCGGCTACCACCCAAGAGAACTTAAGATCACAGTATCCTACTCAAGCAAGGAGTGGAACCTGTGAACATATGGCCATACTAGTATTTTGAAAAAAAAAAAAAGGAGGCAATCCAGCATGAGATGCAGGAGTAGTTAGAGCAGGGATTCATAAGGACAAGCATTATCCCTTACACTTTGCCTGTAATCCTAGTTAAGAAGAAGGATAATACCTAACCAATGTGCGTCTATTACAAAGAAATAAATAAGCACACTATCAAAGCAAGTTCCCAATTTTGGTTATCGGAGAATTAATGGAGTTAAGGGGTTCAAACTGGTACCCAAAGTTGGATCTCAAGTTTGGGTATCACCATATTCAAATGAAGGAAGATAACAATCCAAAAATAACATTCAAAACTCACGAAGGACATTTTGAGTTCTTAGTAATGTCATCCAACCTAACTAATGCACTGTTGACATTCCAAAGTTTGATAAATGAAAATTTTTGGTCATACCTGCGGAAGTTTCTGCTAGTGTTCTTTGATCACCTTCTCATTTACAATCGGGATTACACGCAGCATTTGGATCACTTATATAAAGTATTACAAGTTTTGAAGCAACATTGTCTCTTCCTTGAAGGTAAAAAATGCATGTTTGGGGCTAGACAAATCGAGTACTTAGGCCATTCAATTTATGAATAGGGGTGTTTACGAATGCCAACAAGATCCATACCATATAGAATTGACCCTTACCACAAACCTTGACTAAACTCGAAGGTTTTTTAGGGTTCACAGGATATTATTGGAGGTTCATTAAACATTATGGAATCAATGCTAAACCTTTGAATGAGTTATTAAAAAATCACATTGCAGGAAGTTGAGGATGGAGCACAAAATAATAACAACCATTCAAAAGATTCATTAATATCAAAATTAGTGCCTACACTTCCATATTTCTCTCAACCATTTATAGTCAAAGCTGACACTTGTGGAATAGGTATAGGGTTTGTTCTCCAACAAGAGGGATACTCGATTACGTTCCTCAGTAAATCATTAGCTCCCAAACATCAGGGACTATCGATTTAAAAGAAGGAATTCCTAGTATTGATTCAAAAGGTGAAACATTGTCACCATTATCTGAACATAATATTTTTTAGACTGATAACAAACCATAAGAGTCTGAAGTACCTGCTAGATAGAGGGTGTCGATGCCATTCAATAGACTTGGTTGCCTAAGCTTATTGGCTATAACTTTGACGTGGTTTATAAAAGTGGAAAAGAGAAAGTGGCCAAAGATACCTTGCCGTGGATATCAAGTAAGGAGATACTGGCATTAATTGTTAGCAAAAACAGAGACAGATGGTCCCAAACATTGAAACTTGTAAAACGAAAAAACTCTTTAGCTTAACGTCTGTCAATTTTATTACAGAAGAATAATAGTTATATAAAAATGCAAGACATCTCTTCTCAAGAAACAAAACAGGCCTTTGAAGAAACTAAACAAACTTCTAAACATAATAGCACATTTAATTTTAATTTGATTTTATGAAAAATATTTTCAATACTCCCTTCCAAACTCAAAATCTGGTAAAACCAAGTCTTGCTCACAGTGTAGCAAAATCTTCAGCCTTCAATGTCTTGGTGAATATGTCTGCAATTTGATCATAAGATTTTACATACTTGAGCCGCACTTCCTTCTTGTTGATTTATTATTGTATAAAATGAAATATTTTATCTATATGCTTGCTCCTATAATGAAAAATAAGATTTTTTTCCCCAATGCAATTACAAAATTGTTATTAACAAAAATCTCATTAGATTCTTCTTGTGACATAGACATGATTTTTAATAATTTTCTCAACCATAGAGCATAACAAACGTAAGCAGTAGTAGCCACTTACTTTGCTTCACATGTTGAAAGAGTTATGATGGGTTGCTTCTTTAAACTCCAAGTGAATACAACATCTCCAAGTCTAAATAGAAAACTACTAGTACTTTTTCTATCATCAACATTACCTCCCCAGTCACTATCGATGTACCCAACCAGATTGCAATTGATGAAAGATGAATAAAACAAGCCATAATCATGAGTCCCTGACATATCTCAAAATCCTCTTACCAGCCTTAAAATGAGTGACAATTGGAGACTCCATATATCGACTAATAATTCCAACTCCATAAAGAATATCAGGTCTAGAACAAGTCAAGTACCTCAAATTTCCAATAGGCTTTCTATACATAGTTGAATCCACCTTTTCACCATCTTCAAATCTTGACAGCTTTACTCCATGTTCAACTGGTATAGAAACTGGTTGACAATTTTCCATGTTGAATTCTTTCAAAATTTTCATTGCTTAACTCTTTTGTAAGACAAAAATGCCTTCATCTGATTGCTTCACGTTAATTCCAAGATAATAGGACATAAGCCCTGTATCAATTATCTAAAATTCTCCAGTCATCTCCTTTTTAAATTCACCAATTAAGGCTAAAATGTTTCCTGTAAAAATTAATTCATCAACTTACAAACAAACAAGTAATGTATGACCATTCTCCTTTTTCTTCACATAAAGACCATATTCAAGTGGACATTTTATAAACTCCTTTTGAACAAAGTAATTATCAATGCGGCTATACCAAGCTCTTGGTGCTTGCTTTAAACCATAGAAGGCCTTCTTCAACTTCAACACTTTATCTTCATGACCTTTGACAACATATCTAGGAAGTTGTTCAATATAAGCATCCTCCTCTAAGTGTCCATTCAAGAATGCATATCTGACATCCATTTGAAAAATTCTCCTTTTTTTTTTTTACAGCCAATGCCATGATTAATCTGATTGTTTCCAAATGAGCAACTGGAGTAAAGACTTCATCATAATCAATGCCTTGTTGTTAGTTATAACCCTTAGCAACAAATCTAGCTTTGAACTTCTCCTCTTTCATTTTAGTTGATTTTGCAAATCCATTTGACACCAATAGCATGCTTACTTTTTGGAAGAATTGCCAATCTCCACATATCATTTTTGCGAATGGAATTTATTTCTTCATCCATTTCCTTTCTCCATTTTTGATCTTCTACTACATCTTCAAAGGTTAATGGTTCTGCAGCTGCAAACAAATAAAAGAGAGCAAAAACATTGGTTTCATTAGTGTCTGAATAAATGTCTTGAAGGTTTTTATCTTTTGAGGCCTTTTGGAGGAGCTTGAAGGACTGAAAACAACTTGAGTTATTGTTGGAGAAGATATTTTAGGAGACATAGGTTGTTCATTTTCATTTTGAATAAAATCAGCATCAAACATTGGAAGAACGTTGTAATCTTCCTGTTGATTTTCCCAATTCCAACAAGCATTTTCATCAAACTTGTCATCTCGGATAACAACAATCTTCTTATTTCTAAGATTATAAAGTCTATAACCCTTAGACTTTGCACCATAGCCAATAAACACAAGCTTCTCACTTTTGTCATCTAGCTTTACTCTTGTTTCATCAGCAACATGAGCATACGTAACACAACCAAAAACTCTTAAATGAGAAAGAGTTGGTTTTTTACCACTCCATACCTCTTAAGGAGTAATTTTCTGCAAGCTTTTTGTATGGACATATGTTGCTTAAATATATAGCTGAAATTTTCTTCTTCTACCCATAATTCTGTAAGTATGTGTTTGCTCTTTAACATGCTTCTAGTCATGTCCAGAAGGGTTATATTCTTCCTCTCCACAATACCATTTTGTTGTGGTGACCTTGGGACTATCATGAATCTTCTAATTCCATAAGATTCACAAAAATCATCAAATTGTTTGGAAGTGAACTCACCACCTCTATCTATTCTCAAGGTTTTAATCAAATAGCCACTTTCATTTTCCACCAACATTTTGAATTTTTTTAAGGTCTCAAAAGCTTCAGATTTCTCTTTCAAAAAATAAACGTAATTTTTTTGACTAAAATCATCAATAAACAATAAGAAATACTTTTTTTTACTGAGAGAGAGAGGATTAATTAGGCCACATATATCAGCATGTACAAGTTGGAGCAGCTTTGATGATCTTGAAAATAATTCCTTTGGAAAGCTATTTCTGAAATGCTCCCATAAATACAACCTTCACAAATCTAATTTAGATGATCAATAAGAGGCAAGCCATGCACCATCTTTTCTTTCACCAATTGCTTCAAACTATCAAAGTTCAAATGTCTCATTTGTTGATGCCAAAGCCAAGAAGAATCCATCACACAAGCTTCCAAACACTTCACATTATCAGTTTGAAGTTTAAGAGAAAACATTCTATTCTTTGACATTTTAATTATAGCAATCAACTTATCTTCACAATTTCTAATCTTTAATCCACCACTCTTCAATCGAATATCATAACCTTTTTCTAAAAGTTGGCCTAAACTCAAAATATTTGCTTTGAGCAAAGGCACATAATATACTTGGGAAATAAATTGATGAGATACATTTTTAGCTAAAATCATAAAATTACTTATCCCTTCAACATTCACATTTATGTAGTCTCCAAAAGAAATAGTTCTTCTAAAAGATTCATTCAAAGAAGCAAATAATTTTTTCTTGCCTGTCATGTGGTTACTTGCACCACTGTCCAAAAGCCATATTTCTTGATCTTTTTCTTCATTATACGTTAACAAAAAGGCTGATTCTTGTTCATTGTCTCCTTTATGCAATAATTTTTGTCTTCCTTTTCAGCTCCATTTCTACATTCAGAGCCAAAATGACCATATTTTTCACAATTATAACACTACACATTAGCTCTTTTAATACCCATTTGTGCCAAGTTCCTCTGCCACGTTCTCTTACTAGCTGTCTCTAATTTGAATCTTCGAAGTTGTTAGAGTTTCTATTAAATCTTCCTCTCCCTCTACCTTGATAATTTTTACGTCCATGACCACGAAATCTACCTTTTCCTTTTCCTCTTAGAGTGAAATCCTTCTTTTTATCCTTGTCTTTTAAAGACAATTTCGAAAGAAGAATTTCATCATATTGAGGTTCCTTCTCTATCATCCATTCTTCACGAGCTTACATTGAGCTCGTCAACTCATCAATAGACATTAAATCTAAATCCTTTGATTCTTTAATTACCATTACAATATACTCAAATTTTGGATCCAAAGATCGCAAAATCTTTTCAACAACACGAGAATCTTGTAGAGTTTCTCCATATCGTTTGAGTTGGTTAACAACTGACTGAATTCTAGAAAAATATGAAGAAATTGATTTTAAACTTTTCATCTTGAGAGACTCAAACTCAACTCTCAAGGTTTGACAACGTACTTTGACCACCTTATCACTACCTTTGAAAGAATTATACAGAATTTCCCATGGTTCTTTGGCAATTGAAGCACTCTGTACTTTCCCAAACATGTTTTCATCTAAACATATATGAATGAGAGTCGAAGCTTGTTGGTCTGTCTTCCGAGCTTGATATAAAGCATCCCTCTGTGCTTGCATCACATCATCTTCATTTTCAGGCTCTTCAAGTCCTTTCTCAATAACATCCCATACTTCCTGCAATCCAAGCAAGGCTTTCATATGAATACACCAATCATCATAATTTTCTTTGGTGAGTTTTGGGAATTGAAATGGAAACATGCCTCCGTTCATCATTGTTTTTTATTCAAGAAAATGGAGAAGTACCAACAGATCTGGGTCTTAGTCGGAGCTTTAGCTTTATTAACCGCATCTGCACTGATCTATGCTCGAGTACAAGAATCTTGGGGCTACCCAACAATCTAGTGGTTTCCTAAAGGATCTTTGGAACCCACAAAGTATGAAGGACCATGTACAACAGAATTCTTAGTTTGTGAAAAATGGAAGGACCAATGTGAAAATTCAAAAAATGGAAGATTCAGGAAGGATTTTTTTGTTTCTGTCTCTCTCTAAATGCTTGTTTCTCTCTCTAGAATTTACTAGTCAAGAGACGTTGTATCTACTTCAGATCTTTCAAACTCTAAAATGTTTGAGTTTGATTTTTTAGGGATTTGTTGGTATTCTTAGCAGTGTAGAAGAGCAAATGTATAGGCCAATAAATTCCCTTTTTACTGGTTCTAGCTTTGGCAGTGAAGGAGACTCTCTTTTGTCTCTAACATTGGCTTTTATTATGAGGTGGGTGCGTGTGGGTTAGAGGAAGAAGAAAAACACTGATAGCTGGGCAAGTGCTCTGATACCACTTTGTTAGCAAAAACAAAGACAGATGGTGCCAAACATTGAAGCTTATGAAACGAAAAACCTATTTGGCTCAACATCAGACGTCTAACATCTCAGTATTTGAGCTTCCTGGAAAGAATGTGTCCAAACCTTACCTCCGCTAATTCTGACAGGCATACTGCAAAGAAAGTCCGCCTCCGAGAACGCGAGGCTCACCTCCCATATCCCACAACCCCCCTACAATCCAACAAAGTTATCGCGCGGTCGTCTTAGGCTGCACCAATCAGGCTGCTGATGACAAAGATCTCGCTTGGCCAGAAAAGGACCCAATTGAGACTACAGAGGGTGACATTAACCTAATAACAAGCACCCATGGCACTAGCATTGAACTTTCAAATACATTCAGAAATAGACTCAATAAACAATGGGAAAAGGTCGTAGTAGTCAAGCTACTCAGCCAGAGAATGGGATTTAACATGCTCAAGAACAGGCTGAATGTATTGTGGACATTAAAAGGGCCAAAAAAGATCATTGATTTAGACAATGATTTTTACCTGATCAAATTATGGAAGAGGAAGACTTTATGTATGCTCTCACCGAGGGGCCATTGGTGATCTTCGGCCACGTTCTATCTATTCAACTATAGACCCCTGAGTTTAGGCTGTCTTTTGGCCAAATATCCCACGTTGTTGCGTGGGTCAAATTCCCCAAACTATCAATTGCCCGATACTATCCCTCCATCTTGAAGGCTTTGGGAAACCTTTTAGGTTGCACCATCAAGATCGACGAACACACTCAATAGTCGCAGCAGGGGAAATTTGCAAGAGTTATTGTGGACATCAACATTTGTAACCCCATCCGATCACTAGTAGAACTACACGGGGAACTAATTAAGGTTGCATATGAGGGATTACCCCAAATCTGCCTCACCTGTGGAATGGTAGGTCACGGCATGAATGCCTGCCCCTCGAAACCACAAGCTAACCCCAATATTGAAGGTCCGAGTTCAGAAAATTCACTGACCTCAAGCTCCGACCTTCCGACAGGCAACAACAACGACATGACCTACGACCTTTGGATCCAAACCCATTGTTGCACGTGTCGCCAGAACCCCAATGGTATTATCCCAAGAAGTGATAGGCATAACAGCAACGGTCACGAGCCTTCGAAGGGCTCGAGGTATACCATCCTGACACAAGCTGAGACTCACGCACCTCCTAACGACTCTTTACAAACTGAGGAGGCGACCCAGCACCCATGCTCCTCTTGTCGGGCCCGGTTTCCAGAGCCCGACTCTCGGGATGCTTCGATTCATCTTCTTACTCGGGTACACCAATTGCGCATGAACACGGTTTAGGACAATAAGCATAACTCTCGCTATGGGTGTCGGATCATGGTCATTCAAGCATATTTTCGAAGAGTAATTCAC
>JAOSBO010000006.1:11369636-11399246 GCA_027563915.1 Erythroxylum rotundifolium | reverse complement strand
AATCCAAAAGATTCAAAATGATCTTACCTTGATTCTTCACCAAATAAAGAGATCTTTAGCTCAAATGGAAGCTCTTTCCTTCCTTTTCCTTTTTCTCTTCATGGACAGCCTCAAAATCTTTTTTGAAGAATAAAAAGAATTAAACCCTAACCCACTCTCTTCTTGTCTCTTAAACCATCAAACTCTCTTTCTCTTTCTCTCTCATTTTCTTTATTCTCTACTGCTTATCCTTCCATTCACGTTTTTTTTCTTCATTGATAAGCAAGACAACATTTCTTCTTCCAATTATGCCCTTAATGATTGATAATTGTCCCATTTGCCTTTCCATTTATGCCTTATGTCTTTTATACTTAAGTGTCTTACCAACAGTACCCTTGAACATTCTAACATAACACTTTCTTCCAGAAAATGTCCCCCATTGTCTTAAGTTTCTAATGACACAAAAATCATTCAATTCGGTTCAGTGATTCGAAAGATATACTTCAAACATTTTTGAACTGCTCCTTTCTAAAGTAGTATACTATGCACAAATTCTATCCAAAATTTAAACATCTTAGAAACTGAATTAGATTCCAATTTCTTCATACCATTTGTAGCTCCATGTCTCTAGCTTACCAAAAATCAGAAATCATCTCGTTTGGAGCTCTAATGATCCAGAAATCATCAAAATACTGAAGTATGTTCAGTGGAATAATACCAGTTCATAGTATTTAAGAACACGCACACTGTACCCATCCCACGTTTTTCACTCAATCTTTCTCACTTCATTTCATATGGATATGGTTTTTGTTTCAGATATAGAGAAATGTCTTAAGAGTCCAATGGTTCAAGAATCAAGTCATTTGAATGTCTAGAGAAGAAGTTATGGCCAAAAGAATCAAACATGTTGTTGTCCTTAATCATACTGAACCTGTTTCAGGGAAACAGCCATAGATTTCTCTAGAAATATTTTATTAAGGTGTTCTTTAGATGGCTCAAAATAGGACTTCAATACCTACAACTTTTATGAAGACCACAAAGACAGATTTTATCGTCTGAAGGGTCGAAAATGGAACAGAAGATAGGTCAGGTGAAAAAGTAGAAGAAGCAAAACATAGAAGAAGATGAAGTCATCACAGAAGAAGCAAAAAGGTAGAAGAAACAAAACATAGAAGAAGATGATGTCATCATAGAAGAAGCAAAAAAATTGAATATACAACTTCACTCTTGAACATCTTCCCTTATAAGGACCATAACTTTCAGCTCCAATGTCCAAAATTCTCATACTATATACTGTTGGAAATATAAAAGAAATATATACAAATTTTTACAAGCACCTTTCTCTAATTTAGCCTAGAACAAATCCAAAATTGCCCTCGAATTCAAAACACAAATTTTTACGTTCATCCCCCAATATATTGCACCCAGTTCTCAACTTCATGAAAAATTTTGAGATTCTTAAAGACAGAATTTAAATTTTATGTCTTCATAAGACATGTAGCCATATGTTTCTAGTTTAATCCAAACAAATAATCATCTCATTTGGATAACTAGAGAAAACGTTATGGCTAACAGAACGAAGCACACTCAGTGCACATTTTCCAGATCAACCACCAGTTTTGTTTCCAAATCTTTCTTTATCGCAACTCATACCAAGATCACTCTTTCTACTCCCTCTACTTCTCACTTCAAAAAAAAAAGATCACATTTGAAAACAATCATACCCAGAAGTTGTCAATGAATGCATGTACTCTTATTTTTGTATGTGCAAAGATTCAAATTCACATGCATGTATGTTGACATGCTGTTGGGCATTAAATGCAAATTTTTCTAGCTCTCACATTGCTATTCTCTCTATTATTGAAATCTGGGTTCTAACCTTTAATATGGGGATGGGATGTTACATATGAAATATTTGAATATTAATTAAATAGTATATAAGAAAAGGTAAGAGATTGATCCTCTTATGTGAGAAATTACTTCTAATATTTGTAATAAATGGAGCTGAAACAAGTTATAACTTATTATTTAAGTGATAAATCAAAAGTAAAATTTTAAAATCATAAATGCCATATTAATAAGAAAAAGAAAGGTCTTATGACTTGTAGTGAATAATATGGTTAATAGATCTTAAGTTGCCATATTGATTTATGAAAAGATAAATTTCAAAGTAGATTAGTCAACTCAAGTTAGACATTAAGTTTGTCTAAAGTGTCATTTGTATAATATTTTATTAATATATGGCATACATTTTAAATAAAAATAATTAACACCATAAAACTTTATCTTTATTATGTGTGTAAGATTGATAAAAAAGGATGAATGTATGTTTAAAGATCTCAACTTATATTGTACAAGACCTTAAAAGTCAGGGGCCTCATTCCCTAATGACTTTTGTTTATTTGTTAAAGATTAAATTTAATTTTTATTATCTTACCATATTACCAGAAGATTATATATGATCGATCTTGTAGGAAATTCTAAATTGATATAAACTCAAGATAATTAAAAATAGAAGGAGACCAGTATGAATATTGATTACATCAAAATATATTTAAATATGATCAATGTTTCTCAACAAAAAAATTGAGTACAATTGCAAAAATTGATAATCGAATAAGATTAAAAAAGATTAAAGATGTGAAATATGATCAATTCATTAATTAAGTAGCCAAATATTTCTTGTCTCAACAATGAATAGTTGAGTGTTATATAGTTATTAGACAATTTTGGAGAATGTAAAAATTATCATAATTGAGTAACCCTTGGTATTAGGGACTTAAAACAATATAAGATAGGATTAATTTTAAAAAGATCTCAAAATTTACTCAAATTTGTAGTATTAGCTTGAACTTTAAAAAGTGGTGTCGAAATGCTCCAATTTTTTATTTTTGTAAAAATAACCCGAATTAACTTCTCTATTAAATTTGATGACATGACATGTCACCTCAGATTATTGTTTGTGTCATTTGACTACCACATAAACACATAGGATAGTTATGCCACTTATGAAATTTTTTATTTAATAGAATAAAAATATATTAAATTAATGAAAACCTAACTAGTTCTAAAATCCTTTATGTCTACTGGTTTCCCTCTCCTCTTTACTAGTTACCAAAAATGTTACTAATTTTATGTGGAATATAAGCTTCATCTTTCATTTTTGGGAAAATGCTTCATTTTAATTATACCCAATTTGATGTTTAAAGCTAGATGTGTAGGAGAAATACACTTTAAATGCTTTATGTTGCTTTTAAAACAAAATGTTTAGCCATATGGAGTTGATGTGCTTCTTCTCTGTTTCTTATCATTCTTTTTCATAAAATTGCTTTTTTGTAAAGGTTTTGTAAAGTTTCAATATTTTTCTTCACTAATTTTTTGAAATGCTAAAGCAAGAACCTTTTTACCATCTAAAAGAAGAATCGTACGTGAAGCTTTTTATTCTATTAAGAAGACATGACCATCCTCATCGTGCTCATTAGCTATTTCATAAAATGCTTAAAGCAAGATTAGGACCCACTAGTCCACTTTACATTGCATAAGTCACTACTTATTGTTACAACAATCTTTTTGAACATGCTTTCTCCACTCTTAGTATAATGAAAACTCTTCCTCAATTTTAGCCTAATGTTTTCATTTCTAGTTTCTTCGTTAAGACCTGTGTCGGTGCTTCCATATTCAAATTAGTTGAGACTTTATACCAAGAAATGGATGATAGGTTGATTTCTCTAAACATGTTACAAAAAATATAATTCTGAGCAGATATAGGGAGCATGGAATTTATGATGGGTTACAACTAATTCAAGTTTTTTTTCAACTGTTTTGAATATTTACTACAGTTAAGATTTAGGATTTTTCAATTGATTTTTTAGTTCCAGAAATTAGGTTGAATAAGTATGACTACCAGCTATTTGTGATTATGTGTCAAAGATTCTGTTAGCAAGTTAAGGAAGATTGCCACGCATGAGAATATTTAGGTAGATGAGGTCTATTTAAGCAGCTCATTTTGTCATGCTTTCATGATAAAGAGGAAATCAAAGTCAATACAAACTTCTCCTCATTCAAATTCAATTTCTTTGTTATTTCTTATTTAAGTAGATTCCACCTTTTTTATAACAAGTTTAGTATCAAAGCAGGTTTATGGTATGGTTTCTACTAGTGCCTTGGCAAACTCATCTCATAATTCACCTGTCTTCAATGGTGTTAATTACCAATTTTGGCACATCAAGATGAGGACCTTGTTCTTTCCCTTTGAGTTATAGGACATTGTTGTAAATGGTCTTGTGAGAATATAGAAACAAAAGAAGGATAAAAGTTTACAATAGCTTGACACAATGAATTGAGAGAAAGGTAAATGATGGATTCAATAGCACCGTTGCTGACCCAATAAGAACTAAATGATGCCATTTTTTAACTAATAATGGAATTTTAAACATCAAAGGAAGCATAGGACTTGTTAGAAAAAGAGTATCATGGAACAAACAAAGTTGTTTTAGTGAAGTTGCAGACCCTATGTCGAGAATTTGAGAACTTTGAAATGAAACCCTCTGAATCAGTTTAAGAAATTTTCTTAAGAGTTAACTTGATGGTGAACCAAATAAGATCATTTGGAGAAGAATTGACTGACTGGAAAGCTATTGAGAAGGTTTTATAAAGTTGTTAACTGAAATTTTATCACGTTGTTTCTACAATAAGAGAATCAAAATAACTGACAAATTACTCTCTCCATAAGTTGATGCCCTCTCTCTTGTCTCATGAGCAATGGGTAAATAAGACAGCTGAGACACCTCCCCAGTAAGCCTTTCATTTATAGGTTGAGTGGAAAAAGATCTCAAATGACATGGTTCATGGAAGCAACCGAGACCAAGTTTGTGGTTGTGGTAAATCATTCCATGGAAGAGGTAGAGGCAAAGCAAGACATTATAAACAATACAGAAACAATTCAAGTGGTGGTAATCATTTCAATTTGCACTCACATTGTGGAAGGCCAAACTAAGAAAATATAGATTGTTAGCATAAACCAAAACATGGGCAATATAAAAACTCTCCTCAATGTTATTATTGCAAAAGTTATCACCATATTAAGAAAAACTATTTTAAAAAGGTTATTGATCATGAAAATTCTAAAGAAAAAGATGTTATTCAAGAGAATTTATTTTGTTGCTTGCTTACTTTCTCATGATGACAAGTTTAAAGATGTTTACTATCTTGATAATTGTTGTAGTAATCATATAACTGGCAGCAAAAGGTTATTTATAAAGCTTGATAAGTCAATTAATATGAAAGTAAGAATGGGAAACAATAACTAGGTTTAATAATATAGAAATGGGCACCACTGTTGTCATGTTAAAATTTGGAATGAAGTTACTAAATGATGAAGTGATGTATGTGCAAAGAATAATTCATAATCTAATTAGTGTGGGTCAGTTAATGAAGCGAGGTTATTATGTTATGTTTTATGATGGAAAGTGCATGATTTATGATAAGAACATGCATTTAATTCATTATATGAAAATGATAGCTGATAAGATGTTTCTTCTTTTATTTTCTGAAGCTCCTATTAATTCTTTCAATGTAACTAGTATTAATATTTTTCCTGGGCCCTAAAGGTTTAGTCATCTTAATTTCAATTGACTAACCTTACTGTGCAAAAGGAATATGGTGGATTCTCTTCCTATGATTGATGGAGAAAAACAACACTGTGAATCTTGCATTTTTGGGAAGCAGCATCGAGATAAGTTTCCTAAAGGAAGATGGCAGAGAGCTTCTAATACATGCAAATATGTGGACCAATGCAGACACTATACTTAAGTGGAAGCAAGTATTTCCTGATTTTTTTGGTGAACTTTCATGGAAGAGTTGGGTCTATTTTTTTAAAGAAAAATCAGAAGCTTTTGAATGATTAAAACAATTCAAAGCTATGGTGGAAAAGGAAATTCGCTATCCTATTTTGGCACTCCAAAATAATCATGGTGGTGAGTTTCTTTATCTAGAATTTAACACTTTTGTAGTGATTGTGGTATTTAAAGACAAATCATGAAAAGTTACACACCCCAACAAAATGGAGTTATAGACTAGAAGAAAAAAGCTATTGTTGAAGCAACTAAAAGTATGTTGAAAGATAAAGGTATAGCTAAAGAGTTTTAGGCTGAAGTAGTAAGGGTAGCTATTTATCTTCTCAAACAGTTTCCAACTCAAGCTATTAAAAGGATGACTCTAATAAGCATTGCATAGTAGCAAACCCAATATAAGTCATTTGAAAGCATTCGGTTCTATTTCCTATTCTTTCATATCAGTTGAATTGAGAAGAAAGTTCGATGATAAGAGTGTGAAATGCATCTTTGTAAGATATAATAAAGAAAATAAAGCCACGAATTGTATGCCTCTATTTTGTAAAAATTAATTAGAAGTCGTGATGTTTTTAATGAAAATGATGATTGGAATTGGAAGAATGCTGATGTGTATCCAACTCATTTGAGGAAGAATGTTGACCCAAGTAAACCAACCTCTTTGTCATCATTTGGATCATCAACAAGAAGAATGAGGAGCTTTATTGACATATACTAGTCATATGAGATTGCTCGTCTTTCCATAAAGCCCAGTTTTTTTGAAGACGTAATAGAGAGAGAAGAATGGTGTTTTGTAATGGATAAAGAGATTAAAGCAAATAAGAAGGATAAGATATAGCAGTTGGTTGACTTATTGGAAGAAATGGAAGCAATTGAATTGGAGTAGATTTACAATTCCAAGCTCAACTCCGATGGTTCTTTGTAAAGATACAAAGTGAGGTTGGCACAAATCTGAGGTATTGTCTTCAGTGAAGCCTATGCCCGAATTGCTCATTTTGACATTATTAAAACATTGTTGGCAGTAATAGCCCACTGTGGATGAGCAATGTTTCAACTAGACACTAAATTCGCCTTTCTTAACTGTGAATTGTTGGAAGATGTGTATGTTGAACAACCTCAAGGCTTTGTATTGAAGGGGCAAAAACATATGATGTAAAAATTATATAAGGCACTCTATAGGCTCACTTAAGCGCCAAGAGCCTAGTATAGCAAAGTTGATTCTTATTTTACTTAAAATAATTTCCAAAAGAGTGCTAATGAGCCTACCCTTTATATGAAAATTCATGATGATGATTTCTTAGATGTATATATATATGTTGATGACATGGTTTGTATGGGGAATTCTTCCGAAATGGTTGAAATGCTTAAAAGATCAATGATGAAAACATTTCAAATGTCAAACATTGGTGTTTTGCATTATTTTTTGGGAATTGAAGTTTTGCAGGATTCATATAAAACTTTCATCCGTCAAAGAAAGTATACAACTGATCTTTGAAGAGAGTTAGAATGAGAAGTTGCAAGGCTCTCATAAGACCATTAAATTCTAATGGGAAGCTATCTTTAAATGATAGAGCTAAGAAGGTTGATAAGAAGTCTTTTAGAAGCATTGTTAGGTGTCTTATTTATCTCACTTGCACAAGACCTGATATTGTTTTTACTGTAAATCTTATTTCTAGATTTATACATAGCCTAAGCAAGAATCATTTGGGGGCAGCCAAGAGAATACCTAGCTATATACAAGGTGGTGCAAATTTTGGCATAAGGTATTCAAGTGGAAAATAGAATAAACTTGTTGCTTTTACTAATAGTGATTGGGCATCTTGTGTAGATGAAAAAAAAAGCACAACAAGTTATATTCTTATACTCAACTCAAGAGTAATTACATGTTCTTTAAGGACACAACAAAGTATAGCTTTGTCAAGTACCGAAGCTGAATATTCACAAGCCACAACAACAACTAGTCAAGTTATTTGGGTTAGGAGAATACTTATAGACTTAAATCAAATGCAAGAAGAAGTAACTATGATTTTTTGTGTCAACAAGTCCACCATGTTTATGTCTAGGAGCCCAATTCATCAAAGGAGAATGAATCATATAGAGATAAAGCATCATTTCATTCAAGATTTGGTTGCAAAGGGAATTTTAGATCTACAATATGCCATCACTGAAAATCAGCTTGCAGATGTGCTTGCAAAAGCAATAGGTGAAGTCAAGTTCAATGAATTTTGCTCATTGATCAGAATTGCAGCCTCCTTGAATTGGAGGGGGAAGGGGAATGTTAGAAACTAATTCAAATTTCTTTTAATTATTTTGAATATTTTTTATAGTAAATATTTAGGAATTTTCAGTTGATTTTTCTGTTCTAAAAATCACATTGAATAAATATGCTACCAGCTATTTGTGATCATGTGTTAAATAATCTGTTAGCAAGTTAAGGAAGAATTGGCACATATGAGAATATTTAGGCGGATGATGTCTTTTTAAGTAGTTAATCTATGTCATGTTTTCATTGTAGAGAGGAAAATCAAAGTCAATACAAACTTCTCCTTATTCAAATTCAATTTCTTTGTTATTTCTTTTTTAGCAGATTCCACATTTTTTCTAACATGATGAGATGGAGAGGAGTTAATGGCAGAGCGGACGGATTTTATGACTAAATATGTTTTCATTATTTTTATTTTATTAAATAACAAATTTATAGGAGAGATTTAATAATCTATTAAAGGGATTTTTGGCAACCTCTTTTAATTAGGAAATAATACCATTTTTATGATAAAGAGTCTTTTACCACTAATTTTTTGCTAAATTTTGGTGGTTTCAAAGAGCACTCATGAGAAAGAAACAATTTTATCCCATCTTTAGCTAGTTCTCATATTTGTTTGTGATTTTCTTTGTCTATGTTTTGTGTGGTTAATTTCTTTATAAATTATGAGTTCTTGGTTTTTGCATTCATGGATCTCTCGATCTAAATCATATTCATGGATCTCTCGATCTAAATCATATTCATGGATCTCTTAGGGTCTTGTAGTATGCATTAGTTTCTCTTACCAACCTCTCTAGATCTACTAGCTTTCCTCTTAGGTCATAGCTTATGCATACTTTGCAAGCTTAACATAGCAGCGTCTATGTAGCACCCCACTCCTATAGGGCATATTCTTGAATTTACAGACGATATTTAAGAATACACTCTACAAGGGTAGTATGCTAGGATGGTCTATCAAACTCAATACAAATTTTTTTTTAAAACATCACATGCATATTATGAAAAAAACCAATAATCAATAATGGCCCATTTTATTCATAAACAACTTCAGTTGCAAATGTTACAACTAATAAACATATAATCAAAATTCCAGTAATCATTTTGGCCCTTTAAAATTACAAAAAACTTCCAATCATAAATTCATTATATGACAAAATTTGTCGCATATACAAGGTACAATATTTGTGGAATACAATTAAGATATGTACAAAAATTACTGAAGACTTATGCAGATGCAACTGATCCCGATCTCTATATCTTAGTTGACTTTAGTGGCTATATTTCCAGTTTGTCTAAATGTGTATCTCCTCTGAGCCCAAAAAAAGTTGCAATGTGGCTCACTCACAACACATAATTAAAGGCTCATTTTACATAGTGAGCTAGAGGCTCTTACCACATTCTGAGCTTTAAGCTCTTTTTCACTTTATGAACTTTAAGCTCTTTTTCGGAGGCTACTCCAGTCATAACAACCTTTATGTTATCATGCATTCATGTACTAAAATACACAGTCAATCAATTGTGCTTAATCTTACACTTTCATATTCACGTCCACATTCTCATTCACATTTATCGTCGGACGTTAGTCCAGCATTCAACATTTAAATTGATAATCACTTATTTAGTCAAATTCACATACAATGAGCACTTCTAATGAGATTTTTATATCTTAAATGCCTCGGACATTCAATGCCAGGAATCAAAACATTCATATCGCATAATAATTTAAAACATAAATTAAAACAAACAATTAAACATGTGAGACCATCTAGGTTACTCACAATACGCTCCAGATTAGCATTAGCTTCCAAAATCTGGAAACGTCTGGATGTTGACATTCTATCCTGTATATCAACACCATTTAATACACATATTGCACACATATTATTAATTACACAATTACATAAACATTCAATTATACACATATGTAAATGTGTAATGTATAATGTATAATCCATGCTCATATTGACAATCCCAGGTATATTTCCTTTATTTACATCTCATAATCATTTAATAACATTTTTCAATCATTCTTTAATACCTAATGCACTTTACTTTACTAACTTTACTTACCTCATTCATCATCCATTAGGTTCATTCAAGATCTCATTCAACCTTAAATACCTCATATGGGAATACCCTAGCATTAATAGGTTCATGCATTGCTTAGAAGACAACTCTTGTTCTCCACAGGTCTGACCATGATCGTGGTGTCCCTACCACGATTGTGACAAAACTATAATCTGGCTAGGCCATAATTGTGGTGTAAGGGTCACGATCGTGATAGAACTATATTTTCATTAGGCCACGATCGTGCCCTGCATTTTCTTCATTTATTCTCTCGAATTCAACAAATATACTCACATCCATTTCACACCAAAATTTTCCAGGATTCACCTCCTCTAATACGACAACATTTCATACTAATTCAACTACCATATTGATTATATTAACTTCACAAAATTCAACTTATTTGATTCATCATTTTCAACTTAATCACATCATTTATGAAATCCTATCTCTTTCAATAATATATATATCATTCATAATGCATTGAACCATTCATAGAGTAGAATGTATCCTCATTTATCACTCTAAACACTTCACATTTAGATGCATTGGTATCAAACATTCCTTTCCTTAAAGTATAACATCAAAGATCAACCAAAACTTATCACATGTTTAACCAACTTTTCCAACATAAAATTATGTTCATTTTAAGCCCCAATTAAGTCCAAATGCATCATAGTTTAAGTACCTTATCTATAATTGGTTCAACCTTTGCACAAATCAAAACAATATCATGAAAAAGCACTGCCCACGATCGTGATGTCCCTGTCATGATCCTGACAGAAACTAATCTCTCATTTTTCCTGCAATTTTCCAGTTTCTCTCAGGACAAATTTTCGGGTAATTTTTTATTACCATTATGACCTAAAAATGAGGTATTTAGACAGCACATTCTTCTAAAAAATTGTTCCTCTATGTCTTAAGTTTCAAATGAAATTAAATTTATGCAGTTTGGTTTAGTATTCGCAAGTTATTCCTAAACTACTAAATACTGTTCTCAAGGGTAACAACACCCAGTATTTAACTTCAAGCCAATTTTCAAAACCCTTAAGGACATAATTAATATTCAACTCTTTCATGAAAATTGTATCCATATGTCTCTAGTTTAATCTAAAGTAAAAAAAATCCCATTTGGACATCTACAGATCAATATATGCCCGAAATACAGATGCATGTTCAATGAAAACACTCCATCTAACATATTCAACACACATTTCATCATCATTTTCTTCCTAGTTCATCTCTTTTGCTTAGTCTTATCATTTATAGCTTAATTACTCATCATTTCCCCATAATTCTTAACTGCATTTCATTTCAATATCACCAACACATAAATCAAAATCCATGATTGATCATAACACCAAAAACATAACATATCCTTATGCAAATTCATCACCAACTTTCTGCACTTCTTTCTACACCATTTTAGGACTCATTCTAACTCTAAATCATCTCTATGTTACTTTATGAATTAATAATCATCACCTATGTAAAAGCAAGACATGAACATACCTAGGTTTTCTCATTCACGTTTCAGCATATACAATTTACCATTTCATGATCATTTGACCTTTAACTATCATCAAACATGTTTCTTGTAACAAATCATGAAGAGTAATGCTTTATACTTACTTGTTTACTCCAAGATCTTCAAATCACTCTTCACCCTAGCTTCCTAAAACATCACACGTTCATAGAGGATTGGTTTTGGTGTTTTAATAGAAAGATGAAGAAGACACAAAAATGAAGTAGCAAGTGAAGGGTGAGAGAAAGGTTCAACATTTTATGAAGGTGGGTGAGTGTTGTGTTACATGGAGATGAGGAAAGAAGAAGATACGAAGAAGAAGAGAATAAAAGAGAGCATTTGGCAAAGTGAAGAAAACAATCCAATGGTAAATAACGTGAGAGGTGTGTGGCAATGTCACTTGCCACATGTCACCACCTTATAGCTCTCTTTTAGTTTCTTTTAATATCTAGTCCATTTGTACTCCAATTTCTAATCCAATTTTCTCTCAATTTTCAATGAAACTTGTCATTAAATCTTAATGTCTCTTATCAATAATTTCTATTTCCAATTGGCATTTAATTCTACTACCATTTATTAATTGTTTCGCCACTTGGAATTTTTCCTAGTCCAAAAATACCCAGAAATTTAGAATTTTCCTAAATTTTCACCAAAATTTTAAATGTCTAATTAAACGAACCAACTCAAATTTCAAGACATATTATCCACAATTCATAATATAATCACATTTGTAAATCTTCTATACCCGGTAAATGTCAAATGAGTGCATGAACAATCATTATAATGTGTGTGAAAATTCAATTTCATGTGCCTCTATGTTGTAGTATGCATGAGCATGAAGTGAAATTCCCTAATTTGTCATTAATGTATCTCATATTACACTTAACATAGGAACGGGATATTACAGTCTACGTGGATTGGACAACATTACTTTGATCAGCTACCTCATCCCTCGTTCACTCGATGAGTGTCCTTACTGATCTGTGACTGTACTTCCACTAAAGAACTCGTCAGAATTGCTTGTAGTTCTTTGAAATTTTATTTCCTTTATTTCCTTTTCTTCTCGACTTATATCATTGTTGATAGTGGTAGGTTGCATAATGTTTTTAGTAGGTCGTTTAGATGTTTTTATTTATTAAATTGAATGATTAGTGCATGTTTAGGTTTGGTTCGTCTTATTTCACTAGACATTTATGCTTTGAGTGTTTTATAAGTTAGAGTATGCTCAATTCGAAACCAATAAGCCTAAGGAAATGTGGTTTAGTTTACGAGGACAACCTTATGAGCTGAACCTTGAAATTATATATGATATTTGTGGTTTCCCTAAATCTTCCATTGTGGATCAGCACAATAACTTTTGTGTTTCCCACTATTGAAACGAACTCGCTGGTCTAGAGCAATTCGATGCTAAAAATCCACAACAACATTATACAAAGCCATAAGCACTTGTTGTTACACGAATTCATATGTCAAATTATCTTTGACAAATTAGAAATCAACAAATGCTCAACGAATGAATTTTTTATTGTGGTGCATGGATCACAGCATCCCCATGTGCACCTCTATATATGTTTTGAATGCTATTATTGCAACTTTATGTAAGTGGAGCAACAATTTGGGTATGGGTTACTTGGTTGTCACCATTGTTGAGTACTACAGCATGGATTGTTGTGGTCTAACTGCCCACTGCTCTAATTTTCTAAATTACCATCACTTATTACGTGTTAAAATCCTATAGTCTGATGACATGGAATTTCAGGATATCAGTCAAAACTTTCAAATAAAGATCAAGGTCAGTTAGGCAAGTTCTAGTGCAACGCCACCTCAGCAGGCAGAAAAGGACTTGACTAGCGAGGAGTTTGAAAAGGAAGAAGAAACAAAAGAATCTAGTTGGAAGAAGGTACTTGATACAATATCTGCCAACACCAAAACGATTAAAGACACACTTGCAAAAAATTCTAGGATGATGGAGACGACCTACACACAATGGTGTCAAAGTTGAGATATACATCAAATTCATTGATACTTCAAAGCTCAAAGCTTACAATTGCCACCTGCAACACCATCCCCGCCTCCATCACCATAAGGTTTTGTTTCTAACCATTGTCTTTTAAATTTAGTCTTTATTTTTGTTTTATTTTATTTTATGTTACTTCCTTCCATGTGTGTTTGTTTGTTTCCTTCTCATATTAATGAAAATGTGTTGTTTAAGTGTAGGGAGGGTTGTGTTTTCTTCTTTGAACGTGAATTTTACATATTGTTATATTATTATGTTTAGGTTACATATTGTGAATTGTGTGAATGCATCGATGGCTTAGATGGAATGAAATCGAATTAATTTTGAACATAATCTATTAGGTTGTGAAGAGTCATTAGCTCACAAAATTTGTGATATATGTTTTTTGGCTAAAATATCTAAGTTAATTAGGATTTAGTGTTAGTTATCACCACATAAGTAGTCACATCATTCATATTTTAGGTCTTTCGACTAAGTAACTTAGCTAGTATTTTTTCATGAAAACAAATAGCTAAAGCAACAAGGTTTGCATTAATTAAAAAATATGTGGGTTTATAAATTTTAAATAAATAAATATTCCGTTGGCCTTCAGGTTATGAATAGAGCTAATAGCCAATTAAGAAGATGACGTACCTGAGTAACTGGATCAACATGCATCTTTAATGTATGCCTTCATGTCAAAAGACTATAATAACATTCCAACTAAGCAAATTAATAGAAACATTACTTAGTCGTGTAACCTAATCGACATTCATCACCGATGTTTGCCTTCGTGTAAAAAGAATAGGTCCATGTCCATAAAAATTATCAAAAAAAATAATGTTTTCTAATAAAAACTGACCGAACTTATAAGTGGCCTAACTTTTCATGAAAATGTATTGAGGATTAGTTACAAAGTTTGAATGACCAAATAATTATTAATGTATGTGTACATTTGAAAATGGTGAATATATTTGACATTCGGGTCTTGATTAATATGTTTATTTAATTCAAAGCTCCGAGACGTAGATTTTGCATGTTAATGATTTGGAATAACTTGAATGATTGTGTTTGGAGTTAAATTTGTTTAATGAAATTAAAGTCATTGTCTCATTATTGCATTGTGTACTTTATGATTTTGTGTTGATTGTTGTTTTGTTTGCTCGAGGATAAGCAAACATTTAAATGTGGGGATGTTGATAAGTGTAAATTGCATCGTTTTTTAGGGCATAGTATGGTATGTATTTAGTAGTTAATTCGATCATTTAGGATTTGTTTCGGTTAGAATGGTGTTAGTTTGTTAATTACTTATGTTTTAAGTGTTTTAATTAAATATTATATTTTTGAGGTACCTTGATGTGTTTACTAGTATTTCAGGGTCAATATCAAAGAATAGAGGAGTTTTAAAAGACATTCGGGCCGAAACAACGACCATAATTGTGACAGAAACTCCAAGAATGGCCCATGATCTTGGCCTCAATGCCAAGATCGTGACAAAAGGCTCAGATGTGAGCCACAATCATTGCTTATAGGGCCACAATCGTGGCCTGTCTTGGGCAAATGCATAGATACTTATGAACTTCATGTTTTAAAGAACTTTTTTGGACCTTTTGGACCCCTAGAAAAGCCCTAGAGTTACCCAAAAAATAAGGGACTATTTAAAGAACAACAAGAGAAAAAAGAAGGGAGTTTTTTTGTACAGCCACTTTTGGAAACCCTAAAAAGAAAGAGGAAGAGAATGAGATGAGGAAGAGGAAGAAGAAGCGGTCTCGACGCGCTTCCCAGATCAAAAGGTTTCCCAACGTTGTTGCCTTCCCAGATCGTCCATTCTAAGTTTCTATTTCCTTTTCGTTTCAATCTTATTCATGTATAAAGTTGGGGTAGATTGTATGATGATAGATGGTAGAATGTTGATGATGTTCTGACTCTTCTTCAGGATTTTATTTTGATTTAATGATAATTTAATTAATTATGTTTATTATATGAATGTCATAATTTGATTGCATCTTTACATAATTTGGTAACAAATTAAAAGGGTGAACTAAATTAAAAACAATTAAATCGGATCAATCAGAGTTGGGAGATTTAATAAAAACTGTGACAAATCATATTGGTAGTTATGCAGAGAGAGATCTTATGTGTTATTCCAATAGTTTATTAGAGTGTTTCAGATCTAGTTAGTGTTTAGATAATTTCTGAATTGAGAGATTGCAAATTTCATAATCCAATTAAGGTTAGTGGTTATAACTTGAGAGAGAGTAATAAGCCCTAGGATCGTCTATAACTGAACCCCATTAATACATAATCAGCTAGCTTAGCATTAATGATAGGTAGAATCCCCTTTCTCATAACTTGGTAGATTCTTGGTTGATTTCCATTGTGCATGCTTGTTGCTTAATTGTTAATTCTTTCATGTTTAATTTCTAAATTAATTGGTTAAATTCAATTCTCACATTTACTTCCCACTGCTTTATTTATTTTAGTTTCATATCTTTTCAACCTTAGATTTTTAGGATTAGACTAATCACCGTCCCTGTGGGATTGACATCTTTTATACTACAGTTGCAACTCGTGCGATTATGGTATTAGAGGGCTTGTAAATTTTAAAGCTCGAATAGCATGATCACTTCCTCCCAATTTTTCAATTAAGGGTTTATTAGCCTTCAAGTAAACCATATGTTGCAATATGATAAAGACTTATCATATCAAATAGATTTAACTAAGTAAATCTATTAATGCCATTTTTGGTAACAAAATATCAATATATCAAGGAATAATAAAACCTCCCAAATCATCAAGTGACTCTAATAGTTTTCTTTATGTGAAGTAGGAGCCCTCTATACTAAGGATGACTATTGATAATTCCTCAATAGCCTCCTTATTTGACTCCTCTTCATTTTCCTCTCTCTCTTTTTTCTTTTATTATTAAACATCAACTTCCTCCTTTTCTTCAACCTCTACCATCTCTCTAATTCTTAAATTTTTTGTATTCACTTGTTTCCTCAAATTTGGCTTATAAAACACCTAATTGCTCTTCAAAAACAAGCTCAACAAATTGTCTAATCAAAGGCCCTATGTTGAGGAAAGAAGCAAATACCTCTTTAGTTTTTCATAGGGTAGCCTTGTTTTCAGCAGTGGCTTTCATAAAGGACTCCTCGAGACATTGATTCTCTTTTGTTTCTATTATTGCAAAAATATAGGTGAAACTTGATCATTCCATGTAAAGTGGAGATAATTGCTACACCTTTATGAGTATAATTATAGGGGATGTTTTATGGTCAATTCCTTGTGCAAATCGATTGCTCCCACGTATAGTCTAGTGCTTGATAATTATAATTAGAGTGGCTACCACCACAAGTGTCACAACATATGATGGATACCAATTGAGCTTCTAAGTATATGTTACCGTGCCTCTCATTCCAAACTTCCAATGTTGATATAAGCAGTGGCATACTTTATACTATAACAATGCCCTTTGGTAGCTATAGCAATAAATACCCAAATCTTGAAAATAATTCACAAACATAAGGTCCAGAAAAAGAACTCTAAGAAAAACAAATAAACACAAAAAGAAAAGAAAAGAAGATAAATGAGAAAGAAAGATATGGCTAGATTAATAGAAATTAAGGGCTCTTAATATCCTAGTCCCTAGTAATGGTGCTAAAAACTTGATTAATATATTTTATCTCAAACACACGGCGTAGTTATAGCTAATGCTAATAAGTATAAGTCAATCCTACAAGAACTAGAATTATTAGTACTAATAGTCTTTTTATTATCTAGTCTAATAAATCATGGCGATAGAAATTAATCAAATTGAAGAATTAAAACAATAAACTGAAATAAATCAACATAATTGATTGATTAGAATAAAGATCAAACTCAAAAACTATGAATGAAGACAATGGTACTAGATTTTGAATCCCAATAAGACTTCTCATGCGATTAAGACTTCACACATTAATTTAAACTAAAGTTTATTAGACCGTGGAAATTTCTCACTTATGCTAATATCTTTCTCAAGATTATTAATAACTGATCCTAGGTTAGTTAACTAAAATATCTTTTTAATTCAAACCCTTATAATTGCATTAATCAATTTATAAATTTCACTATTATGATTGACCTTAATTTAGAAGATTTGTATCGATCAATTTATAGGTTTTTATGTAATTGCTTTCAATTATACTATATGTATTCATGTAAAGAATTTTGGAACCTCAATTACATGAAATCAACCATAAATTAACATATTGACAATATTAATTCAAGAATACTAAAGAACATACAATTGCGTTTCAATGAACTAATGCATAAATTAAATTAAAATAAAATCACTAAAAGGTCCATCCTCTGGTTCATTTTTTCCAAGGACCGAAATGGGTTTAGTCCTCATCATATAAAACATATCACTAAAATTAAAGGGAAAAGAAAAAAAATTAAAGGAAACTTGATGCAATCCCTTTCAATCTTGAAGAAGTTCACTTTAGAATTCACTCCCAAAGGGTCTCCTTTGCTTATTATTTGTTCTTTCTACTATTCTTGAATTTACAATTATGTCTCTCAAGCTTCCCCTTAATTTCTCTTTTAATTTTCGTTTTATAGTTTGAAAATTAGATTTTTGGGTGGTATAAGATCATGTACATAAGTTTGTTCATATTGGTTTCTAGGTGGTATAAGAGCATATATATAAGTGTGTTCATAGCTATATACTTTTATAATCACCAAATCCCTCTAATCTAAAGCAAAAATGGGCTCAAAATATGAATACTAACAAGCACATAAGTGTATTCATCTCTAACATAGGCTTGTTCATGACCATATAACTCTTTGAAGTATAGGGCAAGTACATGGACATGTTAATGCCCGTGTATTTTTCCTATAGCTTTATAACTTCATTAAAACATCTCCAAATTGCCTCAAACTTGTTTGAATTCGTTCATTTTGCTTCAATTAAGTAAATTACAGCCTAAAACTAAAATATGAACAAATTAAGTACCATAAGCAATAAAAACACTCAAATAAACATTTGTATGTACTAAATATAAACCTCAAAGTAATTAGGCACTTATCAGCAGCCATGAGTTTGTTTAATAAGATTAACAATAAATTTAACTTTAGCTTATTCTTAAAATAATAGAATATAATAATTATATTCTCAACATCTACTAATATTTAACAAGAGATTTAATTTTTGATGTCTAATAATATATATTACATGTAAAATGTTATATAATTGAACATGCAATTCCTTATAAAAATATAATCAAATTATAAACATGAAACATTGTTTGACTCTAATACCGATATAATCTCTATAATCTAAAATAATATTTTTAACTCATTGGATAATTAAATTAGATAAGCCTTAATTCTTAAATAAATCAATTTTCTATTCCAAATAGCAATTTAACTTGATTTGAAAAAAAAATCAAATTCAATTGGAAACCATTTCTAGTTATCTTGGCTCCTTTAACAATTTAATTGAAAACAATTACTCTTCTTACTTATTATAATTTAAAAATCCTTTCTCAAAATTTAACAAGTTAGACATTATATTAAAATTAGAAAATCACCTTCCAAACTAATTAGAAACAATTTTCTTAATTAAAAATATATTTTCTAATATTAAAAGAAACAACTTTCATAAAATATTTTAAACTTAATTAAGAAATTCCATTAAATTATTTTAAAGATTATTTTCTCAAATGATAAAAAATAAAATTTTAATAAATTACAAGCTATTTTTAAAATATAAAAATCTCATCTTCTTAATTAATAATAAAATTTCAAATTGAACTAAAATTACCTTTTCTATTTAAAAATTTTATTATCCAAATTAATAAATAAAATTGAATAATGACCCTCTAAAAATAATAAACTTATCTTATTTCAATCAAATTGAAATAAATAAATTATAATTAAGATAAATTTTTTAATTAGTTAAGAAAATTAGTTTCTAATTTTCTTAACTAATTATTACCAATTCCAATATGATAAAAAATCAATTAATTTAATTTCTACAAAATAATTTTATAAAATACTAATTTGGAAATAATTTAATTTTGATTTTAATATAATTAAAAAATAATTAATTTAATTTTATAATTAAGATCTCATTTTAATTAAAATAATCTTATTATATTAATTATATTTAACATAAAATAATTATCAAAGATAACTTTTTAAAACTATGTTTGATTATAATTATTAATTTGATAAGTATTCTTGATAAATAAATTAAATTTTAAAATATTCTCAATAAAAGTCAACCTTTTAAATAATCAAAAAATATTTTCAAATTTTATTCAAAATTTAAAGTAATTTAATATTAATTAAATAAAATTAAAGCCTCAAAATCAGAAGAAAAAATGGAGATCGAGACTGTCTAGTGTGTGGTCATCAATTTTTGCATCAATAATTTTAGGATAAATTATATATAAAATTAAAATTTAATAATATTAGTTCAAATTTTTAAAAATGACGATAAAATAATTAAATTTAAAAATAACATGCCATTATCTTCACTATTGAATGTGGTGCACCATGTCAGGAGATTCATTAAACATTAGACTGCCAACTTTATATTAAAAATTAAAAATTTAAAAATAAAAGCAAGCACAACCAAAATTTGGTGGTTCAAGGTTGACGAACAGCTCGAGTTCTCATTTCCAGCAGCGAGAGCTTCCCAGAAACGTCCTTTATTTATATCCTTAAAGCTTAACACGCAAGTCCACCTTCTAGAAATCCTGTAACAACAGTTTTCCTGATTCTATGTCTGGAAAAGCTGTAACAGATGTGTGTCGAAACCATGAAATGAAGTAACAAAGAGAATACCATAAATCTTCGCAATTTTAACATTCTTAACAAGAAAATTAAGGATTATCATAAAAACCTACTATTCCTAGCCAAAAGGGTGGACTCTCCACTCCGCCATTTAACCACAGATCTTCACATGACTAAAAATCGTCCTTTATTATAGTGATGTTCCAATTAGAACCTACTTGTACAATTTATATCCTCGCCAAAAAAGATCGTGGGCAAGCTCTGTATCAAACTAAAGTTGAAGAGTTGAAATCGATTAATCCAATTCCTTGCTGCTATAGACCAATGAAAGCTAGAAATAGACCAATTCCTATTGAGTAACTAATCTGAAGTGCTTTAGGGATTATTTTGGTGCGCTTTGCTCATAATCCAACATTACAAACGATGAGAAAGATTAACCCCTCAAAGGAAACAGCGGTTCGTGCCCTATTGTAGGAAAGATTATCGGATATAGTAACCTACCACAGTATAAGAAAAGTAAGCGTTCATCCCCGTACCAGGAGCTAAAACTAGTGGGAGATTATAAAAGAATATGCAATGGTGGCTACAAAACGATCTTCACGAGTCCTTCGGAGGTAAGTGGAGTATCCATTGTTAACTAGAGTGACCTTACAGAACTGATCAGGTGTTGGACAATGATAAAGCAAACACACGTAAGAGAATGGTAAATTATACGTGATTTGAAAATTTTTGCAAATTATTGTCAATTCGTACAAAATACAAGCGGTTGTTAAATTTAAAGATGGAAAGAGTTTGTTGCAATTTGAAAACAACAATAGCTATAATGTAGAAATTTAAAAGCTAATGAAGGAGAAAGAATGACACAGTCAATTTATACTAGTTCAGCTTATAACCAAGTATACGTCCAGCTTCCAAATATCGCACTTGAGTATTTCACTAAAATTTTCAAGTTGTGATTTGACAAACCTCTCCAAGCTTACAATTACATTTACAAAGTTTTTCAACATTTCATACTAGTAGTATTTGACAAGCCTCTATAAGCTCTCAACAATTGAAAGGAAGATTTGCTCAATATAAACTACAATGGATAATCTCTCTCAATAAGGTGTTTTCACTTTTTAAAGCACAGAGGATAAATGAAGATATGACCTTCGATTTTGAGTAGCTGCTATTGATATATTTTCAAATCTTGTGTTGAGTGGATGCAGCAACTCTTCCTTAAATAGGAGTTTTCTTCAATGATCCTTTTAAAAGTTTCTTCATATATACTAGTCGTTGCTTCAATTTCATCATGAATTAACTGACTAAATTAGCTTTAAATATGTTAAAATGTAGTATCTTTAAATATCTAGACATTTGGATAGATTTTTGACTATTTCTTAAAGTCAATTGTCAAATCAAATGAATATAGGTTCCTTCGCCTGTACAGAAATGATAGGGACTATCCGATTCAGATTTTGTGGAATCATTTCCAACTATTTGAATGAGTTTGTTAAGATGGTTCCTGTAGAATAAGAGTTGTTGGTCGATTATCCTCTCATTTAAACAGATAACTAAGTTATATATCCATTTGTATATTGTTATCCTTTTGGATAAATAAGAAAATTCAGTCAAATCAAAATTAACTGAATATTATTAATTGTTATCTTTGAAATTATCAATTTAGAAGCCTTAAGCTAACAATCTCCTCCTTTTTTATGATGACAAGTTATAATAGATATATTTAAAAAGATTCAAATAACTATGAAGGATTTAGAAAAATACCTGTAATCTTTATACAAGTCCTTACTGGTAACTGTGATTAGAAGAGGCCTCTTACTACTAAGTCGTAGGAGCCTATTTTTATTAAAATGAAAGGGACATATCCAACTATGAATATTAAGCATCTATCAGCCTATTATTGAAAACATTTAATATAAGCATTAAAAAAATTCAAATATTAACATCAACATGTTCCAAATGATGTTTCAAAACATTGAAGATATATCAACATTAATATCAACATGCAGGATGATCCAAAGATTATTCAAAATATATCTGTCTACTCTCCCCTTTTGTCATTATTGAAAAGGATAGGGAAGAAACTAAACATGCAAATCAAAATATCTATGCAAGCATAAATAGGAATTTTCAGGTCATCACAAAATATCCAAGTTAAAAAACATTAACACAAAATTTAAAAATTATATGTTTTTCAAGGAAAGTATCCTTGATCCTTGAGAGTGGTGATGAGGATACGGAGTAAGTTCTTCATTTCAGTGACTTATTCCTATATTTTGTTCATCTGTACATTTATAGTCATGAGTGAAATTGATATCCCTCAGTTATTGTTGGAGTATAAGTGTGTTAGCATCTTGAGAGGTAATAGGATTTTGTCTCTTTGGAGAAGGTCCCATGATATCTGCAACTCTTTTAGTCTTCTTTTCAACCTATACATTCTCTTTTAGCTTTTACCCAAATTGGAAAGGAATGGAGGAATGGTACTTTGCATGCTCATACCAATCCAAATTGTTAAAAGAAACACCATAATGGGCAAGAATTTTTTTTAGAAGCATTATATAAGGTAAACATTCCTTGGTGTTCTTAGGACTTCCCTTATCTAACCATAAATCTTACGATCATAGCGGTAAGGTTCATTTGGTTAACTTTGAGCAAGTTGTAGATGACATAAGTGTCCAACTTTCAACAGAGCTACTTCTTGGGAAAATAGATATGGTAGAGAGAGATGCAAGCATCTTTGTAGCAAATGCAACTATCTACACCATGTTCTTCCATCTTGTGTATCTTTAATGTAGAGACAGATGAATTGAACAACTTATATCATGCCTTGATCAACAACTTCCCATTTGTGGCAAGGAAAATCAGTTCTTCCAATAGGGGTTGTATTCAACAAATTCCCTAATATCTCTTTAGCTATTAAAATTTTACACTCACAAACCCATAAGATAATTATTAATTTTCCATCAGCAACTTTTTTTCTCATGTGAGTGTAAAATAATCTAACCAACACATTAGAAATAGGTTCATTCAAAATAAGAAAATTATGCCAACCTACTGTAAGAAAGTAGGAAAAGATGATGATACCAATACCATCAAACATGAAAGGAGGAAGGATGCGTCCAACAACCACCTTTCTTTTTCTATAGTTCATTTTGTATCTGGCCTCAACTTTCGTTGATTGAAAGGTTTTAGGAGGTTGATGACTCTCCTTTCTCTAGTACATAAGGGTTCTTTCCTTTGAATTTATTAACAGGAGCTTTTGGGGTTTCATCACAGAGAGGATATTCTTAAGTTATAAGATCTGTTATAGGTACCTTAATGATAGGAGTCTTTCCTCTTCTTATTTCTTCTCTTCTTTTCTATTTAAGTTCAGGTTGCACAAACTCATCGTCTTCATTTCTTCTTCTTTTTCAAGAAGATTCTTTTTGTATTTGTTCATCATCATTTTCAGAGTTCTTTTCCTATTCAACTAAACTCTTTTTCTCAGCTTGTGTCGTGGATGTACTACTTCTTGTTCTTGGTTTTCTGACAAGGCGAACAGGCTCCTCTTTAGAGTTACCATCATTCACAGAAATAATCCATTATTCCTTAGGCAAATTTGAGATAGTTAAACCAATCTTAGGAAGTGGTGACTATCTTTATGGAAAAACTGAAGTAGATGGAACATCCTCATGCGCTTGTGGTGGTGAAGGTGATGGCATAAATAGTGGTGGAAGAGGGTCAAGTAACTAGATTTTGAGAGAAAGTACTTATGTTCTTCGTGAAGTAAATCACTTGTTAATATAGAAATTACTTATAATATGTAAAATACACAAGAAGAGGGGTTGAATTATGTAAAATCATCTAAAATAGTTATCTTAAAAAAATTCTTGATTTTCTTAAAAACTCAAACAATTACAAAACAAAGCACTTAATTTGTTAGAGTAATGCAACAACAGAAATAATATCTTTTTCTTCTAACTACAAAAATTAAAGAGATGAGAGTTAGAGAGTATACCACCGCGGTTTATAATGGTTCACCCTTAACCTTTGGGCTACATCCAATCCTCAGAGTTTATCTGAGATTTCACTATCTCTTCAACTTTACAAGTATTATTTTCTGCACTTTCAGAGCTTTTTCAGGCCTCTTTCGCAAAGTATTCTTTATCTACTATCTTAGCATCTTCAGGCCCTAGCCTTCCTTTCATTAGAAAAGATATTGTTTGAGTTTTTCTAAACTCATGCTACAAGTGTTTTCGATCTCTATCTTTTTTCTTTTCACTCATGATATTTTGTGCAGTAAATGCATTTGTGAAAGTTATTTTGTCTACGACTACCCTGATATTTATAGTCTAATTTGCCAACGGTCTTCTTGAAAAAAAAATTGCTTGTAGAATCTTCAGAGATCTGTTGTTAGTTGATTCTTGTAACCGCCTCCAACAAACTAACTATCGTTGTAGATTATATCATCTTGATTTGATTTGTATGCTTCGTCTTATATCTTCGCATCATCTTATGACTTCGCATTATCTTATGACTCTGCATCATCTTATGTCTCCACATCGTCTTATAACTTCGCATTGTTTTATGACTCTGCATCGTCTTATGTCTGCACATCTTCTTATGACTTTGCATCGCCTTATGTGTTTGCATCTTCTTATGACTTTACATCATCTTATGTGTTTGTGCATCTTCCTATGACTTTGCATCTGTGCACTTAATAAATACATCAAAATAGTTCACACACTTATATTATTATTATTATTTAACTTTCATCAAAATCAAAAGAAGTGAAGTCTTCTTGACTTAAAAATCTCCCCCTTTTTGATGGTAACAAATAATCATAATATTAGAAGATAAGAAAATTATTAAAGCGAATAACAATAGTATTCAGACAAATAATATTTTTATTCAGACGATTGATGCAAGATATACAGTGTGCATAACAATTTTTTTAAAAAAAATTCCTCTCTTTTCATTATTCTCTCCCTCTTTGTTATTAATCAAAAAGAATATCACTTCAGACGCTTCAATATGTTTTGCTAAGGCTTCTTGAACTTCCTTCTATTTTTACTAGCTTCAGTCCAATCAATGAAATTCTTCAAGAGCTCCAAATTAACGATAGGGTCTTGTAGCTTTTCACTTAGTAGATGAAGGTACTCAGAGACAGATAGTTTTCTGATTGAGTCGTCTAATTCAATAATTGTTATAGAGGGTAATCGAAAAGATTGTGTTTGGTAAGGAATGTCAAGATCATCAGGTTTAGGTAGTTTGAAAATTGGTTTTCCTAGAAGGTGTAGAATATCTTTGATTGAAGGAATGAAACCTAAGGGTTTAAAATGAATAAGTAGATGTACAAAGGTTTCTAAGTAGAAATTGATACCTCCAATTGAGATACTTTTGTACCTTCCTTCTGAAATTGTCCCAACTACCTTTAAACTTTCATCTTAAGTAGGTATGCCAAAGTTACTTCCTGATGGTCTTGATGTGTGGTGTGAAATATAAACGTCTACAGGTTGAGCTACACAACATGCATCGTCTACATTCTTCATCACCACTCGAATCTCTTTTTCCTTGAGATCACCTTCTTGTCTCTTAGGGAATTTCTTCTTCTTTCTTTTGTCTGTGCTATGTACTAATGTTGGACATCTTGGTTGAACATCTGGTACAATCTTTATTTTTGTTCTGTTTGTCACTGAGTAGATGGTGTAAGGACTATTTATCATCTTCAATGGATATGGTTTTGCTTTCTCATCTCGCAGAATACCATACAATCTTCTTTCTTCAGGGCTTAGAAAGTGTACCGTCTGATCGCTTACTGTTACAAGTTTAACTTAAACCTTAACTTTCTGTATAGAAGGTTCTCTTATGATCACTAAACCTTTGTTGCGATCAGGCACCGATTCTTTTATTATTTTCATCTTTAAGTCTTCTTTCTTCACTAGTTGCAAGGGATTATAAGTAGCTTGCTGTGTTTCCACAGTTTGTGTCTTTTGTTGAACTTCAGACGATGAACTCTTCCTTTTCTGAGTTAGTCTCGTCTTCTTTATTTGTTCTGTTGGCTTGGAAGAAGGTTGTTTTTTAAACTTCTTCTGCTCAAACACTAGCTTCCTTTTTATCTCTATCTCTCCAGACGACTGTATTGATTGCGTATGAGGGATATAGACAATTGCTTTGGTAGGTTGCTACTGTTGTTGTTGTTGTTGCTCCGTTGCACTTTCAGAACCTTGACCAAGAATCAGAGTTTTTTTCTCCTTCTGTTCTTGTTGTCGAAAGGTCATCAGTCTTAGTGACCTTCTTGATTTCTCGAGTTTTTCTGATTGAAGCATCTCTGCCTTCCTCTTTAAAGACACTTTGTGAGTTGATTTTTGAACCGAACTTTCCTTTCTTTCAAGAATCATCTTAGCTTGTAGTGGCTTATAAGACAATTGTTCACTTTTTACTTTTGCTGAGATTCTTTAGGACCACTAAGGTTTTGCTTGTAGTCTAGATGAAACATCTTCCTTCCTGCTTCATCTGATTGAAAGCTCCCTCTTAGACTGTGCTTTAGGTGTGAACTCTTTATCTGTTTCAGCTTCAAACTTGATCCCCATTTTTCGAATAGTAGAGATATTGATAACACTCTTAATATTCAACTTTACTCTATTTCCTCCATCAATTCGTATTCCAGATTCTTTGAAGAATCTTGTCAATATTATACCGTAAAGTAACGAACTACTCTTCTGATTATAATCCTCCTTAACCTTTATCATGTATTTCAGGATCAAGAATGGAAGATTAATAGATTGATGGGTGAGAAGATGAAATAGACAGTGTTAATCATGCATTGTTACCAAACCCTTTGATCCTGCTCTTGGTAGAATATAGTGAAGAAGAATTGAGTGAAGAACCCTAGCCTTTGGAATTAGGTTTGAAGACTTCCTGACTCCTGGACTACCAGTTCCATATAGTTATTGATTGATGTTTTCTTCGTTCTGAACAATCCATTTTGTATTGGTGAGCAGTTTTGCTCCTTCATTTGGACATTCAGTAGCCCTCACAATAGACTCTTGTGTGACAATCACCGTCAACCTATCTACCTCTGATATCAAGGTGTCATCTACCACCTTTGCGTTCTTCCAAAACTCATATACTTCATTTGGATACACTAGATCTCGGATTTTAAAGAAATTTTCCCAACCAGCTGCTTTGATCTCAGGTTCGATATCCATTTGATCATCCTTCAGAGAAGTGAAATCGAAGAGTCTCCCTTAAAAAAGAGATTTCGACATTCTTCTAATCTGCAATGAATAAACACTAAACACATAGATGTATTTTGCTTAAAGAAGCAAGGTTAGTATGTAGAAGATATTAAAAGAGGAATATGAAATGAAAGTAAGAAAGATTTAATGAACAGAAGATTGAATCGTCTTTGTTGAGAGCAACCTATAAGCAAGTTAGTTACTAAGAGAATTCTAGAATGTAGAGTGTTTTAGGTATTGAAGATTTTCTTTTTATAAACACTCTTGAAAAGTTACCATTTGTAATGTCTGTGACTGATCCACAAGTAATCATACGATTGATACTACCGAATGAAAATTACCATTACTATTCATTCTTAAGAACTTACGACCTTTCTACTTTATTCGGTCGTATTATCTGGGTCATGGTGTTTCAAACGAATGGTTATTTAACATTACCATATTCAGATTTCATTTGATTTCCTTGAATTTGTCTTCACTTAACGGTTTGGTGAAGATATCTGCCCATTGTTGATTCATCTAAATAAATTGTAGATTGATGATTCCTCTCTATTCATAGTCTCTTATAAAATGATGTCTAACTTCAATATGCTTTGCTCTTGAATGTTGAATTGGATTCTTTGAGAGATTGGTAGCATTTGTGTTGTCACAGAAGATTAGAATTTTATCTTCTTAGATAGAATAATCTTCTAATTGATACTTTATCCATAGAATTTGTGAATAACAACTTGCGGCTGACATGGATGCAGCCTCTTCAGTAGAGAGAGCAATTGAGCTTTGCCTCTTGCTTGACCATGAAATTAGATTATGACCAAGAAAGTGACACCCTCCACTTGTACTCTTTCTATCAATCTTATCTCCAACATAATCAATGTCACAGTAGCCAATTAACCTCAAATCTTTACTTTTCTCATACCCTAAGCAAAGATTAGTAGAATCTGCCAAGTATCTCAATATTCTTTTAACAGCAATATAATGAGATTCTCTAGGATCTGCTTGAAATCTTGCACACAAACAAACACTAAACATAATATCATGTCTGCTTACAGTTAGGTAAGGCAAAGAACCAATAATCCCTCTGAAAAGAGTTTGATCAATCTTCTTACTAGCTTTATCCTTAGATAAGATGATTGAGGGATGCATATGAGTTGACATTGGTTTAACATTTTCCATTTTATATTTAACTAAAATTTCTTTAATAAACTTTCGTTGATGAATAAAAATTTTCTCTTCAGTTTGTTTAATATGTAAACCAAGAAAGAACTTCCATTCACCCATCTTACTCATTTCAAATTCACTTTTCATAAGAAACTCAAAATTTGAACATAACTTTTTGGAAGTTGCACCAAAAATAATATCATCTACATATATTTGCACAATAATGCAATAATCTTTGACACTTTTCCGAAATAAAGTTTTATCAACTTGACCTCTAATAAAGTCATTTTTAATCAGGAAAGAACTAACACGATCATACCATGCACGGGGTGCTTGTTTAAATCCATACAAAGCTTTATGAAGTTTATAAATATGATCTGGTTTATCAATGACTTCAAAACTAGGGGGTTGTTTAACATAAACTTCTTCATCTATAAACCATTCAAAAAGGCTCTTTTCACATTCATTTGAAACAATTTTATATCATGAAAAACAGCATATGCAAGTAAGATCCTCATAGCTTCTAATCTAGCTACAAGAGCATATGTTTCATTATAATCTATGCCTTCTTGTTGATTATATCCTTAAGCTACTAATCTAGATTTGTTACAGGATACCTTTCCTGATTCATCTAGTTTATTCTTGAATACCCATCTAGTTCCTGTGACAGATTTATTGGATGGTTTGGGTACTAAAGACCAGACTTTATTCCTAGTAAATTGATTTAACTCCTCTTGCATAGCTAAAATCCAAGCTTCATCTTAAAG
>JAOSBO010000006.1:11336969-11348964 GCA_027563915.1 Erythroxylum rotundifolium | reverse complement strand
TAATAATAATAATAATAATAATAATAATAATAATAATAATAATACGAGTAATATGTGATTACCACTTAGGCTAACTACAATAGGTAATAGGTAAAAGATATAAGAGAGTTACCAGGATCTCTTTATGAGGGATCTTTTACCTGAATCCAAGAACGCCAAAGTTTTCTATTATGGGTCATGTCCTTTGTAAGTTCCAACATTAGCAAATCATTCTTGATCACCTCCCTCCAATTCTTCTTAGGCCTCCCTAATTTTCTCTTACAATCTCTAAGTACGATCCTCTCCATCTTCTCACTAGAGCATCTGAGTGCCTCCTCTTAATATTTCCAAACTTGTAATAGCCCGTTCCTACACTTAAGAATTAACTGTTAGATTAAGTCATTTCATGTGAGATTATATGAAGAGCATTCCATTGGCATGCATTGTATTTGCATACACACATGAATCACAATTTAGAAATATTGTAAAGATAGTATATGCACTCAAATGACATATCCCGGTGTATGAAAGATTTTAAATGATTAGCACCCAATTGTGTGTTGGTTATGTCATGAATCTCATTTGACATATTATAATTAGTGAATTGGGAATTTATTGATATAATTGAGTAATTGATTAAAGTGGTGTGAGCACCTAAATCTAGGAAAAAATGTTAAAGAACAAGACAGAAATGATACATGGATATTTGGGTAGATTAGGCTTATGAAATGGTGACATGTGGCAAGGGAATGAGTGACATATGGCTTAGCTAATTGGATAAAAAATGGCATTAGTATATGAGTGGCACGTGGCCTAGGAAACCAAATGACAACTGGACCAAATGTTATGTGACAATTGGAAGCATGAGAAGAAGAACCATGGCGTAATTCTCTATTTGACAAGTGTTACACCATATGTCCCACTTCTCCACCACACAATTGTACCCCACGAATTTCAAACTTGAAAGACCATCTTTTCATGTTTTTGGTCTTATGTTTTCTCCTTCATTCCCTCACCGATGACTTCCTCACAGAATCTCCCAAAACCTTGAGTTTTGTTAACTTTAGTAATCTACATCTTAAGATAAAAAATCCTTTATATTTAATCTTATTCTTTGTGTATATTTGAACGCTTGAGAGGTTTGATTATCTTGGTAATTGAGAAGACTTTGGTTGAACAAGTAAGTGATTGATTGGCCTATTATGTTATATGTCAGCATAACATGAATGATGATTGATTGGAGATGAATTGCATGTAAGGTTGATAATGAAGTGTGTTAGAAAATGTTAGATTGAGTGTTTTCACTGATTAGGCATCTGTATTCTAACTATATCTTAACCTGTATATATCAAAATGGGATGATTTTTAATTTATATTAAACTATAGACATACAGATATGATTTTTATGAAGGAATTGAATTTTAATTCTGTCTTTAAGGTCTTAAAATTTGGCTTAAAGCTGAGAACTATGTGCTATCGTGGTATAAGAATAGTCTATAGTATTTTGGATATCACTTACATAATACTGAACCAAACTACATGAATTTGTTTTCATTAGAAACTTAAGACATATAGGAAGATTTTTTCAGAAGAAGGTGTTACCTAAATACCTCATTTTCTAGGTCAAAATGGTCATACAAAACTGATTAGAAAACAAAGTTTGAAAAGATGGAAAATAGGAGTAACTTTTACATGAAATATGTTTTTTTTATGTGATGTTTAACTATGCTTTCGATGAGGACTTCAAGTTCTACAACTTCTATGAAGACTTTGTGGAGAGATTTTGTTGTCTAAAAGGTCAAAATTTCACATTTGTGTAAGTGTCCAATAAATGTCTGCCCAACGGACATGATGTCCCTTCAAACAAACACAAGCGGAGATAGAAATCTTGAAAACTTGAGAATGTCCACCCAGTGGACATAAAGTCCACCTAATGGACATTTACTAGCCATTTGGACTAAAATAACTTTGAAAGACAATATTTATGAGTATAGGTCTGCCCTATAAACATAAGGTCCGCCTAACGGACATAGATCTAATGAAATTGTGAGAATGTCAATATCAAATGAATGAAAGTGATCTTATGAATGCTAATGAAATTCAAAGGAAATGAGTGATGAGTATTAACTAAATATGAATGAAAATTTGGATATAATAAGATCTTATAATGCTAGAATAACTTTAGTGAATGATTGAGCGGTGACCTTAAAATAATCTTGTATAATTAAGGTGTAAAACTAAGTTTAAATTAAACATATATGAGTTATGAAGTATGAATGATTACGAGATATGAATTAAGGAAATATACCCAGCATAGTCAATTGAGCATGCATTGAATATGATACATGTGCATGGTTGAACAATTATATGATTAATCAACATACTAATATATGGATTATGTGTGTATTGTATGATAAAGAAGAACAAGTTGACCGATAACATATAAACGTTGCCAGATCATCAAGGCAATAAATCACTTGGAGTATACTCGGAGTTAACGCTGATGTGTCAACTTAATTATATATGTTTTTTTTGTTTGAGTTGTATGTGTAGTGAGTTGACCTAGATGTATCTCAGTATGCTTGAATTGCTTTTGTTTAAATTTTACATAATGAACTGTTACTGGTTTAATTTTCATAATTTCGGACATCAATTATCTAAGGAGATCATTATTCGGGACTGTATTATAAGTGCTCATTATATGTGAATTTGACTTAATAAGTGATACATTACATTACTGTTGAATTTTGGACTAAGGTTTGATGATAAATGTGAATGTGAGTGGAATATGTGATGCTTAACTGAATGTTGAATGTCAAACTCTGATATGAGGATTGTGATAAATGACTGTGCACATTGAATAAAAGTGATTGATGACACACTATGTGAGATGATGCATTTCATAACATTTATGTATGATCAGATAAAGGAGTTGTGACTGGAGTGACCAACTTGAAATAAGCCCAGTATCCATAAGGGATATGGGTCAATACCTAAAACAAGCCCAGTATCCACAAGGGATATGGGTTAGTACCTAAAAGAAGCCTGGTATCCACAAAAGATATGGGACAATTAATGGGCACTTGGTCACAACAAAATAAAAATAAAGGTGGAGTCTCATGTGCATTGCATATATATCTTTACATGTATCACATGAATATTGTGAATAGTCATTGAATTGTGTTGACACGATGATTTTCCAGATTGTATACATGTTGATGAGATGAATGATTAGGTTACTTTGAAATGCTTATATGAAATAATGTGTTTATTTAAATACATACATACATACATACATATATATATATATTGTGAGTTGGTATGTACAATTGGTAAATGTATTAAATAAGAAATAATTCTGAACAATATGGTATACTTGTGAATTTGGTTATTGTTTATAATATTTGTGTCCCAACATCGGTGAGCACATCACTGATAGTTCACTCATTGAGTTCGCAAAACTCACCAAAATTACAACATTGTTTTTTAGGCTCAGGGGAGATCTCCAGTTAGATAAGTTGGAGTCTAACCACTGCATTCATGTAAAAGATGGAGGTTGGGATTAGTTGGCACCTATATATGTCTACATTCTTTTTTATATTTTGAAATTGTATTACCAAATATTGTAATGTGTTTATAAGAATTGTAAAATGTAATGACTATATGACTGAAAGTGTTTTATAGTTGTAGTAGGCCCAAACGATTACTGGAATTCTGATGATATGTTATGGTTTGAAATACTTACGACTGAGAATGTTTATGAATAAAATGGGTCATAAATGATTGTTGGTTTATGTGAAATGCGTGCTATGCATGAAAAATTTGCAATAAGTATGATTGTTTAACTGTTTTAATATACCACCCTCGTAGAATATATTCTCGAATACTGATAGTATGTTTGGGATATGCCCAATGAGCATGGGGTATTACAAAACCACCCAAGCCTTGTCTCTCTTAACTTGTCTATAATATTAGCTACCTTTATTTTGTCCCTTATCATTACATTCTTGACCTTATCCCTTCTAATATGGTTGCACATCCAACAAAGCATCCTCATCTCCGTCACCATTAGCTTATGACTATGAACTTGTTTGATGGGCCAACACTCAACCTCATAGGGCATGGCTGGCCTAATCGCTAAACAATAAAATTTGCCTTTAAGCTTAATGTTTATTTTCTTATCACATAAAACTCCTAAAACATATCTCCATTTAAGCCATCCTGATTTTGTCCTATGAACTATATCTTCATTAATTTCTCCGTTGATTTAGAGGATAGATCCTAGATATTTAAAACACTTCTTTTATGGCATAGCTTCTTATCTAATCTTTACCTCCACATCTTTAACCACCTTACGTCCCCAAAGTTACACTCTATATACTAAGTCTTAGTGCTGCTCAATTGAAAACCCTTTGACTTTAATGTATCCCTCCAAAGTTCAAGCTTGGCATTAACCCCCTCTTTTGTCTCACCCACTAAACTATGTAATTAGTAAGTAGCATACATAAAGGCATACCCCCTTGTATGTTCATGGTGAGCTCATAAATTACTACAGCAAACAGAAAAGCACTTAAAAAAGAACCTTACAACCCAATATCTATAGAAAAATGCTCTATGTCAGCTCCTATCAGCCTTACTTTAGTTTTTACACCTTCATACATGTACTTAATAATTTGTAAGTAGGTTGATAGTGTTAGGTTGTATAACGTTTTAATATGTAATTTAGTATGTATTTAGTAGTTAAATTGAATGATTAGTGCATTTTTAAGTTAGCATTGTGTTATTTAGTTAGAAATTTGTGTTTTGAGTGTTTTCTGGGTTAGACCATGCCATTGAGCTTAAATTTTGTATATTTGAGGTGCCTTGATATGTTTGTTAGTGTTTTAGATCAAGTATCGAAGAATGGAGATAATTTCGAGGAAGCCCAGAGTAAGGCCCAGGGCCACGATAGTGATAGAAGCATGGAGGGTCTACCACAATCATGGCTCATTTTGCCACGATCGTGATAGAGAGCTAAAATCAAATAAGGCCGCAAACTGGCTTATGGGATAGACAACGCAAAATAACCTCCCTATCATGACTTATCGAGGGAAATTTTGGACTTTTTGGACTCGAGAAAACCTTAGGGTTTACCTAAAATGGAAAATACTATATAAAGAAAGAGAAAGAACCCTAGAGGGAGTCCATTCTCTGCCACTTTGAGAAAGATCTAAGAAGAGAGGAAAAAGAAAAGAGGAGGAGAAAGGAAGAAGGAGAAGAAGAGCTGCAGTGTTGGTATCTCCCCAATCTATTATGGCCCTTCCAAGTGACATTTCATTTCATCTTTATTGTTTTTTTTAAAGTATAAGATGGATTTGATGGTGATGTATTTGGGTTTGATGATGATGTTCTAGACTTCATTAGGGATTTGTTCTTGAATCAATGTTAATGTGATTTCTTTTAATGTTAATAAATTGGGTGTTGTGATTATTTGTTGTATTTGCAAGCTTCGATAAAAAAATGAGAGAGTGAACCAATAAGAAAGTGATTAGATTGGGTGATGAGAGTTAAAAAATCTAATAGATCACCTAAATAATTAAATAAGGAATTTAGACAAAGTGAGATCTTGTGTGAGGACCTGGTAGTCTGTTAGAGGGCTTAAGATTTGATTGGATTTGTATGTTTTTTGTTAATTAAGAGATTGTAAATTCCATAATGTAATTAGGGGCTTATGATTTAGGGTTTAATGATTATAACTTGAGAGAGAGTAATCTACCCTTTGAAACTGATACCATATCAACTTAAAAGTAATCATATTAGCATTTGATGATGGGATAAATCTCCCTTTTCATAATAGACTAATCTTGCTTGTGTGATTTCCATTGTTAATTTGGTGGTGCTCAATTTGACTCTTTGTACGTTAATTTTACATTTTAATTCCAATCAATCATCTTCACATGTTTAATTTTCTGTGCAGTTTTTATTTTTATTTCAATAATTCTTAGGGCCTTAGATAACTTAGAATTAGATTAGTTCAACAACTCCTTGAGGGATCGACACCTCACTTACTACACCCATGACCTCTGTAATTGCAGTATTTTGAGGGTTTTAAATATATTAAAACTTGCCTCAACAAGTTTTTGGCACTGTTGTCTGGGAGTTAGTAGGATTGGTTTAGTTCTTGTAGTTAAGGAATTCTCATAACTCTTATTTTTGTGCATTTGAATGAACACAAGAGTCACTTGAAGTTTAAGTCGGATTGTAGAAACTGTGGCTGAGGAATTTCATCAAGAGTTTTAACAAGGAGGAACCCAAAGGAACAACCTTGAAGCCTCATGGATTTCATAAGATCTATATTTAATATAACTAATCAAGGTATTGCTAGACCTCCTTTCAACCACCTTCATTAGAAATAAAATCAGCCTTATGAACATGTTGCAAACAAATATGCAATTCTACGAATTGACCAATGATGATCCTAATGCACATATAGTGAACTTCTTCAAAATATGTGACATCTTCTGATATCATAAAATGTCAAAAGATGTTGTTAGGATGACACTTTTCCCCTTTACATTAAGGGATAGAGCCAAAGCTTGGTATCACTCTCTTAATCCCTCGATTGTCACAATGTGGAAGCAATTGGTTCGTGCATTCCTGGACAAGTATTTTCCCTTCATAAAAACTATGAACATGATAACAAAATCATTAACTTCTAATAAAGTTATGGGGAATCACTTTATGAGTCGTGGAAAAGAGATAAAGATTTACAAAGGAGGTGTCCACTCCACAACCTACCAAAAGAATACCTTCTGCAAATCTTCTACAATGGAGTCAGTCCACCCACGAGAGGTATCATAGATACAGCATCAAGTTGGTCGCTAATACGAAAGATTGTTGAGGAAGCAGAGGAGTTCCTTGAAGAAATGGAAATTAATAGCTATCAGTAGGCGAATGGCTGAAGTAAACAACACATAACCGTCTAATAATAGAAGGGGGCTATAAATATTGACCAAATGATAGAGATGTAAGCAAAAATTGATAGCTTAATATGATAGCTAAATAATATGAAAGCTTCCTCTTCAGTCCCTATTAAGGCCATTCAATAAAGATTCGAGCTTTCCGTCCAAGATAATCGTGATACCATCCACTGCTTCTTTATTCAAAGTAATGAAATGGAGAAAATTAAGTATATGGGAGCACATTTGGTCATGTTGGAGGGAACAACCCCTATTCGAACATCTACATTCCTTGGTGGAAGAATTGCCCAAACTTTTCATGGTCAAACAATATTAGGATTCAATTTCAACCTCAAGGGCCACATGGCTTTCAGTAGGAGAAACCAAATTCCATAGAAGATAACTTGGATAAAATCTTTGAGAAGCTTGGAAACTTAGATGATGCTTAAAAGAGTTTAGAAGGTAGATTCAAACAACTAAATAAGAATCGTGCTTCATTTCTAGAGGTTCAATTAGGCCAATTATCAAACGCTTTGTCTTTACAAAGTGCAGGAAGTCTCCCAAGCAGTTCCTCCATAATTTCGAGGTAGCAATTAAAAGTTATCAAACTTTGAATTGGTTTCTCTTGATTTCCAAAATTGGCAAAACTAGATTTCTATTAGTTTGCCTTTTGAACTAGATCTCCCTCGTACCTGAAAATTTAACATTTGCAATTTTGATGAGTTTGTGAACTCAGTGAGTGAACCATCATTGATGTGCTCAGTAATATCATAACACAATGACAATTCACAATGATTTTTAATGTGATTGTAATAAATTATGTTTTAAGGAATAAAGTAGGTCATTACTTTAATCTTAAAATATACACTTAAGCATTCATTTATTATGGACCACAATCTTGATGAGTGGTGAACTCAAATGTGTTTTATTATAATTCTTGATATGATCAGAATGGATTTTTATAGAGTATCAATCTAGTGCATGCATGTTGGAATTATTAATCGTAACATGTATTAGTGAATATTCACTCAAATAAAGAGTTTATAGTGATATCATCACTTCTAGACGTTTTGTGGAGATTGGTGATTAAACTAGCGCCAGTGGTTTGATGGACTAGCTACACATCAAGTCTTGACACCAAGATGAGATCTTGTGTGTTAATCATCATATAGAGTAAAACGGGATATGTAAAAGGAAAATTCAACATAAGGGCAAAACAGTAATTTCACCCTTTATTGTGTGGATGGCTATAATATGGTTCATATTAGAGTTTGCAATTGAACATCTTATTTGAAACATGTGTTCTCATAATATTTTATAATTCAGGAGTTCAACTAATTGTCTTTAGTGGAACGACATTTAGTTAATAAGCTGGAATTAATTCTAATGAGAATAAATTAATTCCAGGCTTATTGGAGCTTGAATTACATAAGTCCAATTAGATTCCCTATTTTTCTTCTAAGAAGGTTATCAAGCAAAGTAAGAAATACAAATAGAGATTTTAAAGCCTATGATTGAATGTTAGACTTACTTTAATTAGAAGCCCAAATGAACACTTAGAAATGGGCTAGGCTTTGGTTTAATTTGATTAATTAGATTAATTAAAATAAATCAATGTTATTAAAGATAAAAGGGGGTGGATTTTTTATTTTAATGGGCTAAATGTGCAGCTGCACATTTAGCATTGGTTTGCTACACGTAAGATGATTTTTAACATGCTTTATCATCATTAAATGGAGTTATAACCTTATCATTAAATGGTTTACCAGTTGTCTTTTAATGATAACATGTAACCATTTAGTATTCATTGGATTAAAGAAGAAAGAGGTGCATTTGATGGACCCTCTTCCTTCTTTCATCACAAAACCGAAAATGAGATGTATCGTTTTAGTTATTGGTCTTTTCATATAGTCATCTTAAAACAAACGAGGAGAGTCTCATTTGTTGGCTTCTTTATGATTGATTAAGGAAGGATGTGATGCATTGATTAAGGAAGGATGTGATGCATTGATTAAGGAAGGATGTGATGCATTGGATGCACTTCCCTTCTTTCTAACCGAAATTGAGAGAAAGAATACAAGAGCTTGTTGAATTTTTATCTCTCTCTCCTATCTTACATGAGATAGCCAAAATTTTCATAATAGGTGTCTCATCTTTAGCTTCCTTTTCTAAGGAAAAATCTCTTCAAGTTTTCTTCTCCTTTCCCACCAAAAGATCTTATTAACCAAGTTACAATAAAGACAAGAGGATAGATCACCTGGGAGAGGATACATTGTTGAGGTTAAGATAGCACAACGAGGAGTTAAAGCTATAGCAAAGGAGTGGGTATATTTCTACCATCTTGTTCTTATGTTAAATATTTTCCATATACCGTATCATGTATGGCTTGACATGTTGATTTGGTTATATAGCTTCTATTGAAATTTGATTCCTAAAATCAAAGTTTTAAAATCTACTGTTTTAGACAAATCTTGTTTGCTTAAATTTTCAATCCAACAATTGGTATCAGAGCCAAGTTCTTATGCATGATTTCGATTCCTATATGTGATGCATGGGTTGGCAATTTTTGTATGCTTTATATTTTTATGTGATAGAAATATATATGGTGTATGTTTTGCTCGTTTTGTTGTCCATAGACTATAAAGCTACCTTGTAAGTTTTCTTCATTTGGGTTTTGACAATGAGGGTGGCCTTTCATCGTCGTATTTCCTCCTTGACTTCATTTTTCTATTTTCTTTGATTTTGTAATGTACAACATCATGTAATGATGAAGATGAAGAATTCATGGATTGAAGAAACGAAGAGGTAAAGTTTTTGTTTTGATTATGGTACCTTGGCCAAATTTTGGTTTTGTGTGAAAACCAAAGTGCTGGATTTTTGTTTAAAAATTGTTGGATTTGTGAAAACAAGAGGGCTGGATTTTTGTTTTAACAAATTCTCGGTTCTATGAAAATTTTTAACCACAACTTCGGTTTTTTGTGAAAATAAGTGTAGAATTTTGTTTTCTTTTAGACAAATTTTGGTTTCGTGAAAATCAAATTTTTGTTGGAAAAGAAAAGTCATTACACACTTTTTACCAAATGGGATGGGTCATATGAGCGAAGAGTTCTAAGAGAAAGATCCAAGTCCAACAAGATTTTGTTAGGCCTAAAAGCCTTGTAATTATTTTTATGTTTCTAGGATGGACAATTAAAAGTGGCTTATTAGTTCATGTGATGAATGGATAAATGAATGCAAATAATAGGTGATATTATGTTATTGCATGTCATTTAGAAAATTGCCAACCTTAGGCTTTGCCATGCATTCATTATGTATGAGATATATAATGAAACAATATAGGATGGAAAATAAATTACATCTAGATAAGATGGTATTTATTAAAACTTAAAGCACAAAAAGATTGAGTGGGAGAGGATACTCATATGAGAGTCCATGGCCTTTATATGATGGGCCATTTGTATGTGGTGAAATTTTACTCCCCACTAGAGGGCATGAATCCTAGATCTTGCATGGTTTGGGTCTCCAAAAGGATAAGTCCACTTATTGGTAGTGAATGTGACCTCCCACCAAGGCATGGTTTGCAAGTACCTTTGGTGGATGAATCAAATGGTTACACACTCAATATATTTTATCAATATCCTACCCACCGTAGCTCTGTTGGTAAAAGTATAGACCAAATCATGGCACTTCTCAAAAGGTTAGGCATAAAGATTCTTGGTAATTTTTTGAGTGGGAGGTCCCATTTTTTCTTTTAATGGATAAGATGGCCCACCATCACTTAGTTCGTTATAGATAAGAAAAATAAACATCGTATAAAGTTTTAATTTCTTCTAAAGTTTTGTTAACTCTATCATCATTCATATATGTATAATAATTTTATACAAAGTTCCAATATTGTTAACTAGTATGCTCATTCTTTTATAATTTATATTTTCAATCATAATCAACCACAAAATGAATCCACTCACTTTGCTCTTGACAAATAACAAATTGGAAAATAGAGAGAATTTTAATGAATGGAAACATAACCTTGACATTGTTCTGTAATATGAATGAATTTCATGGGTATTAACTAAAAATGAGCTTGCACCTCTAGGTAGAGATTCAATTCCTAAGCAATTCCACCAATATGAGCGACCGCAGAATGCTATAAGACTTTTAAGTGTTGTATTCTAGCTTCTGTCAATGGCATGTTACAAAAGCAAATTGCTTGTATGAAAACTACTAGTGTAATGGTTCATCACCTATATGAGATGTTTGGTGTGAAGACCAGGTCTGCAAGGGTAAAAGCTATCCAAACCTTTCATAATCTTAGATAAAAACCTCGTAAATCGGTGCGGGATTACATGTTTAAGATAATCTCTGCGGTCATTGAGGCTGAGATGCTTAGGGCAAACATAGATGCGAACATGTAGATGATTATGATCATCAATAGCTTAAACTCTTCTTTTCAGTACTTTAAGTTAGGCTATGAGCTCAATAGCAACGATTATACGTTGAGTGAGTTGATGGATACCATCCAGAGTATGGAGGATATATTAAATATCAAGGCTCAAGAGCCAAAAGCTAATGTAGCATCTTCTTCTAAGCCCAAGGGTAACGACAAGCAAAAGAAGAATCTTCTAATCAAAAAGAAGGCCCAAACAGGGGTCAAGGCCCAACCCATAAAAAAGAAAGCCAAAGTAGACATTAAAGGAAAGTGTTTCCAATGTGGTGAGTAGGGTCACTGTAAAAGAAATTGTCTAATCTACCTTAAGTCTCTTGAAAGAAAACAAGGTATGGGTTTCCTAAGTTTGTTAGGAACTTGAAATGTGGCAGATTCTGATTCTTAGATATTAGATTCAGGGGCCACTAACCTTGTTTGCAATTCTTTGCAGGGGTTCCAGCAAAGGAAAAGCATAAAAGTCAGTTTCAAGTTAAGAAGGTAGATGGATCCTATGTTTCAGCAGAATCAGGGGGAGTAGTTATCTTGGACTTTCTTAGTGGTCATAGGTTATAGTTTAAGGATGTATATTACATCCCATTGGTTGTAAGGAAAACGATTTTTGTTTTTTGTTTATTAAAATCTGGTTATTCCT
>JAOSBO010000006.1:11315119-11327841 GCA_027563915.1 Erythroxylum rotundifolium | reverse complement strand
TTTCATGATATAAAACTGTTTCAAATGGATGTGAAAAGTGCTTTTTTGAATGGTTTTATAGATGAAGAAGTTTATGTTAAACAAGCCCCTGGTTTTGAAGTCATTGATAAACCAAATAATGTGTATAAACTTCATAAAGCTTTGTATGGATTGAAACAAGCACCTCGTGTATGGTATCATCGTCTTAGTTCTTTTTTTATTAAAAATGACTTTATTAGAGTTCAAGTTGATAAAACTTTATTTCAGAAAAGTATCAAAAATGATTTTATTATTGCTCAAATATATGTAGACGATATCATTTTTTGTGCAACTTCAAAAAAGTTATGTTCAAATTTTGAGTTTCTTATAAAAGGTGAATTTAAAATGAGTATGATGGGTGAATTAAAGTTCTTGCTTAGTTTACATATTAAACAAACTGAAGAGAAGATTTTTATCCATCAACGAAAGTATATCAAAGAATTATTATTCAAATATAAAATAGAAAATGTTAAACCAATGTCCACTTCTATCCATCCTTTAATCGTCTTATCTTAGGATAAAGCTGGTAAGAAGATTAATCAAACTCTTGTTAGAGGAATTATTAGTTCTTTGCTTTATCTAACTACAAGCAGACCTGATATCATGTTTATTGTTTGTTTGTGTGCAAGATTTCAAACAAATCCTAGAGAATCTCATTATATTGCTATTAAAAAAATATTGAGATACTTGGCAGGTTCTATTGATCTTTGCTTAATGTATGAGAAAGGTAAAGATTTTAGCTTAATTGCCTACTACGATGTTGATTATGCTGGAGACAGGATTGATAGAAAGAGTACAAGTGGAGGTTGACACTTTCTTGGTCATAATCTAATTTCGTGGTTAAGCAAAAGGCAAAGTTCAATTGCTCTCTCTACTGCATAGGTTGAATACATGTCAGTCACAAGTTGTTGTTCACAAATACTATGGATAAAATATCAGTTAGAAGATTATTCTATCCAAGAAGATAAAATTCCAATCTTTTGTGACAATATAAGTGCTATCAATCTCTCAAAGAATCCAATTCAACACTCAAGGGCAAAGCATATTGAAGTTAGACATCATTTTATAAGAGACTATATATAGAGAGGAATCATCAATCTATAATTTGTTGAGACAAAGCAACAATAGGTAGATATCTTCGCCAAACCCTTAAGTGAAGACAGATTCAAGGAAATCAGAAGAAATCTAAATATGGTAATGTTAAATGACCATTTGTCTGAAACTCCATGGCCTAGACTATACGCCCTAATGAAGTAGAAAAGTCGTAAGTTCTTAAGAATGAATAGTAATGGTAACTTTCACTCAGTAGTATCAATCTTATGATTACCTGCGGATCAGTAACAGATGTTACAAATGGTAACTGTTCAAAAGTGTTTATAAAAGGAAATTCTCTAATACCTAAAACACTCTACATTCTAGAATTCCCTTAGTAATTGACTTGCTTCAAGGTTGCTCTCAATAAGGACGATTCAAACTTCTATTCATTAAATCTTTCTTAAATTCGTTTTATATCTCTCTTTCAATATCTTCTACATACTAACCTCACTTCTTTAAGAAAAATACATCTTTGTGTTTAGTGTTTATTCATTACAGATTAGAAGAATGTCGAAATCTCTTGTTTATGTGAGACTCATCGATTTCACTTCTCTGAAGGATGATCGAATGGATATCAAAACAGAGATCAAAGTAGTCGGTTGGGAAAATTTCTTCAAGATTTGAGATCCAGTGTATCCAAATGAAGTATATGAGTTCTAGAAGAATGCAAAGATGGTAGATGACACCTTGATATTAGAGGTAGATAGTTTGTCAGTGATTATCACACAAGATTCTGTTGTGAGGGCTCCTGAATGTCCAATTGAAGGAGCAAAACTACTCAATAATACAAAGTGTATTGTTCAAAATGAAGACAACATCAATCGACAACCAAATGGATCAAGTAATCTAGGAGTCAGGAAGTCTTCAAACCTAATTCCAAAGGCTAGGGTTCCTCACTCAATTCTTTTTCACTGTATTCTACCAAGAGTGGGATCAAAGGATTTGGTGAAAATGAATGATGAACATTGTCTATTTCATCTTCTCACATATTAATCTATTAATCTTCCATTCTTGATCCTGAAATATATGATAAAGGCTAAGGAGGATTATAATTGGAAAAGTGGTTCGTTACCTTATGGTATACTATTGACAAGATTCTTCATAGAATCTAGAATACTACTTGATAGAGGAAACAGAGTAAAGTTGAATATTAAGAGTGTTATCAATGCCCTACTATTCGCAAAATGGGGATCAAGACTGAAGCTGAAACAAATAAAGATTTCACACCTAAAACATAATCTAAGGGGGAGCTTTCAATCAGACGAAGTAGGAAACAAGATGTTTCATCTAAAATATAAGCAAAAGCTCAGTGGTCTAGAAGAATCTCAGCAGAGGTAAAAAGTGAACGATTGTCTTATAAGCCACTACAAGCTAAGACGATTCCTGAAAAGAAGGAAAGTTCAGTTTAACAACCAACTTATAGAGTGTCTTTAAAGAGGAAGGCTGATACGCTCCAATCAGAAAAACCTGAGAAGTCAAGAAGGTCACCAAGACTGATGACCTTATGACAACAAGAATAAAAAAAGCAAAAAACTCTAATTCTTGGTCAAGGTTCTAAAAGTGCAACACAGTAACAACAGTAACAACAGTAGTAGTCTACCAAAGCAATTGTCTCTATCACTAAAACTCAATCAGAACAACCATCTGGAGAGACAGAGATAAAAAGGAAGTTAGTATTTGAGCAGAAGAAGTCTCAACAACAACTCTCTTTTAAGCCAGCAGAATAACTAAAGAAGATGAAATTGACTCAGAAAAGGAAGGTTTCATTATCTGATGTTCAACAAACAGCACAGACTGTGTAAACACAACAAGTTACTTATAATCCCCTGCAACTAATGTAGAAAGAAGACTTAAAGATGAAGATAATAGAAGAATCAATGCTTGATCGCAATAGAGGTTCAGTGATTATAAGAGAATCTTCTATACAGAAAGTTAAGGTTCAAGTTGAACCTGTAACAGTAAGCGATCAGACGATACAATTTTTAAGCCCTGAAGAAAGAAGATTGTATAGTATTTTGCAAGATGAAAAAGCAAAACCATATCCATTGAAGATGATGAAGAATCCTTACATCATCTACCTAGTGATAAACAAAACAACAATAAAGATTGTACCAAATGTACAACCCGTATGTACAACACTGGTACACGGTAAAGACAAAGGAAAGAAGAAGAAATTCCCTGAGAGATAAGAAGATGATCACGCGGAAGAAGAAACTCGAGTGATGATGAAGAATATAGACAGTTTATGTCATGCAGCTCAACCTGTAGGCATTTATATTTCATACCTCATATCAAGGCCATCAGGAAGTAACTTTGGCGTGCCTACTCAAGATGAAAGTTTCAACGTAATTGGGACAATTTCAGAAGGAAGGTATAAAAGTATCACAATCGAAGGTATCAATTTCTACTTAGAAACCTTTGTGCATCTACTTATTCATTTTAAACCCTTAGGTTTCATTCCTTCAGTCAAAGATATTCTGCACTTTCTAGGAAATCCAATTTTTAAACAACCCAAACCTGATGATCTTTACATTCCTCACCAAACACAACCTTTTAATTACCCTTTATCATAATAATTGAATTACACGACTCAATTAGAAAACCATCTATCTATGAGTATCTTCATCCACTAATTGAAAAGCTATAAGATCCTACCATTAATTTGGAGCTCTTGAAGAATTTCATCAATTGAACTTAAGCTAGTCAAAAGCAAAAGGAAGTTCAAGAAGCCTTAGCCAAACATATTGAAGAAATAGATACTAAGGTTAATGAACTAAGAGACTCAGTAGGTGATCTTCATAAGAAAGTAGCACTTCTACGTTTTACGAAGTCATAAGATGATGTACAGACATAAGACGATGCACAGTCATAAGATGATACAAAGTCTTAACACGATGCTTAGACATAAGAAGATGCCAAGCCATAAGATGATGGGCAGCCATAAGGTGATGCATAGTCGTAAGACAATGTGAAGTCATAAGAAGATGCACAAACATAAGAAGATATGAAGTCATAAGATAATGCGAAGATAAAAGACAAAGCATACAAATCAAATTAAGATGATATAATCTAGAACGACAGTTAGTTAGTTGGAGGTGGTTACAGGACTCAACCACCTCCAACTAACAATAGATCTATGAATATTCTACAAGTTTTTTTTCAAGAAGATTGTTGTTGAATTAGACTATAAATATCACTGTATTCTTAGACGAAATAACTTTTACTAATCTTTCACTGTACAAAAATATCCTGAGTGAAAAGAAGAAAGACAGAGATCAAGAGCACCTGTATCGTGAGTTTAGAAAAGCTCAAACAATATCTTTTCTAGTGAAAGAAAGGCCAGAGCCTAAAGAGGCTAAGATAGCAGATAAAGAATACTTTGTGAAAGAGACCTGAAGAGGCTCTGAAAGAAAAGAAATAATACTTGTAAAATTGAAGAGATAGTGAAATCTCATATAAACTCTAAGGATTGGATGTAGACAAAAGGTTAAGAGTGAACCATTATAAATCACGGTGTCATATTCTCTGACCCTTATCTCTTTAATTTTTGTAATTAGAAGAAAAAGATATTATTTTCGCTATTGCATTACTCAAAAAAATTAAGTGCTTTGTTTTGTAATTGATTGAGCCCAAGTTTATTATATAAATTGGCAACATTTTCATGACCTTTACTACATTTTTTGGCTCTTTCTACCTTTATTTTATATAGTTTGAGAGTAAAATTTGTCAAAAATGAGTGTTGATTGCACTAATCAATTTTCTGAGAACAATTGATACTCTAAACTACCATTTGTTCATTGTAGGAGACTTAAGGAGAAGAGACTCAAGAAGAAGATGTAGAGTTAAGGAAAGGAAAGAACCAAATTCAAGTCAACAAGTGAACAGGTGCAACAGGAAGTGCCACATCGAAAAGGATGTGTCACCGCGGAGAAGAATGTAGATTTCCAAGCAAAATTTTCAGAGAAAGTTAGCCGCGAAAAAGATTTATTCTGTCGCCGCTACGAAAGGGACCATCAAAGCAGTAAAACTTTCGGGAAAAGTTCGTCACGACAAACTTATCTGTGGCCACGCTGAACCTTCAAATACTCGAACCATTTTTCAAAAAGTTACCCACTGTGCAACCCGATCTATAACCTGTTTTCTTTAAAAACCTACGATAGTAGGTTAAAGGAGCCGACACTGTATAAAGACACACTCTCTCACTCTCTCAAAGACCTTCAGATATTATCATCATCCTCTCCTCTCCAATTCACCGTCAACTTCTCCACTGATAGCTGCTACCATGGATGCTTCCAGTGGGTTCCCAGTTATGATTCTTCCTGGAGTAATTCTTGGCTAGACACCTCTTTCCTCTTGAAAATGTAGTAACGGCTAGAGTTCAATAGGCTTCAAAGGGGAGTAGTTCATCCCATATTTAGCTACATTATTATGTACTCCTAGGTTTAGGATTTGTAATTTTTAGTTGAATATTCTTGATTAGATTTTAATCAAGTTTTGGATATTTAATGGGTTATTGGGATTTGTTAACGTAGATTTTGGAGCTTGAATATATGAAGTCTCATATATGTTTATTTGTGATTTGGTTGATTCTCTTTTATCTACCTAGTTGTCTTTGGTATGGAGATGATTCTAGGTCCCGAATGACTTAATGCATTAGCTTACCCATTACACTCACTAAGAGCATTCAACAAGGCTTTAATAAATGGAGTTCATTGATTAAAACCTTGGACTTAAAGAGTTCTTCAAGGTTTACCATTTGAAAATTAGTGATTCACTCCTGTAAAAATTCGTTTTGAACGATGATAGCCAAAGCCTGTTTTTAAGAGGACACTATTATCATTTGATCGTTGTTTTTTTTTATCTTATCTCTTTTCTATTCCCAAAATCCAAAAACACTTTTTATTACATTTTCTTACAATTCGCTTTTTTTAGTCCAAATTTCCAAAGATTGAAAACCACCCTCTTCCTTGCTAACTTTGTTTGCATATCATGACATATAGGCGAGCTTAGTTCCATTAATTTAGTTCTAATTAAGTGAAACGATGTGACGTTCCATTTTATGCTGCAATCCTTGGAGAAAAAAATATTTTTGATTTGGCCTCCAAGGGTAAGAACGAAAAGGCTCGAGTCAAAATGGCACCGTTGCTGAGGAACCAAGTAATTGGTTCTTTAGGTTAGTTTGTGTAATTTTCTTTGATGCTAAGTGAGGTGAGGAACCTAGTTTAGATTACATCTTAGATAGTTTAGAGTCATACTTGTCGATAGTATAGGATTACACTTTCTTTCATACCAAACTTTTTGTACGGTACATACTTAGTAATTTTACACAACAGAGTTTTGAACATTTCTTTGTTGCTTTTTCATACATACATACTTTACTTGCACACTTTATTGTTACACACACTTTCATACGCCACACACTTGCATCCTTCACATTTCCCCTTTTTATTTGACTTTGTGTGCTTGCAAGAAGATTTTGTTACTTTCTTATTTCATTTTAGCTACATTTGAATTGTTTCCGTGCATGCCCAAGAAAGTTGAGCTTTTACCTTTTTATCCTAAAACTGAGAGACGTTTACGAAAGATTAGGAAGGAAAGAAGAGAAAAAGAGTCTAGTCGGCTAAGAAATGAGAGTGAGTCGATAGGTAGAGTGATCATGGCTAAGAACCCAACTTTTCTTCAAAACCCTAACTTTCATGATAACCAACCTAGGAATGGTGATAATGGAGGTAATGGGGAACATGAAAGGGTTAGAGAGAATAACGGAAATCAACTTAGGAGAACCATTAGGGAAGCAACTACTTCTAATGTTAATTATGATCCATTTACTACTGCTTGTCCTAATTTTGATGTTAATTTTGAAGCTAAAGGATTACTCATTAACTCTCTTCCTAAATTTCATGGATTGATAAGAGAGGATCCCTACATGCATTTGCAATCTTTGTCCATGATCTGTCAAAGTATGAAGCCGGTGGGAGCCTCACTTGATCAAGTACTATGGAAGGTTTTTCACTTATCACTGGAAGGAAAAGCTAGGGAGTGGTATATGAGTCTTCCAAGACATGTGGCAAATGTTTACCATAGTTGGGAAAATTTGAGGAAAGCATTCTTGGAAAAATATTTTCCGGCCTCCAGAACTTCATCGATGAGGAAGGAGATCTATTCGACATGCCAGGATTATGATGAATCCCTTTACAATTTTTGGAACCACTTCTAAGACCTATTGTCCAGATTCCCCCATCACCAGATACCTGATGAGCAGTTAGTGCAGTATTTTTATGATGAGTTGAAAGGTCAAGATAAGGGTATGTTGGATGCAGCATCAAGAGGTTCTTTAATTGATCTTATAGCTATAGAGGCATGGGACTTAATCAAAAAGATGGCTTTGAATCATCAACAATACAGTGTTAGGGAGACCATAGGAGTGCATGAGTTAGGCGCCACAACAGCCCAATCCAAAAGAATGGGGAGTTTGGAATCAAAAGTTGACTCTTTGGAGAGTAAAGTCACATCACAGTTATCCTTCATCATTGCAGAACTAAAGAATCTGAATGTGCATCGTTCGACATCTTCTATGGATCTTACTGCACCCAATTGTAACACTTGTGGGTCGGTAATGCACATATCTAGTGTTTGCACCGGACGATATGTAGAGGTGTCTGCAGTGTATCCGAGGTGGACAAATCAGAAACGGGATTTTTACTCTAACACCTATAACAAGGGATGGAAGGCAAATCCTAAGTTCAGTTGGAGAAATGAAGAGGGAAGAGCACTAAACAGATTTCAACAAGGGGGAGGAGTTGGTACTTCTAGTAACCAATTCCCCAGCCAACAGTAAGCCCTGGCCATCCCACCCAAGGAGGACACCAACCAACTGCTACACAATATGATGACTTTGATGAAGGAGGAAAGGACTTCTAACAATAATCAGTTCAATGCCATAGCTTCTCTAATTCAGCAAGACTCATCAAAGAATGCTACTCAGTTTAGTTCTCTGGAAAAGAGAATGGAGCAATGGGAAACTAAAGCTGACTATATTAATTCCTTTGTCACCCAATTTTCCAGTAACTTGAGTGAGAGTCAAGCAAAAAGTAGTGGAGCTATTCCTTCAAACACTATTATCAACCCGAAAAGTTTAAACGCAATAGCTCTTCAAAGTGGGAAGCAAGTAAAATTCCAAGAATCAGATGAGAAAGTAGTTGAAGAAGAGATTGACTATGATGAGTTGTCTTCCACGCCAGAAAAGAAGAAGAATTTTGAAAGCGCAAAAGAGAAAGCATTATTGACAGGAAAGAGGTCCACAGTTTTGAATGAAAAAGGAACAAATTTTGAGAGCAACAATGAACAAGCCATAGCAAGGAAGTAAGATGAGTCAAAGACGATGGAGCCAGTAAAGCCGATGGTAAAGAGGTAAATCTCAAAGACCTTCCTTTTCCCAATTCTTATTTGAAGAGTAAAAGAATGACTGACATTTAGCATGAAAAAGATATCATTGACTTGTTTGGTAAAGTAGAAGTTAATATTCCTTTGCTTGATCTTATGAAACATGTTCCTGCTTATGCTAAATACCTCAAAGACCTGTGTACTTATAAGAGGAAGTTTAGGCCAAATGAGAGAGTCCAAGTAAGCTCGAATGTGTCCGCCTTATTCAAGCCTCAAATCCCTGTAAAATGCCAAAACCCTGGATCTTTCACTATCCCTTGCACTATAGGTAAAGTTACCATAGGGGGTGCCTTGTTAGATCTAGGAGGAGCCATTAATGTTATGCCTAAATCTGTTTATCAATCATTAGGAGTAAAGAATCTTAAGTCTACTTCTGTAGTTCTCCAATTGGCTAATAGGTCTATTAGGCAACCTGTGGGCAATATAGAGGATATTTTGGTCTAGGTCAAAGGTTTAGTTTTTCCAACTGATTTTTATGTACTTGATATGTCTTCTGAAGTTGTGTAGGAAACTTCATTGATTCTAGGTCGACCCTTCTTATGGACTGCTAGTATCATGATTAATATGAAAGAAGGTACAATCACCATGGAGGTAGGGGATCAACAGGCGAGTTTTAATATGTATGAGGCTATGAAACATCCCCATGAGGATTATTCGCTCCTAGGGGTCAACATGCTTCATGTTGTTATTGATGATGCATGCTCTGAATTTGAACTCCAACACGTTTATTCTAACCCTGAACTAAACTCATTCACTGATGACTCCTTGGAAGAGGCATGTTTTACTAATGTTTGAGGTAAACCGAGGAGTATGGACGTTGCAACCGAAGTGGCAAGTGGACAAGTTGCCTCACCACGACATAGCTATCAGCCCAACATCTACCAGGAGATCCAGGATCCACTATAGGCATCAGGTCATTTCGTCTCCTTCACTTACCACCTACTTCTACTGTGTGATTGAATATAATATGGTAGATGCATGAGTGTATTGAATAAGTGCGGGGGAGAAACCACTTTAGTAGGACTTAGGTTTAGTTTTCAGTTTATGCAATTTGAATTCAATAATTCATCTCCTCTTTAATGTTCATTGTGTTTTAGTTTAATGCATGACCCATCTTTTATGATTGAGGAAATTGATGCAAATGAATGAATTGCATTTTGTTTTCAAATGATTTAGAACATTGAAAATGAACTGAACATCCTGTTAGTCTTATTTATTTTTCTCTCGGGAAAACTTCGCCGCGGCGACAGGAGCAACATTCTCCGTGGTGTGACATGATTCTTTCACCACGGCAAGCTCACTGCAGAAACATTCGCTGCGGCGTGACTTCATTCTTTAGTCGTGGCAAGCTCGCTTCAGGGAATCTTCGCCGCGACAAAATTTCTATCTGTGCAAGACATCGAGTGAAATTGCATTTCTACCCTTCTTTTGCTTCTGTTCTTCCATCTTCCCTCTGTCCTTCTTTGTAAATTCCCCTCCATTTCTTTATTAACCTGTCGTTCCCTTCCTCATTTTTGTACTTCCATCTAGTTCTCCACAGCAATCCAAACTCACCTTAACCAAATCACTCTTCCTTTGTTCTACTAAGTTCACTTCACGTTTATCCTCGGTATTTGTGCATCTCTTCGTCTCCTTCGTAACTATCTTATCTTTGTTCCGCATTTTACCGCTTTTTTCCATTTAGTTAGGGCATGTTTGCTGCAACAAAGAACTTCTCTTTTGCCACAGCATAGTAGGCTATAGCTTTCTCTGTGGCGAAGGACTGTTCTTTCACCGCGGTGTGGTAAGTGCAGCCTTTGCCGCGAGGACACATTAAGTTCTCCATGGCGAACTTCATAGGTTTTCACTTTCAGTTAATTTTCTTTAATCCATTTGTCTATTTTTCTGTGTTTGTTTTCTGCAGGAACATGCCTCAAACTAAAACCCTAGCCGTCATTCTCCCACCGTCTCATCTAGTTCATCTGGCTCATCCAATAATTCTGCTCCTTCCCATAGCGCTAACGGGATTAGTAAACTCTCACGCCATAATCCCTTTGCCTGTCAATTAGTAAACTCTCAGCTTATGGGATTACTCCAACCAAGGGCTCAGGGCAACGATAAGTTCGTTAACCATTTTTACAGTTATGCCCGATACTACTACACTTTAGAACTAAATTTTTGTGGTGTAAAGGCCCCCACCGCATTTACCACAATAAGCATCCGTGAGCACTATAACCTCCCTCCTATTCTTTGCTGCCACTATGACCAGTTGATCCACAATTATCTATGGGATGATGTTATTAGTACCCTCTGTCCCGAGGGCACCATCTGGCATCAACCAAGGATTTATCAATGTTACCTTAAACATTCTGATCTCAGACCCGAAGCTCATTCTTGGCTCCATTTGGTTAGCAACAACATCATCCCGAACTTACAAATAGCTTACGTAACAAAACAGCAAGCCTTGTACCTTTATCTTTTGATGATTGGTCCCCCAGTCGACATAGCTAATGCCAATGTTTCTACCCTCCATGACTCCATCACCACAGCCAAACTCACCAATGCCATAACTTTCCCCCACCTCATCACTAACATATTCTGGGCCCACAACATCCCAGAATTTAACAATAACAGCTATTTTGATCCGGCTCTCTCGTTTTGTTATGTTCGCCTAAAACAACCCCACATCCAACCTCCTCCCCCTTCCACCCCACCTCCTAATGTTGTTACCAACCATGCCACTACAGTGCCTAGCGAGGATGGTCCTCCAGCTCCAGCCCTTCCAGAGCTTATCACCTTACAGACCCTCGCCATCTGAGTCAATGACATTTTTGCAGACTTGGCTACCCTCTAAGACACCCTACTTCAGGCCATTGCCTGACAGGATCGAGATCGACAGTATCGTCAGCGGATGGATGCCTTGCTAGCTGTGCACCTACACTTCCAGCTCCCTTCTGATGAAGATGACCTGCTAAGTAGTGCTGGCCCATCAAGAGCAGCTCCTTGTGACACTAGGGATGATCACCCGATGCAATAGTTTTAGTTTTCAGATGTTCAGTTCACTTTTTTAATTTCCAAACTTGTTGACTGCAATTTATATATATATAATTCTCTTTACAATTTTGATGTGATGCTAATGAGCCTTTCACTTTCCCTTGCTTGCATATTTGTGCTTTAATTTTTCTAATATTAGGGACAATATGATGTTTACATGTGGGGGAGGTGCCAATTTGTCATTCTTGTTGTCAATTGTGCATAATGTCAAATTTTAAAAACATGGTGTTTGAGTCTTCATCGTGGCGCACCTTGTCTTCACTTAGGCAATGTGCGAAATTGAATCTTTTGGCCGCGGTGAATTATTTCTTCGCCACGAAAAAATTTGCATGATGACTAGTTCGTCGTGGCAAACTCTTGGTTTCATCGTGACGACATTCTCTCATTCAACAATTCTACCTAATTAGATTCTTATCACTCCTGTATGATTTTGTAAGTTTCAAAACGGTCCCAATGTTTTTGAAAATACCTTCTATTCTGCAAATGATAGTTGGTTTTGGCTAATTTTATTTTCAATGTTTTCAACACAAAGTAAGTGAGGGTATGCAGACAAAGTATCATTGTATGTTTTTAATTTTGGAGATTGTTCATTGAGATAGTACCCTTGTTGGAAGGATATTTGGGCCTAAATTCTTTCATTGTTGTGTGTATCTGCTTAATTTCATAACTCTCTAGAACTTGTCTTAATTCTTAATCAAATGTTGATGAACTAGAATTTTGTTAATATGATAGAGGCATTCTTTCAAAACCAACCCTATAAACACTTATCCATTGCTGGCCCCCTTGAGCCATATTTTTTAGTACATGCACACATTTTGTTATGGTGTCAACATTTTTTTTTATTCTCTTCTAGTTATCTCAAGAAATTGATTATTGGAAAAAATATCAAAAGAAAATATTCTCAGTAAAAAAAGAGAGAGAGAAAAGCAAAGAAAAAAAAATATATATTCTCAAAACAAAATATTCAGCCTTAAAATATATATATATATATATATATATATTATTATCGTTTGTGTAAATATTGTCTTATAGTTAACATCTATTTCATACTTAAGGTGCATGTACTCATATTTTTCTTTCTTCTTTCATTCATTTCATCTAGCCTTCCATGCATTACAACCTTGAAAAGCCCT
>JAOSBO010000006.1:11225060-11237054 GCA_027563915.1 Erythroxylum rotundifolium | reverse complement strand
TTCCAAGCCTTTACTTGAGCAAGTGTCGAGGGTCGCTGCTGATATGGGATGGCAACTGCATTCTCCCTCAAGCTATTATCCTCATCAAGTCTCATAATCGGAACAAAATCAAGTAGCTCCTTGGACAGTTCAACACCACACAGATTCGTGCATAGTCGATTCATTTCTGCATGGCCGTGTGTTCATCAAAGCATATGAGTTTACCGACAAAGCTAGCAATTGAGCTCAAGCCGTGAGTAGTCCAATACTCAAGTGGGACATTGTGGAAATTTATCCACAATGGAACATGCTGCATCTTGATTGTCTCTAGTTTGAGACGTGGCTGCCATGGTTGGAGGAAGAGGGGTTGGTTGGCATAGTGCATGGTCCCGCCTCCAGGATTTTGTGCTTCAGTTTTGGTAGAGAACTGGAACAAGATGAGGATATCTTCATAGAGGAGGATGTCCACCAAGCCCTTGCTTTTCCACTGTTGTTGAGGCCAGTGTTGGATGAGAGGAAATGGGGGGCGTTGCGTGAAGAAGAAACCGACCAGTGTAGTCTCCCAACTCTTGGCACCTTCTGCTAAGACGTTTAGCTCTGGGCAAACAATGAGTTTGCCTTCGATCTCTTTGGGTGGACGGTAAGAGAGGTTGGTATCGTTAGGGTCACCGACCACTTGTTTCTAACTCTTCCGTAGAGTTTGGGGTTGGGAGGGTGGAAGAGGCACCGTGGTCGCTTAGGGTGGGGAAGGTGGTTGAGGCACCGGGGTTGCATCTGGGGAGGGGGGAGGAGGTGGGGAAGACCTGGATGGTAGGGTGGGAAATTCAAAGCTGGCAAGGTGGCTGACTGTCTGCATGGATAAGGGATGGAAGCTGGAACAGGAAAGACGTGTGGTGTAGGTGGGCGCTGGTGCAAAAAGTAGTTACTAAACAAGGAGGTTTGTTTGGGCAGGAGAGTAGAGGGGGGAGAAGAAATGGCAGGAGTACCCTTGGGGGTCAGGTGGCTGGGGTCTCTCTCTCACATGGCTGGGGTCTCTCTCTCTGCTGTTGCTACATTGAATCTTTTGGTCACGCACTCTTTAATTATTGTTATAAATATGCAATCTAGTATCACATGCAACACTTTTGTAACCTTCAATGATCTGCCAATTAATGGGACAATATAATTGAGCGGCTCGGTAATATTTAAGGCCTCACTAAACCAGACTACTTGATGATTAGTTCAATGTTTACTTACACCATTTACTCTATTTGACAAGAAAGAAAAAGTAGAATTTTCAAGAGTAGGCAACTATATAACTAGTTATTGTATTTTAAAATCGTCAAATGGATTAAGAAAAACTTGATTGCAAGAGGACTGGCAAAAGTATTTAGCAGTCCTTATATCAATAATTAGAGCTTAGGTTGAACTAAACTTCGTATAACTAATAAGCAAAGCCTAGGAAACTTGCCCTATTATCAACTACAGTGGGAAGAATAAATAGAAGCTAGTTAAGAATTTATCCTTACATTTTTAGCTTTATGCTAAATTACGTGTAACTCTATGGGTGTAATCTCTTTAAGTTGGATATGTAACTTGTTTTTATTATCCTTTCTTTAATCTATCTTTGTAAAATAGCTATATAGCTTTGAACTCCTTTTAAGAATAAAATTATTTTAATTTACAAGAAAACACTAAATGAATTATTTTAAGTCTTGAAAAAAACTTTTGATTATCATCCAATTCATGTCTCTCATGTAGTCTCAATTATAAATTGAGTGTTTAGGATAGTAATGCAAAGTAAATTATTAAAAGATAATAAGTTATTCATAAGTTAATAATAATTATATCCAATAATAAAGGAATAACCATATCAAAATTTAAGTCATAGAGTAAAAACAAATATATATTGTTACAAAATGTAAAGAACTTTAAAAAATAATTATAAGAGATAAAAAGAAATTAGAAGATAAAAATATTCTCATAGTTCTAGCATAATGTATTTAAGAAAATTGGAAATTTTTATTCAAAATTAATTATACAATAAAAAACTGAGAATAAACATTGTTACTTATGCAAGATAATTACGAATTTAAGTTACCTTTTAGAAGAATAATAGATGATTATATCAAGAGATTATAAGTATAACAAATTTTTAGGTCTTTATTTAAGTTTAAATAAAGGATCAATGTAATTTTAACTATTTTCATAATTTTATAATTTTTTAAAAGATATATATATATAATGAAAATAAATGTAAAATTTTAAGATTAGACATGTTACAAGGTTATCAAAATTTAGATTGATATATAGAATATACTATAAAATAATGATACCATAATTTGAAATTTTATATTTCCACGATGAGGAGTATAATATTTTATTGTAGCTAAATGCTAATAAAGAAAATGTGGATTTTTCTAAGAAAATTACTATAAACATGGCACTTAAAAATTGAAAAGTTTCTTAAAATTTTAGAAATTAGGAAACTAATAAGATCTATTTGGTGAAAATTAAGTTTATAAATTTAAACGCATATAGAATAAAAGTTGGAGGAATAAAACATATTTTTAACAAAAATAATAAATTTAAAATACAAAGTAACCTTACCAGAATAGATATGGTCAAGGATCTAATGGGAAGAGGAAAATTAAAGGTGGTTGGTATTAATGACAAGTTGAGAAAAAACAAGGCTTAGGTGGTTCAGGCACATTAAAAAGAGACATCCTGAAGATCCAGTGAGAAGATCGAGAAAATAATACTTAGACTATAAAAGGAAAAAAGGAAGACCTAGAAAGAACTGGAAGGAAATGATCAATAATGATATGGTTAGGTTGGATCTTACCGAGGACTTCACCCATAATAGGAAAATTTGACATACTCGGATACGGGTAGAGGTTCTCTCTTAAAAAATGCATTCACATTCTTGTAGGTTCTATTAAACCCTATCTTTTGAATTTGTTGTGTAGTAATTACCTTTTAGTTAGTTTAGCTTTGTTAGTTTCTTACATAGCATAATTAATGTACTAATAGGCCTAGTTGTAGTTACTCGTGTATGTGTTTTTTCAGGTATGTTTTTGATATTTTATTTTTATTTTATTTTTATCTACCATTTATTGTCAATCATTGACATATTTTGTACAAATCATTATTTTGTATTGCCTTACCTTTTTATTTTATTTTATTGTTTCTCTTTATTATTATTATTATTATAATTATAATTATAATTATTATTATTATTATTATTATTATTATTATTATTATTTATTTCTATTTTATTTTTTACTTTTTAATTTAATTATTTTTACTATTTTATCACCTTTTTATTTTTTGGTAAATCAGTGAAATTAAATAAATTAACATTTTTTATGTTTATTTGATTTAACTATTTACTTCTTTTATTTTTTGCATATGTATGCACGTGTATTATATTTTTGTAGTATCTCATATATTACATGTGGATTTATCGAAAATAGTCTTTCTATTAGGTACAGATAAAGTTGCATATTATCGGATCTCTCTAAACACTATGTCTCGGTAGTACTTTAATTGGATGTTGATGATAATGAATAAATTTAAAATACAAATTAAATAAAAATATCTCAAATCTAAAAATGTTTTCTTAATTAGAGTAATATAGAGAGATAATTGTAACAATATTTTTTTAATGAAAATTTAGTAGAAAGTTACCCCTTCTTTTAATTGAAAAAGTAAGAAATAGTTTTAAAACATAAATTAGTCGAACGAATCTATATGGTGAGTCACTTATTCACAATTTATAGTAGAGATAAATTATAGAACTTTAATTATATAATGAACTAAACTTTCAAAAAAAAAAAAAGAGAAATGTAATTTAGTAAACAAGAATTAGACCAATTCAGGAACATCATAATAAAGGACAATTAATAAGAAATTTTCTCAAGAAAATCTATAAATGATAATGGAACTACAAGTGGACATGATTATAACTGAAAGCAGGATAATGATAGAACTAAAATATTTTGAGATTAAAAAGTCTATATATCAAAAAAAAGAAGAAGAAGTTAAGGCTAGTTTTAAGAATAAATTGATACTGGGAATGAAGCCTTAGGTCTGAATAAGTGGTTAAACCTAACTAACAGGCAAGCTTATATTTAACTCGAAAAAGTACACTACCAGTGCGATAACGACATTAGAAACAGAAATGTATTATCTATTTATCAAAAGAAAAGACTATCTTTATTACATAAATACACATCTCATTAAACCGAAATGGATATGGATGTCAACCGTTACCATTAGAAACCAGGCAACAGGTCTTCTTTTCAATTTAAAATAATATTCTCAAGTTAATTTAAACCATAACTATGACTTAATTGGATTGAACTGTTTTTAATTTTTTAAAATTCAACAAAAAATTTACTTTGTTAAATTTTTGTTTTTTTACCTTTTTCATACTTTATAAAAATGTAAAAAACTTGAGTTGGTTTTTATTTTTTTTCATGTGACTGTATTCTTAACTAATATATTTGATTCAATATTAAATACTAATAAGATTTAAGACTAATATATTTTAATATTTGAAATTAAAAATAATATTTATTCTAAAAATTAAAATATGTATATTATTTAATTATTATTAGTAATAAAATTGTAATTATGTTGAGATTAACAATTAAATATTTTCTAAAATGACATAAATACTAAAATCAAAGACCAAATATAAAAAAACAATGAAATAAATGAAATAAATCGAATGATTCATAAAATTAAGTGTTCATTTGTTTCTTTTCATATTCTTAAATTTAGTTTATTTTTTGTAAATTCATAATACTTTTATCTTATGAGATTTTTTTAAAAATTATATAAAAAGAAAATTACTCTAAAGAGTTCCAATTTTTTTTACCATTAAAATAATTATTTGGTCTATTACTAGAAGGAACTAGTGGGAGAACAGTAAGGGGGCGGTTGGTTCGCATGTGAGAATGATAATAGGAATGAGAATGAATATAGTGAGGAATGGAAATGGATATTATTATTATAATTATGATAATTGGTTAAGAGGAAGGAATAATTACCGTTAACATTGATAGTAGTTGATTTGGAAAAAATATTGAGAAATAAAAATTTGTTATATTTTAATTAATTATGATATTTTAATTAGTTATATTTTAATTAATTAATTATATTTTAACTAATTATAATGTAATTAATTAATGAATAATTATACCCATTCCTTTAAAACAATGATACCAATTTCTCTAGATTAGGAGAGGAATGGGCCACTACCCAAAAATTAGTAATCAAAATAATAACTTTATAATCATAGTTCCTTACCAAACTTAATCTTTCATTTCATACTCATTCCCCTTTTTCATACCCACTAAGCAAGCACATCCTAAATAAATGAATTTGCAAGAGCTAAGGCCTAAGAAAGGAAAGTAAATATTCTAGGTATAATATACATGCTAAAAATATAATGAGAGGTTACTAAAGATCTATGGTAATATCACTAAATTTATGGAGAATATTCTGGAGAATATTTCTGGATTTATCATTCCCCCTCAAACTCATGCATGAATTATGAGCTCGTCTTGAAGCTAATGAAACGTTGTGGAAATAAGAGCCTTTGTTATAATATCAAATATATGTTCCTTTGTTTATAGTAAATTGAATATCCATATGGGTAAGCAAAGGTATTGAAGAAATCTAACCGTGCTACAATATTCAGTTAGGTCTGAAAGAGGAAGTCCGTGGTTTTTAGATAGAGGTGGGATAGATGTCAAGAATGTAAGGACATGTTTGGAATGGTCTAGATGAGTATAGATGAGGAGTTTTGACGAGTATTTGGTTTGGGTGAGTAAGATGCTGTCATGTATTCTTATAGCTTCAATTATAAGGAAGTAATGAAGTGGGACAAGATCTTTAATAGAGAAGGTGTCATTGAGATCACTAACAAGAGATGAGATAAATAGTTGTGAAGAACCTGACTAAGATGTCATCCACATAAACTAAAAAGATCCATACTAGGGGAGGTTGAGTTGACAAAGAGAGAGGAATCAGATTTTAAAGGCCTTTTTAAAGCAACATACATATTAAAGATGATGAGGATCTACAAAACTAGGGGTTGAATCACATAAATAGGTTCTTGAATATTACCATATCGAAAGACATTATTAACATCAAGTTGTAGAATGAGCCAAGTTTATGCAAATGATTGTAGGTTTGGCAACATGGTAAAGGTGTTAGTATAGTTGATACTAGGTCATTAACGATTGCTTTTGGCAACTAGTTATACTTTATAGTCATCCAAAGAGCTATCGTACTGCATTTGGTTTGAAAAATCCATTTTAAACCAAATACGTTAACATTAGGTGGAGGTGGAACAAGGGTCTAAATGTTGTTGTTATTGAAACTTTAAACTTATATGATATCAGAATAAAGTCATTTAAAAAGGAAGTTGAGGTATGGAAGGTAACATAGTCAAGTAGAATTCATGGACTACGAGTGTGACCTCATGTTTGAGTTACCATATGATATGATTAAGATGAGATTGGCATGCGTAGTGGAGGTGGTAAGGGTGAAGATTGATGTAGGGATTGAAGAGGAGTATTATACGGAGCAGAGGGCTATGTAGATGTGGGTGGAATACTTTGTAGAGTAGGATTTAGTAGGTTAATAGGCAAAAGTAATTGTACTTGAGAGGGTGAAGAATAAGAGATTTTTGGAGTGATAAGCTAAGAGTAAGGAAAAAGCGTTTCAATGTAGCGAACATGGCGAGAAACGTAAATTTTATTTTTTAAAGGGATAAGACACCTCTATCCTTTACAGTTTAAAGAATATTTAATAAAGACACGTACACTGAATTTAGGTGTAAGTTTGGCAGATCGTGTTAAGTTAAGGAATGGGAAACATGCATTGCCAATGACTTGAAGATGAGAGATTTTTGGTTTTATAAGATATAAGATCATGAGGTCATTTATGGTCAAGGATAGGCATGGAGAAAAGATTAATAAGGTAAATTGATTTGGATAAGGCTTCAAACCAGAAAGATTTCGGAAAGGACATATGGATAAGAAGACTAAGAGCAATTTTGGTGAGATGACTAATTTTACACTTGTCAAGATCATTTTGATAACGGGTATGATGACAAGAGATTCGATAAGATATCTTATGGTTATTGATAAATTTGAAAAGGGTCATTTAATGAGTTCATTGGCTCCATCACATTGAAACACTTTGATTGTGGTCAAAAAAAGTAAACCATTGAAATTGATTGAGAGCTTGAGACTTATGGGTTAGTAGATCCAATTAAAATGACTAAAGGAATGATCATTAGGTATAGATTACCATGGATTTCACTCGTGAGAGTAGTATCTTAATTTGAAAGTCCTTCATAACATAACTACAAAGGTTAAATTCAATTAAACATAATTTATAGGTGATAAATTTTGCAACAGGTAAAAGATTTGTGGCGATTTGTGGGACAATTAAAATGTCATGAACATAAAGGTGTTTGGATGTTTACTGAGTGTTAATGAGCTAGTAGAAGTTATAAGAAGAGCATTACCATTACTGACAGGCACTTGATTTGGACCGTCATATGGTTCCACATTTTTTAAGATTCATGGATTAGGAGTTATAGGTGCAGTGAAATTTATGTTTAGAAGCCATTCAGTTGTGTCATTTATAAGGAATTAGGAAGTGAAAGGTTATTATGGAGACTTACAATAGAAAAGGCTATATGAATATTGGTATAGTTAGTGTGAGATGAGCATTTAGAGAGTCAACATACCTAAATCGACACCAAGTGACAGTATCACCAAATTTATATCATATTTGATATTTATGGGAATTATTTGGGTAATTTGGCCTTAAGTGTAGGTTAATGAGCTAATAGGGACTATTGCACCTAGGATTATAAAAATGATGGACTAATGGGTTTTGGTTATTTTCTAGGTGGGTTTGGTTTAAGTGACATGAAGATCTGGTTTAAAACATTAACCCATGTTAAGTAAAAGGAGTGTTAAGGGATATTTTTGATGTTTTTAGATGGATCACCCGTTTTACTTCCTAAAAGAATTATTCTCAGGATTCGTAGTGGTGACAAAGGTGACATTAGGAGCAATGATGTCATAGAGATAGTAGGATATTAGACATTGCTCATGAAGAAGTACTTTTGATTGTATATCTGGGTGGTGTCTTGCAATTTTCAATAGTTATGACAAACACCTCATAATTTGCTGAAAGGACGTCTAAAGCGAATAAAAACAAATCTTTATCGAAAAATTGATCTCCAATCACCACAAAGTCTTTAGCTATAGAAGAGATATTGATAATGTATTCAACAATAAAGGAGTTGCCCTTTTTAGTGGTATGAAGGTAACGACATAAGAGTAAGCGACAAGTTATGGTTTGTTGAAGAAAGTTTTCTTTGAGTATGGTCCAAGGATCCCTTGATATGGTGCAATTAAGGGCAAGGGAGACAAATATAAGAGCTTGGGTGGTAACTAAACAACAGTATACTAAATGATCAATTTTTTAACAATAAAGATATTCGGGTATAGGCTTAGTGGAATTAAATATGTCCAAGTTATATAGTGGTGGAATAGTACCAATAGATCTAAACAAGCCACAAGTAAGTAAAATAGATTACACTTGATTTCTTCAAATCAAATAATTTGTTACATCTAGAATGGTAGTTATGAAGTTGGTAAGGTTGGTTAGTGGTAATATAGCGATTGTTGGTGTTTAATTTATGGCCATGATAAAATGTTGTGTGGAATAATGGTAAGGTGACATTAGATAGTGGTCGTTGTTGTCTATAACTAGGTGTGGGTGGGTGGTTAAAAGAATTGTAGTGTGGAAGTTGATGGTGTTAGGGATGGTAATGGACTGGTTTAGGCCTATGCTCGAGCTCGAACTCAACTAGGTCAAATCTAGCTTGATTTTTTATTTTTTAAATTAAAAGATTTTCTATGTTTTCTTTAATAGTTGTCGAGCTTTGTACCAAGTCAAGCTTAGGTAGCCTAAGCTTGAGTCTAGTCCGAGGCCTAATTTTTGAAACAAATTATGCATGAATCCTAAGCTGAGCCTGAGACCAACTCGGTATAAGTCAAGCTAGATAGCCTAAGCCCAAGTCCTATTTGAGGCCTAAGTTTTTGAAAAAATCATGCCTAAAGCCTGATACCAACTTGGTCTAAGTCAAGCTCTAAGCTCGAGTCCTGTTTAAGGCCCAAATTTTTGAAAAAAATCATGTTCGAATCCCAAGTCAAGCTCAATACCAACTAGGTCCAAATCAAGTTAGACAGTTTAAGCCTGAGTCCTATTTGAGGACCAATTTTTTTGAAAAAAATCATGCTCAAAGCCCGAGCAAAGCCTAAGACCAACTCCGTCCAAGTCAAGTTGGATAACCTAAGCATGAATCCTATTTGAGATCAATTTTATAAAAAAACCATGCTTGAAGCTCGGGTCAAGCCTGAGATTAACTTGACTCAAGTCAAGCTGGACATCCTGAGCCTGAGTCTTATTCAAGGCCCGGTCAATCCTAACGTGCCCCTTTGATTTTGGACCAGGGTTGGGCATCCTTAGTTGGTGTTTGATTTGTGGTTGAAGTAAAATGTTGTGTGGACTAAAGGTATGGTGACGGTAGATGGTGATCATTGGTGTTTGTAAAAGTGTGAGTTGGTGGGAAAAAGACTTATATTTGGGCTCCAAATAACATGAAGAAACTAGTAAAGTAAGAGAGCAGAGAATAAACGAATTTGTATTGATATGTTTTTGCGATGCTTTACAACAAAATAACATATTTCTATTTATACAATAAGATTAGGTCTAAGAAAGGAAAATATTTATTCCAAGCATAATCAATGTTGCGAATACTGTACCAAACTTGGCACCGGATTAGGTTCTGGTATGGACTATACTGGTACCGGTCAATACGGGGTACCATTTCAAGTAATTTTTTTAAATTTATAAAATAGTCCCTAAATTTTTTTAAAAATTGCAAAATAGTTCATTATCATATTATACAGTTGTACTATATACTTTATAAGGTTATATCAACTTTGTCCCCAAAAATCATAATAATAAATAATAATCACAATTAATATGAAATAACAATAACTTTTAGATATTTCACATATAAATAATAACCACAATTAATATAAAAAAGAAAATAATCATTATACAAATATAAAATTAAGAACAATACAAGGTATTTAAAATATTTCAATTTTATCATATAATAAATAATAATTACATCAAAACATCCAATAAAAAAGTAATAAATATCCTTAACTCTCAAACTGTTACAATTCACAATAATAGTTTGTGATGAGGACATAACCAAGTAAAAGTCAAACCTGAAATAAAAACATTGACAATTAAATATAAAGAATTTAATATATATATTAAATATAAGTAAAGTTAAAAGAAGAGGAAAAGCAAAAATTTGGAACTAAATTTAATCGTTTACAGAAGGATGCTCGTTATAACTGCATTGACCCCATTTATCATCATCATCATTATTCAAATTCAATGCACCAAATGACATGTCAATGCTTTCCCATCTAAGATTATCATCCAAGTCATTCACATTTACCAAATCTGGTTCCTTAGAAGCCCAATCCGCCAAAAGATCAATATTATAAATGGAAACTAGATTAGTTGAACTACTTGTGCTATTAAGACTCCTAGTCAACAATAAAATTTAATTACTAGAAACTTATAAGAAATTGTATCGAAATTAACAATGATAATAACATACCTTTCTCGAAGCTTTAAATTGTAACGAACAAAAACCAAGTCATTCAACCTCTTATGCTTCAATTTATTTCTTTTCTTAGAGTGAATAAATTCAAATGTGCTCCAGTTTGGTTCACAGCTTGTTGCACTCATACATTGACTTAAAATCCTAAACCTTTTCATTTTTGGAACACCATTTTCAAATTGATCCCACTAAGAAACTCTAAGCCATAAGATAACAAAACTAGTATTATAAACAAAATGAAGTGATATTTAATTTTCAATAAATAAGAAAAAAGAAACAACTAATCCCTGGAGAAAGTTTTCCTCTTTGTCGAATAGCAATTGACATTCCAAAATCTCCAGAAGATGCCTTATAAAGCTCCATTTATTAGTTCAAGAGATCTTGCATCAAGTCATGCCTAACAACTGTTGTAATAGTTAATAACATTCTTCTATTAACTTTAACTTTCTTATTAAAATTCAGTCTAAAATAGACATTATGATTTAAAAATTCCCTAACTGCAAACAAAGAAGAAGAAAGTTGTCTTTATCATCTCTCATTGATGATTGTAAGATACGGTGAGTACAAAGAAGACCTATGTTTCATATTGGCCTGATTGCTTCCTTCTCTCTCTCTATGACATTAAAAAAAAACCCCATTATTGGCTTTTCTTCACTATCATCCAAGTAAAGCACCCTCACCAAAGGCTCACAAACTTGGATAACAAATTGGAATTGAGACCATAATTCTCCATCTTCTAGTATAATTCTGGAAACCTTCACTCTAGCATTAGACCTAGCATGTTAAGGTGCAATTCACTTATCACTTGTAAATATTTGTCTTAACATTTCTTCATCATAACAAAAAATTGAAGTGATAAACAATTTGTTCACAAATCTTATCACAGCAGGATGACACAAATTCCTACCATTAATAAATTCCTCTCTCATTAAATTCAATACCTATGCATCATTATCTATGAACTTAGTAACCTTTTTAGCTTTTTGCATAGTCTCATTAATAATAGGAAAACACCTAAGATCTCCTATCTTCTCTAGCATTAGGTCAATGTAATGTGCAATACAAGGAGTCCAAAAAAAGAATTATATTTATTCTGCAACCCTCATCCTGCCGCTTTATAAATAGAATCATTGTCAGTAATAAATTGAACAATGTTTTCTGGCCCTACTTCATTCAAAACTTCATCAAACATCTCAAACAAAGTCTCATAATTCCTAATAAGGCCAGATGCATCAATAGATTTCAAAAACATTGAGCCATTAGTAGAATAAACTAAAAAGTTAATA
>JAOSBO010000006.1:11118898-11129070 GCA_027563915.1 Erythroxylum rotundifolium | reverse complement strand
TAACACTTAGAGCATATGATATCTCAGTCTTGTACATAACATAGCATACATGATTGATCCTACTACCGAATTATACGGAATCATACTCATGCGAGGCCTCTCATCTTATTTCTTGGGACAAATAGATTTCGATAGTTTTATCCCATAAGTCATAGGAAGAAACACTCTCTTGGACTGCTCCATGCTAAACCTATTTAACACTTTGTCTATGTATGTTAACTATGAAAGACCTAACAACTTCCTCGATCTATCTTCATATATCTTTATTCCTAATATATAAGTTGCTTCTCCAAGGTCTTTCATGGAAAAATTCTGGGACAACCAAACTTTGACTGATTACAAACTTGAGACATCATTTCCCATTAGTAATATGTCATCCACATATAACACAAGCAATATGATCACACTCCCATTAACCTTCTTGTACACATAAGGTTCATCAGTATTTTGTGAGAAACCAAACTCTTTGATTGTCTTATCAAATTGGATATTCTAACTCCTAGATGCTTGCTTCAACCTATAAATAAATTTATGAAGCTTGTATACCCTTCTGCCATCTTTGGATACGAAGTCCTCAGGTTGTATTATATATACATCCTCAATTAGGTTTCCATTTAGGAAAGCCATCTTCATATCCATTTTCCATATTTCATAATCATAATGAGCAGCAATGCTAAAAGTATTCTAATGGATTTAAGCATAGCTATGGGGCTAAATGTCTTATCATATTCAACTCCTTGTCTTGGACGATAACCTTTAGCGACTAGCCTTGCTTTTTAGGTAATCACATTTCCTTCCATTTTGATTTTCTTCTTGAAAATCCAATTGCACCTTATGGGTTTTAATCGTTCGGGTGGGTTAACCAAAGTCCATATTTGGTTCTGATACATGGAATCCATTTCGGATTTTATAGCTTGAAGTCATTTTTCAGATTCTGAACTCTTCAGAGCCTCTTTATAGGTTGTAGGCTCATCATATCTATGAGCAATATGTCATTTTGTTCAATTACGAGAAATCTATATCTCCTTGGAACATTGTGCATCGTACTTGACCTATGAACATTTTGTGTGTTAGAAGGTTCAACTATTGTCTCATTTCTGTGGACAACAATTTTAGGTTCAGGCAGTTGATCTACATCTATTTGAGCATCATGAACTTCATCAAATTCTGCTTTGCTCCCACTATCTTCTCTTAAAAGAAACTCTTTCTCTAAAAAGACAGCATGGTTTGAGACAAACATCTGTTTCTTTAAAGCATTATAGAATTGATATCCAATTGTTTCCTTAGGATATCCTATAAACAGACATTTATCAGATTTCACTTCAAGCTTGTTTGATTAAATCTGCTTCACATAAGTCAGACAACCCAAGATTTTCATATGAGAAAGGTAAGGCCTTTTAGTCCATATTTCATACGTGGTAACTTCAACTACCTTAAAAGGGACTCTATTTGTCACATAAATAGCAGTCTCGAGTGCGTAACCCCAAAAGGAATTTGGTAGATCTGCTAGGCCCATCATTGACTTTACCATGTCTAACAAGGTTTGGTTTCTCCTTTCATCCACACCATTATGTTGTGATGTGTAAAGTGGAGTCCACTGGGATACTATCCCATTATCTCTTACATGAGTTAGAAACTCCTCATTCAAGTATTCGCCGTCTCGATCTGATTGAAGTGTCTTAATATTTCTACCGAGTTGTTTTTCTACTTTATGTCCAAATTGTTTAAACATTTCAAACGCGCCAGACATGTATCTCAATAGATGCACATATCGTGAATAATCATTGATAAAAGTAATGAAGTACACAAAATCACCTCTAGCATAAATGGACATCAAACTATATAGATCAGAATGTATTAGGTCTAATAAGCCATTCATTCGTTCACCTTTTCCTTTAAATTACCAATCATTAGCAAGATTCACATGTGTCATATGATTTATATTCAAATGACCTTAGGCTACCATTCTTATGTAGCTTAATCATGCATTTTTCACTTATATGGCCAAGTCGACAATGTCATAAGTAAGATGATTTTAGGGTATCTAGTTTTGTCTTTTATTGTCATTCATATTTAAAATTGGATTGGACATGTCTAATATGTAAATTCCATTTCATAATGTAGTAGTACCATACAACATTTCATTTAACTTAATTGAACAACCATTGCTTGAAAAAGTTAAATGAAATCTCGCTTTATTAAGACATGAAATAGATACAATGTTTTTAGTCATAACAGTTACATAATAGCAATTTTCCAAAACCAACTTTATCCCACTAGGAAGATACAAAACATATGTCCCTATAGCTAATGCAGCAACTTTTGTTCCATTTCCCATACGTAAGTCCATCTCTCCCTTCTTGAGTTGTCTACCATCCCTGAGACCCTGGATATCAACACATATGTGTGAACTACATCTGGTATCAAATACCTAAATGTTTTGATCAGACATAGTATTTACCTCAATGACAAATAACATACCTAAAGTAGACGGTAGGGCATCTAATGCCTTCTTCTACTTCAGTGACTCCAGATAAGCTTTGCAATTCTGCTTCCAATGTCCTTCTTTGTTGCAATACAAGCATATCCCCTTTGAAGATGTCTCCTTTTCCTTCTTATTGGTTACACCTCCCACTGACTTCTTCTTCTTCATTTGGTTCTTTTTTCAAGAACCAGAAGTAGAGTCCACCAACATCATAGCCTTACTTTCTTTCCTGATAGTTTGCTAAGCTGTTTTGACCAAATTAATTAGCTCAAGTATCATCGTGGATACCTGGTTTATCTGATAGTTAAGCACAAACTGTGAATAACTATTAGTTAGAATCAAGTTTATACTTAATTCATGATCCACAATGAAGCCCAAACTGCCTAACCTCTCAATATATCCATTCATCTTCAGCGTATACTATACTAGAGATGATCCCTCAACCATCTTTGAATGGAAAAGCAATCTCAAGGTTCGAACCTTTCAAACCGAGCTTGCTCATCAAACAGTTCCCTCAGATGGTAGACTATGATATGAGCATCCATAGCCTCATGTTATTTTTGTAGTTCTGGTGACATAGAGGCCAGCATTATATAGCTAACCAACTCACTATCATCCAGTAACTTTACAAGCTTTCTGATTTCATCAGATGCATTGACAATAAGGGGATCTAGAAGTGGTTCATCTAGGACATATCCTAGCTTTTCAGATTTGAGAACAATTCTCAAATTCTGTGGCCAATCCAAGAAGTTAGGTTACGTGAGTTCATTGGAATCTAATAGGGAGTGTAGGTCACATTAGAAGACATCGTGTGATTTGATAACCTAGAAGAACAAGAGAAAGTGCTAGAATGTACACTTAATGCATATCTATAAGGACTTTAATAACATGCATTATGGGTTCCACTATTCTTATTCAAATCCATACCCCTAACTATGAATTCAAGAAAACTTACAATTTTCCTAATGGGTTGATATCCAATATTACCAAGAATGACCTTAGGTTTGCCCAATAAGCCATCTTAAGTCAATTAGTAGGTATCATACATACCAATTGCTTTCATTTATGAATCTATCGACTTGTGCCATCAACTATTGACTTAGCACACTCATTGTGTCATCAACTCTTGATTTATACACATCCCATGTATATAACCCAACTTCGCCTCTATCCACGTTGACTTTGGATTTTCTCAACAAATCAAGGCTTCCATTTAGGACCAACTCATTAATCTAGAAATCTAATTCTATGGTTTGAACATATTCATATAGAGCGGGCTTTGGTTTTCCCAACAACCCACTCTAAAATAACTCTAGTTCTTGTCATATCAATGGAAGGCATAAGTCCGAATATTTCGGTTGAGAGATTTGTTCTTTGGTATCATCAATACTTAGATGATCTTGAATATGTGTATTTCATATATTCATTTAGATTATGGACAACTCAATTGAATTGTGCCTATGTCCATAACTACCCTTAAATACATCTAATGCATGTATCACATGAAGGAGGTTTAATTTAGGTTATGACTTGAATATACATCTAAAGTTTATGATTTAATTCAACTCTTGAACCTAATTGGGTACTAGTGTTAGTCTTGGCTAATATGAATCATGAATGTGATTTGATTCCGTTAAAATTCAATTATTTTGATGTGCAAATTAAACACTTTAATCCTTGTATATATGCCTTTATCTAGTCACACTAGAAATTTTATTCTCTACTTGGATTAATTCTAAATTAATCCCTTCCAAAATTTCTGTACATTAATTAGTCATCTATATTATCCCTAGGTCATCTCAACTTTATCTAAAAAATTTCAGCACATGCCAAAATTATCTTGACGGTCAAAATCGTCAAGATAAATAAGTTAACCTACTAGATATTACAGGGACCGATTTGAGTTCGGAAAACTTTCGGAACCCTAAGTTCAAGCACATGTATTAAGCATGTTATTTTCATCAAAATAATACATTTATTATCATATAAGAACCTTGTTTAGGTCTTATAACCGAAATACATATATTATAAGTCATTAAGTAAGTCAACTCCATCAACTTTCAAAAAGTTGACTAATGTTGACTTTAACTTTATTTATTAATTGAATCAAATTCAATTAATTCTGGAACAATTCTAGAGTCTTATATACATTCTAAATGTGTCTAATAAAAAATTTCAGAACCTAGTTCTTAGGAATTATTTATTAATATATTGGAATAGGCCAACACATCATATGTGTGATGACACTTGTCATATAACTTCTAACACAAGTCAAACATTACACCATGCATGCATAAGATAAACACTTTAACAATAAATTTCATACATCTCATATATGTGGCAACATCTCATCTTGCAAGTGCATGCATAAAATTTATTTAAAAAATTTATAAAAAGTAATATAGAATTTACATGCATACATGTTCATCATATTTTCAAAATTTCCAAAACTTCATACATGCATCAAGTTGAAACTAAATTCGTAATAAAATAGCAAATGACATTCAATTGCATTTTTTTTAAAGAAACATAAAATAACACCTTAAAAACATTTCTGTGACAGAAAAACATAAAACAATTTTTCTAGAATTATTACGAAATTTAAAAATCAGCACATGCAATAAGTTTTCCAAAAATTCCTAGAAATCAACATATGAACAGTCTGGACATTAATTTCAAATAAAATATCAAATAACATGCAATTGAAATTTCCTTTGACAAAAACATAATATAACATCTTATAAATATTTATGCAAAAGAAAATAGAAAAAATTTCTACAATTTTACATGAATTATTCCAAATCAACATGCAAGTTAGTCACAACCTAGCAAACACTTTGCACATGTTCAATGCATTATCTATAACATGCATAAACTTTCTCTGATACCACTGTTGGGTTTGCTATGGTTGCATGCATCATATGCATGCCTATATAGAAGAAGTTTCAGAATCAAAATTCTGACACCATGACAACCCAAAACCAAAAAGTCACACATGCATGCATGGATATGTAAAGAACCTGAAGTATAAAAACTTTTTACCTTTTGTTTCTCCTCTAGGTTGTTTCAAACACAAAAACCTTCCTTGATCACCCAATAACATGCAAAGAAGATGAGTAAACAATGTATAAGGGTGATTTAAGCACTAAACTAGATGAGTTCTACTTGATTCTTAAGATGATGGAAGATAGATCAAGAATTTTGTTGCATACACTTTGATTCATGCAACAATTGCATTAATTGCAAGAACAAGGTTCATGATAAGTGTGTAAGAAGTGGTCAGACCTTGTGTACATGAGTGAAGAACTCACTTATATACTCATTCGTGCCCTCTATCACGATCATGGCCAATAAGCCATGATCATGATCTTTTTCAAAAAAAATGTGCTCACCTTGGCCTACCTAAAATTGGCCATACATATGTTTTTCATCTGATCTTTTATGCGTGTGACACTTAGGTTCCTGGTTATTTTAGGAACTTGAATTAACTCTTAATTTAAGCAAATCATGAAGGGTTTCATGATGCCAATTTTTCAAAATATAAGTGGATTAACACACGAACTCTTCGATAGTTAATTATCCAACTTATGAACCTTTCCATAGAAAATTACTATGCAATTCTTCCTTTCACCATACTATACCCCACTCAGTTCGAAATATGGGTTATATGTTAACTTCCACTAGACGGACTACGTCACATCTAGTCCAAGTGATGTTAACTCTTATCCTGGGATCTCATTACTTTATATGTCATTGAAGACTCTCTTCATAACACATAACTGCTCTAGCCAGAGACTCCTGAGTAATGACACTGATAAGAGGTCGGGGTATCATCTCCTTCTATCAAGAGTAGTGAATCCTTTATTAGCTACCCAATTACCTTTGAATACCAATAGTTATACCTAGTCACCACCCTAAGAGCGACCTCTTCTTGAGGTAACAAGGAATGATGTCAAAGCATAGGATTAGTATCCAAGATATCCTTGAGTACCTCAAGTCTTAGGATTTTTGCACCATTGTTATGATGAGATTAATCATTGACATTTGATAGATCATCCATGTGATAATCTCATAGTGGGTCATCTGATGTACTTATTACTCTTAGTAAGCATCCACATGTTAACTCTAAACATCTCATGCTTACAATTTGTGAGATCCATTGCTTGATCAAATCAATGAGTATAACACATGCTAGTCTTTCTAGATTTATAATTTCCTATCTTATTAATCCTATGACTAGGGATTATCTAGATACTATCATAATTACACATAATAGGAATCTCATTATCTTGATCTCATCATGATTTCCTTCATGCTATGTTTTATATCATGAACTTCATTAATTCGATTTAAGATCAATATCAACTCATATATAAACAAATACCAAATTAATGAAAAATTCCTTTCATTTTATTAATAAAAATAAATTTAGTACAAAAGTGCTAAAGGTGATTGCCTTTAGAGCACTACTCTAACATAATCTAGATCTTTGCCTCATGGATTATATAATCCTTTGCCAATACCAATTGCACCATGGGTAGATATTTGTAAGGTTTACCTAGTTCAAAAAGAGGTAATGATTCACATTTTTTTGTTGTGGATAAGTTTTCTAAGATGGCTTATTTCATTTCATTTCATAAAATAGATTATGCTAGTCATATTGCAGACTTATTCTTTTATGAGATAGTATGACTTTATGGAGTGCCAAGAAGCATTGTTTCTGATCAAGATGCCAAGTTCTTAAGCTACTCTTAGAAGACATTGTGGGGTAAGCTAGGTACTAAGACAATGTTTTTGGAAACTTTCCATCCACAAACTGATGGGAAAGCTGAGTTAGTTAATCAAACTTTGTCTACACTATTATATGCTATCATTTAAAAGCATTTAATGAATTAGGAAGATTGTTTGCCACATGTAGAATTTGCTTATAATCATTTTGTCCATTCTACTACTAAATTTTCACCTTTTGAAGTTATGTATGGGTTTAATCCCTTGACTCTAATGGATTTAACACCTTTACCAATTGATGAGCGTGCTAGTTTAGATAGCACAAAGAAGGCTAAATTGAAGTAATTACATGAAAAGGTTAGACATCAAATAAAAAAGAGGACGAAACAATACGTTTCTCAAGAAAACAAAGGCATAAGAAAGTGATTTTTGAACCAGGAGATTAGGTTTAAGTTCATTTAAGGAAGGAATGATATTCAGCAAAACATCTTTTTAAGCTACATTCAAGAGGACATGGACCATTCCAAGCCATTGCGTGTATTAATGATAATGCATACAAGTTGGATCTACCAAGTGAGTATAATGTTAGTGTTACTTTAAATGTTTCTAATATCTCTCCATTCGATAAAGGTGATAAAGATTCGAGGATGAATACCTTTAAGGAGAGGAGGAATAATGGAAACCCAGCTCAGGACATGCAAAAGATGGTGCATTCTAGTTCAATATATTTCGATGATCCATTACAAATTGGTGGAGGTCTAATAACTTGGGGTAAAACTAAAAGGATGAAGGAAGCTCTTAATGGATTGATTGAAGATGTTTGGGCTAAAGAAGCAACAATAGAAGCTGATTTGGGCTTGGAGAGACCAATCAGCCCTATCATCTTAATTCACGCATGAAATAGGCCTAATTAGTTGTTCATTTGGCCTAATTAGAATATTAGGTTATTTTGATGATTTTAAGGAGATATCTGACTGATTTGGATTGCCTAAAAGTCCACTTTCTATATTTGACTTTAGGAATTAGATTTGAAAAGGCTTTCCTATATCTAAAGGATTTCTTATTTTTAGGAAAAATCATTACTAGAAGATTGATTAGGGTTTTCTTTAGCCTATATAATCATTATCTTTGTACAAGAAGTCAGAATGGAATTTGTTTTATGTTTCTAGTGACTTTATTCACTTTGTTAGTTCTTCATTAAACTTAAAACGTATCATGGTTATTACTTATGACACTTATCTGACTTATCACTCCTAATCTTTTCTTTTCCTATTGTGTGGTGTCAATATCCTTCTTTATAACTTTGGTTCGTGTTTCTTTAACATTATTCAAGGTTTTTCTTGAAAACAAAAATGGTTTAGCTTTTCTAGAAATTCCTCTAAACAACTTGTTCGTGGGTTTATAGATCTCGATTTATAGGGTTCACATCATAGGCAGTCTTTTTTAGCTTAACTCTTTCTTGGACATCTTCATTCCACCATTAAGACTCCCTCTTACTACCTACTGACCCTTTAGAAACACCTAGAGTCTCAAAATTTGTATTCTTTAAAAGAATTGCAATTTTTTCCCACATCTAGTTAGCATCTCCTATCGAATTGCATTCTTACTCATAAATGACTCTATCCCTAAATATTTTCACCGTATCCCCTTTCAAATTCCACCATCTAATTTTCAGATACCTTTTAGGATTTCTCTTCTTCCTCCATCCTTTAGTAGAAAGATCTAAAATTAGCAATTGATGTTGAGTTGACACGCAAGCACTAGGTATCACCTTGCAATCCTTACAGCTAGATTGATCACTCTGCTTTATATGGAAGTAATCAATTTGAGTCTTCGTGGTTCTATTTTTAAAAGTCACCAGGCACTCCTCTTTTTTCTTGAAAAAAAAGTTAGTTATCACCAACTCAAATGCTATCAAGAATCCAACAAAGTGGTCTCTTTAACATTCCTTTCCCTGAACCTGAAACCCCTATTAGTTCTTGATTAACTATTTGAGGTTGCTCCTATATGACCATTAAAGTCTCCTACTAAAATAACTCCCTCGCTAGTAGGGATTTGTTGAATCACCTCATCTAATTCTTCTTATAAATGATGCTTAAGTTAGCCATCCAACCTTGCTTGAGGTGCATATGCACACATCACATTTATACATCAACCTCTACCACAATCTTTAAGGACATATCCTATTATTAGTCCTTTTTACCCTACAATATGTTGTATGAGTTCCTTGGCAACCAAGATGCCTACCCTATTTTGCATCTCAAACCCCTTGAATACCAAAGTTTAAACCCATAAATCTCTTTCACTTTAGCCCCTATCCACCGTGTCTCCTGAATGTATGCTATATGAATCATATACTTGTATAAAGTCTCCACTAGTTCTAAAGACTTCCCTGTAAGGGACTCAGCCTTCGAGGAACCTATTCGTAATCTATCAACATTATTTCCTCTTCAAATTTTGAAACTTACTGAAGGACCAACCGGTGGTCTCTAATCAGAGCTCAAAGCCACTACTCCTGTGATGATGACGATGATGATGATGATGATGATGATAATAATAATAATTATTATTATTATTATTATCATCATCATCATCATCATCATCATCATCATCATCATCATCACCACCACCACCACCATCATCATCATTATCATAATCATGATCATAATCATAATCATAATGATCATAATGATAATGAATTATCATTATGATTATGATGATGATGATGACAATGATGATAAAGTTTAGAATAAAAGATAATAAAATAATATTAATAAAATTGAATAAATAAAAGCATATAAGTTTAAGCAAAAAAAAAATCAATACAAAAAAAGTGACCGTTGTAATCCTAAAACTCCAACTTTTTGGCACAGTAACGACTCATAAGTAAACAAGTCAAAAACAAACAAAACTCAGATCTTTAACTCAAATTTCTCAACAACCCAACAACAAACACCGG
>JAOSBO010000006.1:11058339-11085626 GCA_027563915.1 Erythroxylum rotundifolium | reverse complement strand
GCTGTCCAAGTGGGAGAATGATAGAATTTTGTCATTAATTTTGTGGACTAGCATAATAAACATAATTTTGTACAAACCTCGATTAATTTGATTAATTTTATATCAAGATAATTGGGCTCGTTAACTCTCTCTTTAACGTGTCATTGGGCCTGTGTTCATGGTCTTGCTATGATGGATAGGCTTGGCCCATATTTTACAGTGCACAGGAGGCTCTACTACTAGTAGACCTTAAATACAGTCGCCCCATTGAGAACTGTATGTGCTTTCGCTGATTAGGGTTTGGAATAGCAATAGTCGATCCTCTGCATCTCTATCAATTCGATTCATAGAAAACTACAATGGATTCAATTGCTCCATAATTTTCAGGTATTTTTCCATACAATTGTTGAATACGGTATGTTGCAATCTTAGGGTTAATTAATTGTGTTGATTAATTATGAGATTAATCTATAATTTTGTGTTAAATTTCCTTTAGAAGGAACTACCAAAAGAGTTCTGAACAGAAGATGCCAACACAGCAGCGTTCTTGCAAAATAGATTTCCCACAAAAGCCTTAAGTGACACTACTCCATTTGAAGCATGGTATGGACATAAACCCTCCCTTAAATTCCTTAAAGTGCTCAGTTGTGTTTGCTTTGTTCACATGCCACAGCAGAAACGTGATAAGCTTGATAAGATAGTTATCCCTAGAATCTTCATAGGGTATAGCTTTGTGTCAAAAGCTTATAAGGTGTATCATCCTCAAACTAAGAAGATGACAGTTTCAAAAGATGATAAATTTAATGAAAAAGACAAATGGTTCTAGGAGAATTCAGGCATAATGCCCAACAACAACAACACATTACTTGTTGGAGAAGATGATGGCCTAGTAAGACAGACAAGGCTTCTCTCTGACATATACCAAAGATACAACATTGTTGTGTGTGAACCAGCTAGATCAGAGGAGGCACTTTAGGATCTAAAGTGGTTAAGAGCAATGGAAGAAAAGCTCGAAATGATTTAAAAGAATCAAACTTGGATTCTTGTTGAAAGCAATGGAAAAAGAGCTCGAAATGATTCAAAAGAATCAAACTTGGATGCTTGTTGAACAGCCCACAAACAAGAATGTTATTGTTGTCAAATGAGTGTTCAGAACCAAGTTGAATGTAGATTCCTTAATCAACAAGTTCAAGGCCAAACTCGTTGTTACGGGTTATGCACAAATCTATGGAGTAGGGAGTAGATTACTCTGAGCCCTTTGCTCCCATTGCCAGGTTGGACACGATAAGGTTGTTGCTAGCCATTTCAACTCAACATGGGTAAAAGATTTATCAATTGGATATCAAATCTACCTTCCTGAATGACACTCTACAAGAGGAGATTTTTGTAGAACAACCATTTGGTTTCGAAGTTAAAGGGGAGGAAAAAAAAGTCTATCTACTCACGAGAGCACTCTATGGATTGAAACACGCTCCAAGAGCTATATAGCTTGGTATAATAAGATTGATGATTACTTATTAACCTTGGTTTTGAAGAGAGTCCATCTAAAGCAACTCTATGTGTCAAACATAAAGGAGTTAACTTTATCATTGTATCTCTTTATGTCGATGATCTCTTAGCGATTGGAGGCAATGTAGGCCTGATATAAAACTTCAAAAAGGAAATGATGTAAACCTTTAAGATAATAGATCTTGGGTTGATGTCATACTTCATTGGAATGGAGATTCAACAAGGTGAGGAGGAGATCTTCATCAATCAAAACAAGTACACCAAGGAAATACGCAAAAAAAATTCAAATGGACCAATGTAAGGAGATGAGCACCCTAATGAATTAGAAAGAAAAGCTCAATAAGCAAGATGGATCTGACAAAGTTGAAGAAGATCATTTTAGAAGCTTGGTTGGATGCTTAATGTACCTCTCTACAACCAGACCAAACATCAAATTTGTTGCAAGTGTTTTATCTCGATTTATGCATTGTACAAGTGAAATGCATTTAACTGAGGCAAAAGGGGTGCTAAGATACATTAAGGGCACTATTGGTTTCGGAGTTAAATTAAAAAAAATCAAGATTCTCATTTGGTAGGGTTCTCAAAAGTGATTGGGAAGGAGTTGTGGATGATTTGAGAAGCACTTCAGGCTATTGTTTCAGCTTAGGATTTAGGGATTTTTTTTCTTGGAGTTTGATGAAATAAGATTTTGTAACTCTACCCACTGCAGAAGCTGAGTTTGTAGCAGTAGCAGCAGTAGTAAATCAGGTCTTGTGGTTAAAGAAATTACTACTCGATTTGCATGTGGAATCGAATGAAGTCACAAAGTTGTTTATTGATAATCAAGCTACAATTGCAATTTCAAAGAATCCTATTTTTCATAGGAAAACCAAGCATTTCAACATCAAGCTTTTCTTCGTTAGAGAAGTTCAACAAAAGGGCGAAGTTCAATTTGCATCAGTTGGCTGACATATTCACAAAGACTTTTCCATTCGAGGAGTTTAAGATTCTAAGGGAAAAGCTAGGAAATTGCAATCCTTGAGCAAAGGAGGAGTGTTAACTATTGCTCAAAGTTACTATAACTTATTTACTATTTCCTTCTGTTAAGTTGTTCCTACTTTTCAGCAATTTGTTTATATTATGTTTACTAAGTTTAGAATCTGTTAGCAACGACACACTTACTTCTCCTAGTTTGTAGCTTTAAGTTATTGCATTCTCTTGTAAATGTTGTAAAGAGTTGATGAATAAATATGATCTTATAGCACAAATATTTGTCTCTCTTTCTTCGGGAAAGTTCTTGAGCCAACAAGAAAAGAAAAAGTTAAAAATGGCAAGTTGTTTACTAACTTAAGTGAGTAATTAATTTGTCAAGCCTTGTGAGACGAACACTACTAACATTTAGTGAAAAGTCCAAATGAATCAATTTGATTTATAAAGTTGAGCATGCTTGCCCATCCTCCAAACCCAAATCCCACAACTAGCACCTATACCACCACAAAGATGTTACCCAACCTCCAAGAAATGATGCTGATCTCTCCAATGCATTCTGTTCAAAGGGTGAAAAATTCAAAGTTTGATGAAAGATTAAAAGTAATTACAGCTTACCTCTCGGGTGGTTGAAGATTAGAAAGTTATCAGATGTGCTAATGTAAGAATTATATAGACGGTAAAACTGACAAGAAGTGATCCAACAACGGAGTTGATGGGACCAAAGAAAAGGAAGATAATTGCCAGGAACCATATTGGGATCACCACAGGTAGCCTAGCCAAAGCTCTCTTGAATACACTTTTGGTGTCGCGTACCCTTGTCAATTTCTCCCATACAAAGTATAGAGGTGTACATGCAAATCCAAATTTTATAAACTGCACACACAAAACGAAGTGTGAGTTAGCTTCCTTTTGTCACCACATTGAAGTAAGTTGTCAGGAATTGAATTTTATTGTTAAAAATATAATCTATAACCAAAATATGACCACGACTTGATGAATAAGCATGAGAATCATAGTTGTATCCCTGAACCCAATCTTTGGGAGCAAAGAGAGAGCGTTAGAATGGTTAAGTAGAAAGTCTCCAAATGCCTAATATACAACAGAAGTTGACAGGTATATTAGCTTGAACTTCTGTGGCTTCCACATTGCATGATTTCACTAAATCAAAATTTATACTTACAACAATAAAAATAACAAATTTTGATGAGTATGCGATTGCATAATTCCCTCGCTATCATAATTGCAAAAAGAGATTGCCAACTTTTCATTTTCAAACCTTTTTTACGGATTAAAAGCCAGGGTTATTAAGACTTTCAATTTGCATATTGTAATGATTAACACCATTACAACTGTGGAATCCTCACATTGTGATAGCATGCCCACCAAAGGTGTAAAGAATGTTGGTAACATCAGTGAAGTACAGAACCTGTGATGGTAATCACTCATTCTCTACAAACCCTCACACAATCTCATCATTCAAAGACATAGAATTGGGGATTTCTGGGACAAGATTTGTGCGTGTGTGAAGTGAAGAAAAGAAGCATTTGGAAAAATCGAAGAAAAAAGGAAAAATTAAAGCAATTTGTCAATGACCAAAATGCAAAGCATAAGGGATAGGCATAAGTAGTGCACTTGAATGGCACATGGAAGACAAGCATAGTAAGAAGCCAAAAATGAAGCACTTCGTTAAATTGATGAGCGTGAGTTCAAGAATAGATGCACAAGCCAAAAGACTTTAAAGGGCACGTGACACATGCAAAAATAAGCATAGGCATAAATCAATGAAAGAAGGCTCTCATCTATTATATATACACACATCCAGAATAGATACACACACAATACATTCATAAGCACATACACTCATCTGATTCTACAAGAGAGAAAAAAACTGAGAGTACTAGAGTACTTATCAAAGGGGTATTAGGGAGTTGTGAGGAACTCTTGTAGGTGTTTATAAAACATCCAATCTCTATATTCTTCTCTTCTTGAAGCTAGTAAAAACCTTAGCATGAGATTGAACCTTGGACGTAGATAGCTTTGTGCTATCGAACCAAGTAAAATTCTTGTGTCTTCTTTACATTTCTGCAACTCTCATTTATGCAAAAATCAGTTCAAAGCATCAACCATCATCAATCTTGATATCAAAGAAACAGAACACACACAAAGGCATAATAGATTGGTATCAGAGCTCCAAGTCTCTATCTATAGTCCTATTCACAAGTCAAGAATCCATCAAGAAGGAAGATCAAGAACAAAAACAAGTCTTTGCAAAGAACCTACAAAAATGGTGGGAAAAGAGATGGAAGTGTTCACTAGAAGGAGGACTTTGCGATCTGGAAATTACAGATGCAAGCCATGTTTGAATCCTACGAATGCTTTGGGGCCATAGCTGCTACCTAAGATGATGAGACAGATCCTGTGAAGAATCTGAAGAAGGCAAGATTGGCACACTGTAAGCTAATGTTGAATCTTTCACTAATTGTTATCAGGAAAGTGAAAGATTGCAACACTGCAATGCTATTATAGGAGAAATTAGATGAGATTTACTCTAAATGCTGCCTACCAAACAAGATGACCTTGCTGCACAATCTTTGAAATTTCAAAATGAATACAACAGTAACCTTAGAAGACAACCTGGATTATTTCTTTAAACTAATTCAGGATCTTAAAGCAACAGGGGAGAAAATTTTAGAAGAACACTAAGCAGTGGTGATTCTAAAGGTACTTCCATAGGAATACAATGGATTTAGAAAAGTGGTTAAGCATGCTAGTGGTGATGCTCTAACAGTAAAGAGGGTTCTTGATTCCTTGATGAAGGAAGTGATAGACATAATCACTTTAAGAAAGAACGAGAGGTGATGTTTTTAGAAAATAGATCCGAGAGCAAACCTGCAGCAAGTGGTTCAAAGAAAGGTGGTGGACAGAAAGCTAAGGGAAAGGGCAAACAGAACAGGAGTGATGATGACAAGAAAAAATAAAGCAAAAGGTAAAAAATGCTACTATTTTGATAAAGTAGGACACTTTGCAAGGGATTGCAGGAAGAAGAAGAAGAAGAAGGATAAAGAGGCACAGAAAGGTGATGCTGCAAATGTTAAGAAACTTGAAGAATCCAGTGGAGATGAGATTCTTGCCATGATAGCTGACACAGAGGAGCGATCAACGGAATGGATTCTAGACTCAAGCTGCACAATGCATGTGACTCCCCACAGGGAATGGTTCTCCTCTTTTAAGAACTTGATAGTCAAAGTAAGAATTGCAGATGTAGAGAAGCAAGATATCCAAGGAATTGACAATGTTTCCATCAAGATGCATGATGGAAAGAGGAGAACATTGAGCAATGTGAGATATGTCCCTGGAGTTAGAAGAAATCTTCTATTGGAAAGTATCTTTGACAAGAAAGGATATAAGATAAGGTCTAAAGATGGTTTGAGAAAAATCATCAAGGATGGTAAAGAGGTCATAAGGGCAATTGAAAGAGGGGGTTTATATTTTGTTGTATGCACTACAGAAATTAACCTAACAACAGAGGAGAAGGAGCTGAACTTAACTATTTTGTAGCATGCAAGACTAGGATATGCTACTACTGCCAAACACAACTATGAAAAAGATTGAGTTCTGTGAGAGATGTATTCTAGGGAAACAACACAAAACCCCTTTCCCAAGGATTGTAAGAAAAGCCACCAAAAGCATGGAATATGCTCATAGTGACCTATGGGGGCCAGCTCAGACTCAAACTTGGGGAGGTAAGGGGTATTTCCTGTTTGTTATTGACGGCAGGTTAAGGAAATGCTAGATATATCTTTTGAAGACTAAGGATGAAGCACCAGAGGCATTTGTGAAGTGGCACACCCTCATCGAAAATCAAACAGGAAAGAAGCTAAAGTGCTTAAGAATAGACAATAGGCTGGAGTTCTGCAATAAAGAGTTTGATGACTACTGTGAGCAGAAGGGAATTCGGAGGCACAGAACTATCAAGGCTACACCTTAATAGAATGAAGTAGTAGAAAGATTGAACAAGAGCCTAGTTGAGAAGCCCCGATGCATGTTACTGTCTTCAGGCCTATCTCAAGCTCTATGGGGGGAAGCTATCAAAGCAACAGCCTACTTGATAAACAATCTACCAACATTTGCAAATGAGTATAAAACTCTGAAGAGGTATGGAGTGGTTCTAAACCTATTTTAACTCATTTGAAACCTTTTGGTTGCAGTGTTTATGTTCATCAAACAGAAGGGAAACTTGAACCTAGAGCAGTCAAAATATTTCTAGGATACCCTGAAGGAACTAAAGGGTACAAAGTCTTGATTCTATAGCCAGGAGCCTACAAGATTCAAATAAGCAGAGTTGTAGTGTTCAAGGAAACTGAATTCCCACTGCTGAAGTAGAAAAATGGAGGAATGGATGTCCAAGAAGAATTCCTACAGTAGCTGGGTTCGAACAAGAGTTTGAACCCTTTCTATTTCCCACCCTTCACATATGAAAGAAATGAAACTGAAACAGCTGTTGAATAGACAAGTCCAGCAGGATAAGAAACTATGGTCATAGATACTAATTCTCAGGAGGGAACAGAATAGGAAGAGAAAGCTATAGAAGCTCAACAAACTAATTTGCAGGACTATCAACTAGTCAGAGACAGGGAACCAAGGCAGAGAATACTAAAAAAAAGGTATAATGAAACTAACGTAGTTGAATATGCTTGTTTGGTTACAGATTTAGTTGAGTCAAGAGCACCAAAAACGTATGAGGAAGCAATGAAAAAGGTTGATGCAGAACAGTGGAAGAAAACTTGCCAAAGTGAATATGCTTCTTTAATGAAGAATGAGTCTTGGAAGCTAGTTCCTAAGCCAACAAATGCCAAACCGATCGAATGTAAGTGGATATTCAACCTAAAGGATGGAATAATTGAAGTTGATCCAAAGATCTACAAGGCTAGGTTAGTGGCAAAAGGCTTCAGACAAAGAGAGAGAGTAGATTACAACGAAATATTTTCTCCAGTGGTAAAGTTCAAAACAGTGAAAATAGTTTTGACCCTAGCTACTTTATATGACTGGGAGATACACCAGATGGAAATAAAGATGGCATTCCTATATGGAAGGCTAGAAGAAACCATCTATATGAAGCAGCCTATAGGCTTCATAGATATGAGGAATCTAGATCACGTTTGCTTGCTGGAAAAATCTCTATATGGCCTAAAGCAAGCTCTTAGGCAATGGAACAAGAAGTTCCATAAGGTGGTGACATAAATGAAGTTCCACAAAAGCTCCTATGACTATTGCCTATACTATAAGGATTTAAAAAACAAGGAAGTGGTCTATATGTTGGTGTATATGGATGACATAGTCATCACAGGAAAATTAATGCATAAGATACAAGAGGTAAAGAATGCTCTATGACAGAACTTTGATATGAAAGATCTAGGGAAGGCACAGAAGCTACTAGGTATGCAGATAATAAGGAATAAAGGAGAGGGGAAGCTATGGTTGATTCAGAGGGACTACATCAGGAAGGTCCTATCTAAATTCAACATGGAAGATGCTGAGCCTAGCTCTGCTCCGATTGCCACACGCTTACAACTGACGGTTACTAAGAGTCCAGCAACAGAAGCAGAATAGAAACAAATGCAGAAATATCCTTATGATGTAGGTATAGATTGTATAATGTATATTATGATATGCACTAGGCCTGACTTAGCCTATGTAATCAGCCTACTTAGCAGATTTATGGCTAATCCAGGTCTAGAACATTGGTAGGGTTTTAAAATAGAGATACCTAAAGGGAACCCTAAATCGTGGTCTATGTTTTTCAAAATCTAACCTACAATTACACAAACATACAACTTTATATGGTTATGTAGATGCAGGTTATGCTGCAGGTAAGGATACATGCAAGTCATTGTCAGCATATTATTTCACATTCTCAGGCAACACTATAAGATGGAAAAGTAGATTCGTGAAGATTTATGGAGAAGGAGGGAATATTTGTGATGGTAATCACTCATTCTCCATAAACCCTCACACAAACTCATCATTCCAAAACATAGAATTGGGGATTTCTAGGACAAGACTTATGCATGTGTGAAGTGAAGAAAAGAAGCATCTAGAAAAGTCGATGAAATAAGGAAAATTTAAAGCAATCTGTCCATGACCAAAATGCAAAGCATAAGGGATATGCATAAATAGTGCACGTGAATGGCACATGGAAGACAAACATAGCAAAAAGCCAAAAATGCAACACTTCATTAAATTGATAGGCGTGAGTTCAAGAACAGATGCACAAGCCAAAAGACTTTAAAAGGCACGTGACACATGAAAAAATAAGCATAGGCGTAAATCAAAGGCAAAAGGTTCTCATCTGTTATATATACACATGTTAAAAACAGATAAACACGCAATACATTCAAAAACACGTAACACTCATCTGATTCTACAAGAGAGGAGAAACCTGAGAGTGCTAGAGTACTTATCAAAGGGGTACTGTGGAGTTATGAGGAACTCTTGCAGGTGTTTGTAAAACACCCAATCTCTGTATTCTTCTCTTCTTGACGCTAGTAAAAACCTCAACGTGAGATTGAACCTTAGACGTAGATAGTTTTGTGCTATCGAACCAAGTAAAATTCTTGTGTCTTCTTGACATTTTTGCAACTCTCTTTTTTGCAAAAATCAGTTCAAAGCATCAACCATCATCAGTCTTGATAGTAAAGAAATAGAAAACACACAAAGATCATGAGAGATCCATTATGGTTGGACTTGAGTGTTTCACTCCTTCAATCTTTGCAAAATATGGCCATATAAAAAACTGAAATCAGTTATCTTCAATCTAACTTTGATTGGAGCAAACGTCAACTTTTATACCTAGCCATGTATAAGGGAAGCAATTATGAGATACCAGGCCGTGTAAGTAGTCATCATGAGACCTAAGAGTGACCAAATTTTGTAATTATGGAATGAAGGGATAAAGACCATAGTTGCACAGCAGGCACCAAAAATGAAAGTCCATGTTCTTTTGTCTATATTGTCGTTTTATATAGTAGATATTGCTACAAAAGGAACATATTTATGAGAATAGTACAAAGTGTTTGAAATGAAAAGGCCAACTCAAACCCAATCAAAGAAAAGTTAATCCTAATGAGTCTGTTATAATTGCACTACCTTGCACAGGCAATTAACTGAATGACAGACCCAAATAAAAAGAAAGTGCAATTGAAAAGGAGGCCTACATTCCTCCTGTGTTTCCCAGCAGCTCATCAAGTACTTCAAACTACCAAAATTAAGAAGAATTTTCTAAATTAGATTAGTGCATGAACTTAGTTTTCTTCTTCATATTCAACTACCTTTCAGCTTCTCATGCAACAATTACCTGAATTACATGATTCCTGAAATCAACCTTCTCTCTTTCCTTTCTAGTTTTGTACTCAACATAGAGAATATTGACAAGGTAAGTAGTCCAGCTTCCCATTATCCCATAGAACAACTGGAAAATAATCCCTAATAGCATGCCAAGTTATAAGAAGGAGTAAGGCAAGGTGAGAAGCACTTATGCAACCTACAAATTTCCATGAATTGAATGTTAGACACCATAGACAAGTGTATAAGCTTTGGCTTTGTCCGGTTGCGTATTTCCATTGGCGTGTGCCATACTAGATATCACAGGCGAAGAAGGAAACAATTTTTACACTTGTTTACACCGAAAAATGGGTGCGGCCCATTTTTACTATTTTGGATCGAAAACTCAAAGCCCAAAAAGAGCCCACAGTTCGAAGTCCAAAAGAAATCCATTGATCCTAGCCCGTAAAAAATCTAGCGTCTAGCAAAGAGGAAAGCAGTAGAATTTGAGTTAGAGTGGGAGTCTTGAAGTCTAGGATAGAGAGGAGATAAGCTGATAAACCTGATAAACACCAATCCAAATTTTATCTCTATCTAGCAGGATAAAGTTTTATCCAAATCTTATCTCTATCTAGCAGGATAAAATTTTATCCAAATCTTATCTCTATCTAGTAGGATAAAATTTTATCGGATTGTAAGTTTGATCAAGGCTAGACACCCATCAATTTTGGCTATAAATAGAAGTTTTGAAGCAAGAAAAACGCTCTCCAACCTCTCACATATCAAAAGCTTGGCATCCTAGCAAATCTTTTAACTTATTTTCCGCAATTCTCTATTTCTTTAGCATAGTGTTTTCTTTACAATTGTCATCATTCATTTTCAATTTCTTCGTCATTGTGTTTTGCCGAATTGTTTACCAATAAATCAAAGTTCTTTCTTTTATATTTTTGTCCCTTTCTAGCATACACAATCGTTTGATTTCAGCCTTAAATTATGAGTCGCAACATCTTTTTTCCTTATTTCCTAGTTTGGAATCACTTTAAATTCCTGGCACGCTTGAAACACATTTACACTGAAACAAAGGGCTACGTATTAACCTTTAGTCAAAATAAAGGAAAACATATTTTTGGCATACCCAGTGGGACCACGCAATGAGAAAAACATGATCTAGTAAGAGTACTAACATTAGGTGATGATATGGAAAACGTTGCAACAGGAGCACAGGAAGACTAAGCTCAATCCGTTGAGTTAAGTCAAGCAAGTAACATTGAGATCCTTTTAATGAAGGTTCTAGAGGCCATAGAGAAATCGACAGCTAAAACGGAAACTCTCTTGAACACTTTGGGGAGTAATCAAAAAGAGATTTTGGCCGCGATCAGTAGATTTGCCATGCCAGAGAAAGATAAAAGCATAGGCGGAGGAGGGTCAAGCAAGACATTGCGTCAAACTGAATCACAGGCTAGCAAGCTATTAGTGGTCGCAGAAAATCAGTCAGAGGCACCTACGACCACTCCAACTTAAATTAAGGAGTCGACAGCCAAGGTTGCCAAGTTAGGAGGAACTTCTTCTGTGAAGGAGCTCGGGGGGCAATGTACCAGGATTGATAGTCCCAACAAGGAGAAGCAACTGGTGTCCACCAACCAGCCACCGCATAAAAGGGACAAGACACCGAAAACTACTTTACCTCCAGTGTCTGTCAACAACAAGACCCCTGTCTAGTTCTACAGCTACACTGGACCAACGAATCATCCTCATCTTTATAAAGAGGGAATGAGCTCAGGGGGCAATGGGAGTCTAGTGACCAACCAAATGCAGGCACTCCTAAGGAGTACAAGTCACCAGGCTATTCAGCAGCCGGTGACCATAGGCCAAACAATGTATAAGCAAAATGCTTAGACGATAGATCACGTTACCAGGGATGCACTGCGCAAGGTTGCCCAAGAGTTGTACGGGCTTGGGTTCAATCAAATTGTTCGACCTGAATTTAGAAAGCCTTATCCTGAATTCATTGATAGGGCAGCCTTCCCCAAGGGTTAAAAATCTTGGATTTTACATTATTTTCTAAAGAAGATGGACAGTCTACCATCGAGCATATAGCAAGGTTCACCACTCAACGCTCAGAATTTTCTAGCTATGAGAACTACCAGTATCTGCTTTTGAAATTGTTCCCAAATTCGTTAACTAGAGTTGCTTTCTCTTGGTATGTTTCACCGCCAAGAGACTCTGTGTTTGATTGGGCAAACATGACAAGACTCTTCCACACTCAGTTTTACAGAAGCGAGCCTGAAGTCAATATCGCGGATTTGTGTAGGCTTACTTAGCGTGCTGGAGAGAAGGCAAACGATTTTATTGCCAGGTTCAAAAGAATAAGAAACAAGTGCAGGATCAATAATCCAGAGACTGAGTTCGTGAAGATGGCGCAAAAAGATTTGGACCTACAGTCGAGGAAAAAGTTTCAAGACATGTATTTTAGTGACCTTTTTGAGTTGGCTATGAAGGTAACAGAATACGAGGAGCTACTCAAAGAAGACAGTAAGCTGAAAAGGCAGACTATAGGGACTTATTTCAAGGAAGTCCATAACGCTGAAGTACAAGTTACTATAACTGCTGTAACTGACACTGGAAGCATAGTACGCCCATACCTGGTAAAGATGCCTCCTGGAATGCAACAAAGTAGCGACAAGAGGGGGAACAAGTGCACCTTCGATGTAAGTAGGACGTCGGAAATTTTTGATTACCTAATGAAAATCGATTTTATTTCTTTACCAGAAGATCACGTTTTTTCCACTAAGGAGGAGATGAAAGCCAAAGACTATTGCAAATATCATAACGCGTGGACTCATTCCACCAACATGTGCTAGGCCTTCAAGAACATGATCCAGGATTGCATCAACAGGAAAATTCTCAAGTTCCCGGAAGAGGCAATGCTCATTGAAAAAATCCATTTCTGATGGGGTCAGTGAATGTAGCAAGTGTTGACATGGGGAATTGGCTCAACCAAAAAAGGAGACAGGAACATATGAATTAGGATTGGAGGCCAAAAGGTTGGACTGTGTGCAAAAGGAAAGACAACCTGACCATTGCCTCCAAAAGTCAAGAGAGAGTTAGTGCACTGGAAAGGATCAATAACTGGGTCACTGGAAATAACAGTGAAGCCGGTGACCAGGTAGCCATCGACACTGGTGGTCACCCGAAATTTGTTAAGCCACCGATGCCCAAGAAAACCGGAGAGTAGGTTCGGGTGGAAAGTAAAAGGAAGAATAAAGAGGAATTACTTACTGCTATTTAGAAAAATGCTAAAACAAGGAAAAGAAGGTTGCAACGCAAGAAGCTGGCCGAGAGACTATTCTAGGAAAAAGAAGATCTGGAAATAAATCTTCAAGTTCAAACCATGACTCACTTAGTGGAGAAACAAAAGATGCTTGATAAAGGGAAGAAGCTAGCCAATATTACCAAGTAGATGTTTAAGTACTATAAAGAAGGAATTTAGAAGAATAAATTTAGAAGGAAGGCAATGGAGGATGGCAATGCTGAGGAATAGGAAGAAAGTTACTTCAATGTTGGCGAGGCCCTATTTATTACCTGGGAGTTGCTTCTGTGTTGTTGCCATTTATTTTTTGCTGTGTCAATCCTGATGACGAAGCAGAAGACAAGCCAAAAGATGAAGGAAAAGTCTGGGCTACAAAAGAAGAACAAAATGCAACAGAAAAATTCTCAAAGAAATCGCAGGAGACCGAGGACAGCAAAGCTCTGACATTCGACAAGCTGTTAACAGTGAATCATACTAAACCACTGTACATACGGGCTTGTGTCAATAGGAAGCTATTGAATAGAGTTCTGGTAGACAATGGAGCAGTTGTAAACGTGATTTCCTTGAAAGTGTTATTAAGGCTTGCGAAAAGAGAAGAGGATATCATTGCTACAGACCTAGTGGTGACTGCGGTGATTGGGGATGTGGCAAGAACATTGGGAGTAATTCCACTATAAATAACAGTGGGAAGTTAGACGTGTGTGTCTACTTTCTTCGTAATCAACACAAATGCAAGTTACAAGTTAATTTTGGGCAGAGATTGGATTCATGCCAATATATGCGTGCCATCTTCCCTTCACCAGTTCTTATTGTTTTGGCATGGTGATAACGTGGAAATGGTCAAGGCAGACAATAATCCTTTCAATGTCTCCATGGTAATAGTGGATGCCTGCTATTACCATAGAGGCACCACACCAATTACTTTTGAAGGTTTGGATAAAGAAGGCAGGCCTACAGTGATGAAATTTGCAAAAGACAAGCAGCTGCTACTTTAAGCAACTAGTGTCATTGAGAGGAATGAAAGCATCAGGCCTCTTAGGGCAATGGAAGAATACGTTAGGCAGTTAGGCCGATGATTCCTCAAGGAAGTAAAGAATGGTGGTCAGTTACTGTAAGGGCCATCCAGGAAGTAATTGTGCAGCAAGCCAGGAGACAATTAATAGCCAACCATGAAATTGAGATCTTCGAAACAGAGTTAATTTATGAGGGAGAAATCCCAGAAATAATAAGAGATGAAATAGATCTTGACGAGCTATAAGTCGTCCCACCCAAAATGGAGGATGAGAGACTTCAAGTGAAGGACCGTCTGGAAGAAATCAACTCGAATACTATCGAGGATCCTAAAGTAACATAAAATAGTGGGCTTATTAATAAGGAGTTACGATAAAAGAGATAATCAAGCTGCTTCATGAGTATAAAGACTGCTTTGTATGGGATGACAAGGATATGCCAGCCTTAAGTTAGAGTTAGTTGAACACTGACTGCCCATCAAGCCAGAATTTTGTCCTTTTCAACAATCACCTAGGAGAATGTGCAAGGAAGTAGAGATGAAGGTAAAAGAAGAAATAGAGAGGCTTCTCAAAGTAGGATTTATTAGACCAGCTAAGTATACTGAGTGGCTAGCAAATATAGTCCCTGTAGTCAAGAAAAAGAGGAAAATTAGAGTGTGTGTAGTTTTTCGGGACTTAAATGCAGCCACACCCAAGGATGTATATGTAATGCCGGTTAGTGACATGCTTATTGATTCCATTGCCAACCATGAAATATTAACATTTTGGGATTGTTTTGCTGGTTATAATCAGATCAAAATTGCCGAGAATGATATTCATAAAATAGCATTTCAGTGTCCACGTGCAATCGGCATATTCGAATGGGTTATGATGCCCTTTGGGCTGAAAAACACTAGAGCTACTTACGAAAGAGCTATGAACCTCATTTTCCATGATATCATTGGGGAAATTGTTGAAGTCTACATCGATGATGTGGTTGTCAAGTCTAAAAAATAGGATGATCTTGTAGAACATCTCAGGCAAGGTTTTGAACGACTGAGGAGACACCAGCTCAAACTCAATCCGTTAAAGTGCACTTTTAGAGTCAGAGCTGGAAATTTCCTCGAATTCCTGGTCGATCAAAGGGACATGGAGGTCGACATCAACAAAGCCAAAGTGATTACGTAGGCAGAACCTCTTAAAAGCAAGAAGGAGCTGCAAAGGTTTCTAGGTCAGATTAATTAGCTAAGTAGGTTTATTTCCAACTTGGCAGGCAAGACAAAGGTTTTTTTGGAACTGCTCAAACTAAAGAAAGAAGAGGAGTTTGTATGGAAAGATAGACATCAGCAAGCATTCGATGAGGTAAAAGAGTATTCATCTTCGCCACTAGTGCTCATGCCGCTAAGTAGAGACCATCCCCTCTGTTTATACTTAGCAGTGTCAGAAACCTCAATCGGATGCGTTTTATCTCAGAACAATACTAAAGGTAATGAGCAAGCTATTTATTATTTGAGTAGGACTCTCAAAGATGCTGAAGTCAGATATTCTTTGACTAAGAAATTGTGTCTGGCCTTATATTTCGTGTGCACCAAGTTAAGACATTACATGATGGAAAATTTGGTGTTTGTAGTGTCTAACATTGATGTGATTAAGTACATGTTGACGAGGCCGATTATCACTGGGAGAATAGGGAAATGAGCTATTGCTTTGGCCGAATTTACTTTGCAGTTCCTACATCAGAAATCTGTGAAAGGGCAAGCTATCACAAATTTTCTAGCTGACCATCCGAGTGTCGAAGTCCCTGAAATTAAAGAACCTGACTTGAATGCATTTTGTTTTGAAAGAGCCCCATGGATTCTTAAGTTGGATGGGTCTAGCACAAATGATGCTGCTGGGGTAGGAGTTGTTGTCATATCTCTAGAAGGTATCAAAACTACCCTCTCTTTTAATCTTAACTTTCCCTGCACTAACAATCAAGTTGAGTATGAGGCTTTAATAATTGGATTGGAGATCCTCAAAGAATTTGGTGACAAGGATTTAGCCATATATGGAGACTCGCAATTGGTTATCAAGTAACTAAACGGTGAATATCAGTGCAGTAGTTTTTCTTTGGCTCCATATTTTGCTGCTACGGTTCAGTTGTTAGATGATTTTGAGTGCGTAGATTTATTCTACATTCCACGAGAGGACAATTGGAAAGCTGATTCAATGGCTAGGGTGGCCTCAGGAGTGAAGATGTCTGATAAAATGATGCATAAATTCATCCTTAGTACGAAGAAGAATCATCCTTCTATCGAAGGTCGAGGGATGCTAGTGGATGTGTTTAATACTAATGTAAAGTATGCTGGTGACTGGAGAAGTTCTATCAAAGAATACTTGGAAAATCCAAAAGGAAGGACACCTTATAGAATTAAGATGCAGGAAAAGTGCCGAAGTTATTCTCCTTAGATGCTTAGGTCCTGTGGAATCTATGGAAGTGTTAAAACAAGTTTGTGAGAGTGTGTGTGACGCTCATCAATCTAGAGAAAAAATGTGTTGGTTGATCCATAGGCATGGTTATTACTGACCTCGCATATTTGATGATTGTTTCAAGTATGCTAAAGGCTGTACCATCCACCAAGTTGACAAGTATAATCAAGCCATGGCCATTTCGAGAGTGGGCTTGGACCTGATCGGAAAAATTTATCCTGCATCATCTGAAGGCCATTCTTTCATAATAGTAGCCACGGACTTTTTTACCAAGTGGGTGGAGGCTTTACCAATGAAGAAGGTTGAGCAGAAGGACGTCATCCAGTTCGTCAAGGAAAATTTGATCCATAGGTTTAGGAATCCTGAGTCAGTTACCACTGACCAAGGAACAATGTTCACTGGGGAATTAGTCAGGGAATTTGCAGAGCATTATGGTATTAAATCACTAAGGTTAAATCCTTATTATCCTTAGGCAAATGGACAAGCCGAGGCTTCAAACAAAGTCATAATCAATACTTTATAGAAGATGATGGAAGATAATCCTAGGGACTAGCACAATCTTCTTTCCGAGACTCTGTGGGCGTACAGGACATCAAAATGAAGCGCAACTGGGGTAAGCCCGTTTTTGTTGACTTTTAGACATGATGTCGTGCTACCTATGGAGGTGGTGGTGCCCACTTTAAGGGTTATGTGGAAAAATAATTTGACGCCAGAGGACTATTTGTAAGCAATGATGATCGAACTAGAGGAATAGGATCAGGTGAGATGGATGCTCTCAATAGAATGATTCTACAGAAAAAGAAGGTGGCTAAAGCCTACAACAAGAAGGTAAGAAAGAAGAATTTTGAAGAAGGTGATTTGGTTTGGAAGTTGGTGCTGCCCATTGGAAGTAAAGATTGGGTGTATGGGAAGTCGTCAGCAAATTGGGAAGGGTCATTCAAAGTCTACAAGGTGCTACGTGGGAATGCATGTTGGTTATCAAGTCTATCCGGGGAAACTCACAGCAAATATATCAATGGCAAGTACTTGAAGAAATATTATCCCACTATGTGGGAGAATATTCAAAAGGAGTAGAATTTAGATGCTCGTATTAATAGGTGGCCACTGATGAAAATTTGTGAAGTAGGCTACCTAAAATCATGTATAGTTTGCTCGGTGCTAAGCAAGTGAAATAAAGTTTCGGCTTGTCATTTAATGATAGCAGATATAAATCATAATAATGCGAAGCCAAATTTTAAAACCCGTTCAAAATAAGCTGCTTATAGAGCAGGCTATACAAATAATCAACAAGTGTTCTATAGGAATGAGTACTGGGTGTGCCTGATCTCACCCCATTGGAGTAGGTAGTCATGGATGATTCTCTCCGCTTCCCTCAGACTGGAAGAACAGGCCACAATGGAGGGGTAGAGTTTTTTCAGCTCTTCGCCACTTTCGGTGGCCTCTTGCTTTTTCACCTTTAAGTCTTCTTTCAGACCCACCAAAGAGACCCAATGTCTAGACATCTCTTGTTGTGCAGAGGCAATCTTTCCCTGGAGTACCTTGGTCTCATCCTCCCAGGCCTTTATCTGAGTGACTTGATTATCAGCTTCCAACTTGGATTTCTTGATTTCCTCTAAAAAGGTCTCTATTGCCTTCTTTTGGAGGCCATATGAAGTATTCAAAGTCTGAAAAAGATCCATTTGACGATTGGCTCTTCCTTCTTACTAGAGCAAGCTGAAACCTAGGCCCTCAGGCTACTAATCCTGCCCTTCAAATAATTCAACACCACCTTCTTGGTGGCCAAAAGATCAGAGGATAGTAGAATCTCTGTGGCCTGGAGTGACTCCTGTACAATTGCTTCGTTCAGGGCATGAAAGTCAGAAGAGAATAAAGCCTTCATCTTCTCTTTAGCGGCAGCCGTCTCCTCTAAGGACACCACAACGGGGATTGCGGAAAGAGGATAAAAAATTTTTAGGTCTATGGTAGCCAAAGGATCCTCCCAAGAAAGCTATTCCTCCAATGCAGCACTAATAGAAGTTAAGGCCTGCAAAGAGTAAAAACAAGTCAATAGGGATGTTGCTAGCCTAAAGGAAGAATGAGTTAGTAGTATAAAAGTCCATTCCGTTTTGGGAGAGGAAGCCTGGTAATCGATTGTTCTGGTGTTTATGACATTTTCGGTGACCACAGGCTCGGTGTCTTGTTGGTCATTGGTAACTTCTTTGCTCTGGGTGACCTCGTGAAAGCTCAAGACCTCCTCCTCTTTGCCTGCTCCCTCTAAGTCTTCATCATTAGTGACCTACAGAGTACCAGTGACTGTCATGGTTCTTGGCTGGACAGCCAGTTCCTCGATCGGCAGGAACCACTAGAGGTAGATTTCTATTTGTCCAGTGTCTTCTTAATTTTGACACTGGAGGAGACCTTGGGTTGTTTGGGTGTCTTTTCACCAGAAGGAGCTAGGAACCAGAAAGTAAAATCAGGAAGTAATAAAGAAAAGGAGAAGATGAGGGGAAGTGGTTATTACCTTGGTCGACCTTACGAATCTTTCTTTTGGCAGAGGCCGCGAGCGATTTCCCTTTAGAAGTCGAGTGTGAGAGGGCATATGAAAATAAAGAGAAAGCTAAGCATCAACATATGGTCCTGGACAAGTAAAAGAGAAAGGTCAGGAATATACCGATCATACCTTGAATAGGCAGGGAAAGAATGAAGGTCTGAGAAACATTCCGCCACCAGGAACCGAAAGAACTGGTTATAGAATTCGGGTCTTCTTCAATAATGGTGATTGGTCTGGTTCGAGCATCTGACAGCTTCTCCTGTTGTCTCTCAATAAACTCCTTGATTTTGGCCTCTAACAAAGGGACCCTACTACCGTTAGGCCTGGAGAGGCATTGGATAGTGTCCGGATAGCCCTGAGTCAAACCAAACTGCCTACATTATAGTTGTGGCATGTAAATTTCACAACAAACTCCCATCTGCTTACCACCTCCCTTCAACGTAGCAGAAGTCCCGGTCAAAAGATGCCTAGCTTCACACACTAGGTGCCATTCTTTTTAGTGTTCCTCAGGCAGGCGAAGCACATAACACTGCAGAGGTACCAGGAGGACATCCCATTCCTTACCGCGATCAAAAAGAAATATAGGAGGAGCATCCTTTTCCGTCAAATTTTTGAAATACCTCACTATGTCTTCTTGAGGTAAAGGGCAGGGACAGTAAGAAGCTGCGATCCCAAGTATAACTTCATTTCTCCAAATAGCGGCAGGAGATCACAGAGCCAGAAAGTACAGAAGGAGCCAGAGTTGAAGAAGCCGATAGATGGAGAAAGCTCCTTAAAGAGCTCAAAAGTGACAGCTAAATACATCCCCCTATAATAGTGGCCAAGGAAGATGGTAGCTAAGAAGACCTGCTGACCTTAATGAAGGGCGAGGGCTAGGTTTCTAGTCTCCTTTGTAAGTGTTCCCGTTGCAGAGCAAGTAATTTACTTGTTAACCAAGTACCACACCAATGCCAAGTTTTGACCTGGCAGGTCCAGATCTTTGGCCTGTCTCACCACCTGTAAGAGAAACAAAGAAGTAATTAAAAATACCAAAGAGCAGAAGAAAAGAAAGCAGTAGCCGAGTTAGGAGACACCTACAATCCACTAAAAGAAGAAGCGACGGGCAGAGAGACAAATGTATCTTCTAAGGAGCTGTCTTCTTCCAGGAAAATTTTAGAAGCTGCCTCCTCTCCTTGCAGAGGTAGGCCGGTGATTGCTATTACATCCCATAAGGTCACCGACATCAGACCATGGGAAAAAATGGAGTTGCAACCGTAGCTCCAAAAATACAGGGTCCCTATAATAGGATCCCTGTCAAAATATTATTGGTGTAGGGTGAGCTCAATAAGGTCAGCTACACCGACCTTCTTCCGTTGACTCTCAAAGCGTGGCCATAAGTTGGCCACCCAAGCTCCGTATTCTGAAGTGTTTGGAATCCACGTCCTCTGCTTGTTGGGCATGGCGAACTGTTTGTGATGAAGAAGACGGAGAGACAGTCAAGCACTGTTTGGAGTCACCCTGAACAAGTAAAGATGTTTAGGAAATTCTCGAAAGACACAGAAATAGAAGGAAGAAAATCTATACCGGCTCGGTGACTAGGTCCTTTAATTCAGGAAGAGATGGAGGGACTTCTAAGCCTGCAATACAGAAGCGGAAAGTCAGCTTCTGGAGAAATTTCAGCAGAGTTTCCCCTGTACTTGGGAGTTCACAAAACTACCTGCAAGCAAACACACTTTTAAAACACATCCCAATACTCACTACTCTGACCAAACAGCAATTTCCAAACTTTAAACTTTCAAGGACACCGAAAATCTTGAGAGACACCCAAAATCTTAGAGGTCACTGGAAACACTCAAGGTCACCAAAAATCGCAGCAGTCACTAAAAACCACAGTGCTTATCCGAAAAGCAAAATAAAAGAGTTCGAGAAGATTCGTACCTGACATATTGTTGACTGATTTTTCAGACTTCCGGCGCTAGAAAAGAAGATTATGGGTGGTTTTTTGGAAAAAAACACGGGTTGTTAGAGTTAATAAATAATGTCAAAATAGAAAAGGGAAGGAGGAAGTGCGGGCTTACCGATGGTTGTCAACGGCGAAGAAACCTCTTGAAGCGGCTGGGTTTCGACAGTGTTGGAGCGTTGGTCGTGTAAGAGCAGTACGGCGGTGTTGATGGCGTTGAAGTGGCAAAGGCGTGAGTCAAAGACAAGGAGGAGTTCTTGCGGGGGGGTTTTGAAATCGTTCCTTTGGGTTGTTATTGAAGAACAAGGAGTGGTCTTTAAATATCAATGACATTTAAGGTTTTGAAAGCTAAAGGGTTTTAGTTTTAAAGAGTGTCGAATGGGTTCTACCTTAGGTTTGGGATTTGGCACGGTACTCGTTAGAAAGTCTTTTAAATTTTTGATGTCCATGCCCATTCAATGGCTTATTTCCGGATGGCCATCATCGACACCGTTATAGATCCGCTTGAGCCATTTCCAGTTATTAGTGGTAGGCTTTCGGATGTAGTCTCATGAAAAATTGAAGCAGTCAAAGCTTCCAAAGGGAACTCTAGGCAAAGGCATTGGTAAATGGTTTTCTAAATAAGTTAAGGGTCACCATAAGACTTATATTTATAAGCCTAATGATGTAGGGGGCAAATGTTTACATCAGAAAATAGGTACGGCCTATTTTTACTGTTTTGAACCGAAAACCCGAAACCCAAAGAGAGCCCATGGTTCGAAGTCCAAAAGAAATTCACTGAACCTGGCCCGTCAAAAATCTAGCGTCCAGTAAAGAGGAAAGCAGTAGAATTTGAGTTGGAGTGGGAGTCTTGAAGTCTAGGATAATGAGGAGATAAGCTGATAAACTTGATAAACACTAGTCCAAATTTTATCTCTATCTGGCAGGATAAAGTTTTATCCAAATCTTATCTCTATCTGGCAGGATAAAATTTTGTCGGATTGCAAGTTTGATCAAGGCTGGACAACCATCAGTTTTAGCTATAAATAGAAGATTTGAAGCAGGAAAAACACTCTCCAACCTCTCACATATCAAAAGCCTGGCATCTCAGTAATTCTTTTAGCTTATTTTCGGTAATTCTCTATTTCTTTAGCATAGTCTTTTCTTTTCAATTGTCATCAGTTATTTTCAATTTCTTCATCATTGAATTTTGTTGAATTGTTTACTAATAAAGCAAAGTTCTTTCTGTTAGATTTTTGTCCCTTTCTAGCATACACAATCATTTGATTTCAGCCTTAAATTATGAGCAGCAACATCTTTTTTCCTTATTTTCTAGTTTGGAATCACTTTAAATTCCTGGCACGCTCGAAACACATTCACACCGAAACAAAGGGCTATGTGTCAACCTTTAGTCAAAATAAAGGCAAACAACACTATTTTTCGTATGTTATACTTACAGTGGACTTGAAAGATGGTGATCCGAAGCTCTTAAGCACTGCACGAGCAAGGTGACCCACCGAAGGCCCTTTTACTTTTGGGAATAACAAATATTTGATTTATCAAGTCAGGTGCCAAGATTAAGCGGAAGGATTGAGGTAAAAATATTTAAGCTTTCTGAAAGTTTGGAATATAAAAAGAGAAAAAGATAAGGGAAAGTTGGGGGTGTGTGAATACATAGGTAGTCTAAAGATGGAGTTAATCATTGCTTTGAGGTGGCTTTGGTGCTAAACATGATTAGTTCCAACTGGCTTTAAAAAAGATTCTGACAATTGACACCTCCTTTTCCCAGACTGGAAAATTAAGAATAGAAGTAATTAAAATGAGTTAGGCTGTTCATTTTTATTTTTCTGATTTAGTCCATTGATAAGAGTATCTCAGTCATGACTATAGAGTATAATGTCTTTAATAGGAAGGTAAATTTGGAATTGGGTGACCTGCTTTAAATGATGAGAAAATTAAACAGTAGTTTTTTGGGGACACGTGCCATTTTCTTCGATGAATTTACGCTACGTATAGTTATTGTGATCCATATACTAAGACGGAACGAAATAAAAATTTGGAGGCAGAACAGATCAAAAATTGGAGACAGTGAAGTGTATGTGTTTGGTTGGAGTTGACAGAACATAGAAAACAGTGTCAATCACCAAAGTACCCCTGCAGTATGATATGATTGGAAATATGTAATTCATTGATTATTTTAAAACGAATGATTTTTATTAGTATTTTTTAATTGTATCTATAAATAAGGAATTAAAAAAATGAGAAACCTAAAAATTTAGTGAAATAAGCTATTGAATAGCAAAAAATTTGTACAAGTTAACAATAAAATGAATTATGTTATTTATTTTTTATAATTGTATTAGCATTTTTTAATTGTATTTGAATTTTTTAATTACGATGAAATAAAATGAGGAATATTGGTAATGATATAGGCATATGTGGAATATTAGTAATAATATGTAGGTATTTTTGTCCAATAGTCCACAGGTTTTGTTTCTGTGGCAGGTACAAAAAGTTGTGTCACAGTTTTGGAAGTAACAAAAAATTTGTGTTTTTATGACCTGGAGCAGGAACAAAAATGAGCAGTGTTAGCAACCAAATACTGCTAGGTACAGAATTTTTGTGTTTTATTATCTGTCTGGAGACATCAATCATACACATCTTTAGTTTTACAATTTAAGCAATTGGGTGGGTACAGATATAGGCCTAAGCATCAAAGCACCAACATTGCCTCACAAATGATGGTTGACACCTTTAACTAAACAAGATTCAAATCGGAATCACTATCGACGTGGGTTGATTGACTCTTTTAATTACAATCACAGCCAATGTTATGTCTCTTTGCCTGAGTTAACCCCACAATATGACTTGTTTAATCTATAAACCACCTATTAATTACGGTATCTAAGGTAGGTAAGTTGCAATGATAAGCATACTTGGGAACAGTATATAGAAATAATCATCCATGGCATGCTGGCCATCCTAAAAAATTTATCCTCATCATTACCTGTACCTGTCCAACTTTTACATGTGCAAATATGAGCACAGTTGTCAACTTCTATGAAAAAGAGACTATGTAGCTAATTAAAGATGTAAAAAGTAATCACTTTTGAATTTTGACTTGGTGATACTTGTTGGAGCATCAATCAAAGTTTTTGCAAGTGATACAGACCTCTCAGTCTCCCTTATCTTCTTCTAGATTTCGGGGCTCAGCTAAGGCTGTTTCTCATGGCCATGTTCACCTTAACTTGGTTTGAAACAAGGTATTTGTTTGGCCTTTATTTGGCTAAAGGACAACATGTAGCCCTTTGTTCAGTTTGCAAGCGTGCTAGGAATTTTAAGTAATTCCAACCTAAAGAAAAATAGGAAAAAATATTGCGCCTAGTAACCTGACTGAAATTAGAAACGACTGTGTATTGCTAGAAAAGGGACAAAAATCTAACAGAAAGAACTTTGCTTCATTGATAAACAATTCTGCAAAACGCAATGACTAAGAATTGAAAGAAAAGCTAACGACAATTGAAAGAAAAAGACTAGGCTAGGAAAAAATAAAATGATTGCTGAAAATAAAGAGCTAAAGAATTCAAGAATTTTGCTGGGATGCCAGACTTTTGATTTGTCAAATGTTGGATCCTTCTTTCTTCTTTAAAGTCCCTATTTATAGCCACTGATGATGAGTGTCTCAATTCAAATTTGTAATCTTGATAAAGCTTATCCCCATTAGATAAAGATAAAGTTCAAATAATCCTCATCTTATCTGATGAAGATTAGGTTAGCTGGTGTCCATCACCTTATCCTCTTATCCTTTCTTTAAATTTGGACTCCCGGTCTTCTACTCCAAATCAAACTCTATCACATCTTCCTCTCCTGCTGGACACTGAAATCCAATGGGCCACCAAGGCTAGTGTCTGGACTTCGAATCATGGATTTTCTTTGAGCTTCGGGTTTTCAGCCCAAAATAGTAAAAATGGGCCGAACCCATTTTTAGGTGTAAATAGATTCCCCCTGCACCATTGGGCTTAGAAAAATAAGCCCTATAATAGCACTTCAATATCTGGCTATATCCACCAGAAAATTTGTTTTCCCACAGGGTAATACCCAAAGGTCATTCGCATGTAGCTGGTAATAACTCTAGTCCCCTCATACTGACCATCTGGGCATAAATCATGGACATCAAAATTTCAAAGGCCTTCTGACAAAAGCACGCCAAATAGTCTGCATGAAGGAGCCCCATTCGTTGCACCTCTTTAAAACGTATCCTGTTCAGTTTCCAGAAACTGCCGTATCGTCCATATATAAAGCTACTTTCTGTTCTTTATTAAACACCCGCAGAATAGTTTTCAAAATCTCTCCCAAATTTTCTTCTTCTCTCTTTCGACTCGCGCGCTTCACCTTCCCGCCGTTGTGTAATCTTTTGGTTTTTCGCCTTCTGACATCGTCGGTGCTCCGTCGTCTACGAGAGCTCTATCACCATAGCTAACCACTGGTAAGCCTGCACTTTTGTTTCCCCTTTTCTATCCGTGTGGCTTCTATTAACTTCCGTAAACTACCTTCTCCAGGAATACCGTCGCTTTTCTTCTCTCCATCGCTGAAAACCCCGTGAATCGTCCATCACAATGTCAGGTACGAGTCTTCTCGAACCTCTTTTTTGATTTTGGGTGAGTGCCATCTTTCTGGTGACCCTGAGGGGTCTTAGTGACCTCTAGAGTTTTGGGTGCCTCTGGAGTTTGAGGTTTGGGCGTTGTGTATACTGCAACGTGTTTTAGGAATGTATTTCCTTGTGCAGGCAATTTTGGGAACTCCCATTTGCAGGGAAAACTCTGCTAAATTTTCTCTGGACGCTGACCTCATTTCTATATTGCAGGCTCGAAGATTCCTCTAGCTCTTCCTACCTCTACAGCCCTGGTCACTGGACAGGTATGGAACCTTCTTTTAATGTTTCGCTTTCTCCATTCTAAATGCATCTATTTATTTTTTCAAGGTGACTCCCAACAATGCCTCACCATTTCTCCGTCCTCCCCAACCCCTCCGAGCATGCCCTTTCCGCTGCTCAAGGGAGAAACTCTTCTCCTTCATCGGGATTCCTTCACTGCTCCTGGTAAGCAAAGGATCCATGATCCCTAACGCATCAGAGTACGGAGCTTGGGTGGCCACCTTACGGACACACTTTGAAGGTCAGTGGAAGCAAGCGGGTGTAGTCGACCTTATCGAGCTGTCCCTACACCAGCAGTACTTCGATCGGGACATGGTCATGGGAATGCTGCAGTTCTGGAGCCACGGCTGTAACTCTTTTCTGTTTCCGCATGGTCCAATGTCGGTGACCTTGGGGGATGTTGTAACGATCACTGGTCTCTCTTTGCAAGGGGAGGAAGCTGCTTCCGCTGTCTTCCCAGAGGAAGACAACTCTTTAGAGGAGTCACTGGTTTCTTTACCCACTGCATCTTCCTTCAGTGTGGTGAGTGTCCCTTTGCATTGGTTTCCGCCTGCTTTCCTTCTGTTTCCTAGCATTGTTAATCATTTGTTTTCCTCTTTCGCAGGTGAAAAGGCAGGCCAAAGATTTGAACCTACGAAGCCAAACCTGGCCTTGATGTGGTACTTAGTCGCTAAGTACATCACCTGTTCCCCCACTGGCTAGCTCACCAAAGAGACTAAGAACCTAGCCCTCGCTCTCCACCAGGGTTAGTAGGTCTCTCTGGCCACCATTTTCCTCGATCATTGTTATCGGGGGCTATACGTGGTTGTTACCTCAGAGCCTTTCAAGGAGCTGCCACCATCAGCCTAGCTCCTCCAATTGTGGCTCCTGCTATACTTCCCAGCCCTACACTCTCCGATCTCGCCTTGGAGGGACGAGGTCGCTCCTAGAATTGCCGCCTCTTATTTCCCCTACCCCTTATCTCAGGAGGAGGTAGTAAGGTACTTCCTGAACTTGAAGAGGGAGGATGCCCCTCTTATGTTTCTATTTGATTGCGGGGAGGAATGGAATGTCCTCCCCATTCACTTGCAGCGATACATGTTTGGGATGCTCGAGGAGCATAAGAGGGAATGGTGTCTGGTTTGTGAGGCTCGGCACCTCCTGAGTGGGACTTCTGTCATGTTGAAAGGGGGTGGTAAGCAATTGGGGGTCTGCTGCGAGATCTATATGCCGCAGCTGTGGCATCGCCAGTTTGGGTTGATGCAGGGTTGTCCGGACGTTATCCAGTGCCTCTCTAAATCGGATGGTAGTAGGGTCTCTCTGTTAAAGGCCGAAATCAAGGAATTTATTAAGAAGCGCCAGGAAAAGCTATCGGACCCTAG
>JAOSBO010000006.1:11032344-11058239 GCA_027563915.1 Erythroxylum rotundifolium | reverse complement strand
AATTCTACTACTCCCTTCTTTGCTGGACACTAGAATCTGATGGGCCAAGGACAGTGGTTTTCTTCTGGACTTCGAACCATAGATTTTCTTTGAGCTTCAGGTTTTCAGCCTAAAACAGTAAAAATGGGCTGAACCCATTTTTAGGTGTAAACAGTATTACCATTGGATGCTTATACATTTCCTTCTCCATTTTAGACATGATTAACTAGATGGAGGAATCACTATACAGTCAACAAGTTAGAAGCTACTAGAACTTACAATGTCCCGAAATGCAACATCAAAACTTGAAGATTTTTGGAGGATTCTTAGTTATCCATGATAAATGAAATCATATTTGTACATGGCCTTCTTTTCCGTAATTCCATATTTTACCGGAAAACATAAAAGTTATAAATTAGATCAGTTGTCTTTAATATGATATTTATAGCAATACATATATAAACTTTTAATTGATATCAAACTTAGTGCAAGTTTAACCTCTATTTAATGTTTATACGAACATAATCAAATATAGAAACTAAGCACCATTTTTTGACATGTAATTATAAAAATAAGAAAAATGAAACTATTCAGTTAAACATGATAAATAGTAAATATAAAATAATATGTGCAATTGAAATGAATTAATTAACTTATTATCTTCTAATTATTTCACTACAATAACCATAAAAATAAAACTCGTATGTACACACTCTCTTAAGAATAATATTCTTTTTTTTCTAAATTACACTTTTTATTAAGGACAAGACTCATTTCGAGTTTTTGGAAAAATTAGATAAGTGTGTTGTAATCGATTTGAAGTCAATACTGTTTGTTCCAAAGTTATGGATACGATATGAAGTCTCACTTTGATTTTGGAAACTTTACGATTTAATATCAATATCAATAAATATATTATAAAATATTTTATTAATTTTGTATAATAAAAATCTAATCACTTATTATAAGTTATCTTTTAAAAGGTACAACTTTTATAATTTTTTAGGGAACTTAACATTAATAATAAATTTAATAATTAAATAAAAATATATAAAAAGCTTCCCATCCAAAACACAAAGTCAGGCCTTAAAAACCTCCTAACCACTAAGTAAAATGTGTAAACCGGTGAAGATAAACCATTAAATATCTTAGTTGCAAAAAAAAAGAAAAATAAACAAAATTAGTCCATTTTGTAGCCTTGATAGCCATGGAAAATGAATGTCACTTAAAGTAAATAAACTTATAATGAATGAGCTATAAGAATTTCAATCTGCTAGTGCCGACCAAAATATGTTTTGTCCCTTTTAGAAGCATACATGTTAAAATAGAAAAGATAACAAGATGCAACTAGCCTTGTTAACATCATAATAGGCCTGGAGGGTAAGTGAGGTAGATCTACTGAAGTGGATGTCAGGAGAAATTGTGGAACAAAGATAATCATAGAATTTGTTTTAGTGTGGAACATAGATAATCATAGAATTCGTTTTAGTGTAATAAAATGAGTGTTTGTAGGATAATATAAAAATTAATACTTTATATTATAAGGTGCTTAGAGAAAGGAATTAGTAGGATCAATAAGGAAAATACCATGATTTTGAGAGAGAGGAAGAGTGGGGTGACAGGAGTGTTGGCACATTTGGACTCGCAAGGCTTGTTAGGAGAAAGAGATCTTTAGTATCTTGTGTTTAGATAAGAAGAAGACAATAAGAAGTGGCCTTAGTTTTAAGGCAAAGAAAATGATGAATTAGACATAAGTCTTTGATAGAGAATGCAGAGTTAAGATAAAGGATAAACAAGCTAATAAAGGAGTACGAAAAACTTATAACCAATATATCATCCACATAACTAAAATGAAGGTTTTGGGATACTAATTTATGAATAAAGAAAGAGGGGTCAAACTTGGAGGACTTAAAATTGAGTATAAGGAGTTTCTGACTTAAGCAATAAAATAAAGCTTAAGGAGCTTGCTTGAGACTATAAATAACTTTATAAAGATAGCAAACATAATAAAGATGAAGGGGATTTGTAAAGTTAAGAAATTAAGAGATAAAAAATTGTTACTAAAGACAGTCATAGAAAAAGTAACACACCACGGAATTGAAAGATTGAAAAGTTTGGATTCAAGGAGAGAAGAAGAGGATAGATTCGAATTAACTAAAAATTAAATCTGATATGCAGGTTTCAAATTTACCTGCTAGACCTCATGAAGAACTTGTCTCGAGCAACCTAGATAACAGATAAAGAACAAACCAAGAAAGTTGTTTAGGATCAAAATCAAGCCACAATCTGATTCGATTGATAAGTGACGTTAAATTCTTAAGTTGAAAAGAACAAGCAGGTTTTCTCCTCTCAATATGGCCAACGGCACAAAAATAACAATAATGATCAAAAGTTGTCTTCCAAAACGCTAAAACATAAGTATTTATACGTAGGCTTAATGCTAAAAGACTTGGGCTTAAAATACATGGAAGCACAAAACATAAATAAGTCCAAAATAGATCATAAGCATACGCCTAAAGGTCTGGTCTTATTGAGGCTCCAAGTCTGATTATAAGTGTTCCTCTCTTGGGCTTGAAATGACGAAGAATTGCCCAACACAATGGAATTCAACTCCCAAGTGAATCCGGTCCAAGGATTTGAGACAAGTGGATCAATTTGGGCTATGATCCAACTAACTCTCCTCTAATAGACTTGGCTAGCTTCATCCTCTCCAAAAGTTAACCTACATGCGTATAAAGAGCCTCTTTGAATCTCTCGGTCCTAGCTTTGGATGTAGGTCCAACTGGAATGACAAGCTCGCCCTCATTATGCATGCCATCTCCATGGTGATCTTTGCTCCTGCTCACATCAGTCCCTCCCTCCTCAAGAAGATTCGCCCTAGAATCTGAATCCATATCAAAAGGAGATAAGTCAGCAACATTGAAGGTAGCAGACACGTCATACTTACCTAGCAAGTTGATCTTGTAAGCATTATCATTAATTTTCTCCACAAATTAGAAAGGACCATCAGCCCGCGAGTCCAGCTTGGGTTTCCTATGAGTAGGAAAATGCTCCTCTGTCTCCTCAGGATTGCTCCTATAGGCTAGTCGGTTTGGTATTTGAGCTCTGGACACGAAGTCAATTTGATGCTCAATAACATGGAAGAGTGGTAGCCCTTTAGGTATTTCCTCAAGGAAGACATCTCCATATTCTTGTAAAAGAGACTTAAAAACACTTGGCAAATCTTGATTAGGGATAAGTTCTGTCATAAAACTCTCTGTATATCTAACCACCACAAGTGCTCTTTTCTCTCCACAAGCTCTACTCAAGTTTTTTCCTTTGGTAAACAAGCTCACTTTTCTGTCTTTCTTTTCTTTCTGTTTTTCTCTATTTGAGCTGTTCTTTCCTACACATCCCACTTTCTTTTCCTCACCTGTGCAGTCACTCACCATTGGGCCAAACTCAAATTTCTTTTGAGCCTCTTTTCTCTTTTCACTTTTTTTGTTCCAACTACCCAAACCCTCCTCACTTTGACTTACTTTTATCTGGTCCAAATACAATTCATGAGGTGATAAAGGTAGTAGAATGAAATTCCTACCCTTAAACTTAAAGGAGTACCTATTGGTATACTCATCATGTGCTACCCTCATGTCAAACTGCCAAGGTCTCCCAAGTAACATATGACCAGCCTCTATTGGTACCACACCACACAACACCTCATCTTTATATCTCCCTACTGAAAATGGTACTACAACCTTCCTAGTCACCTTCACACCAGCACTATCATTGAACCACTGTAAATTGTATGACTTTGGATGTTTCCTGCATGTCAAAACCCAATTTTTTTACCGTAGTCCAACTAGCTACACTAGTGCAACTTCCCCCATCAATGATCAAATTGTATACTTTCCCACCAACTAAACACCTTGTATGGAAAAGATTTTCTCTCTAACATCTATAGCCCTTGCACTCAATACCCTCCTAACTACTAGTGCTTCCCCTGTAACAGCTCTCTCAAAGCGGCTATCATCCTCAAAATCATTATCAACAACAAGCTCAGATTCACTACCACTATCCTCCAAATCAATCATCCCATTATCCTTTATAATCATGACTTTCTTATTTGGACATTGAGATGCAATATGGCCAGTAGCCAAACACCTAAAACATTTTATGCTAGAATGCTTACTAGAGAAGCTTGGGTGTTAGGTGCACCTTTAGGGTCAAACCTTACATTCGGCCTTTTGGGTGTCCCCTTGAAGTCATTTGTCTTTCAACTTCTCCTCTTTCTTAGGCCATTTTGAACTCCATGATTGGCTAGAGGGCTACCACTCTAGCTTTGATTTGCTTTTCCACCTTCATGGCCATGATCACCATGTCTTCAATCTCCATATAGTGTTGCAATTATACCATATTAGCTATCTCCTTATTCAAACCACTTAAGAACCGTGCCATGGTTACCTTCGAGTCCTCTCCTGTGTTGGCTCAGATCATAGCTATCTCCATCTCCTTGTGGTAGTGCTCCACTGATTTAGACCCCTGAGTAAGTCTCTAAAGTTTCTGTTGTGTCTCCCTTTAATAGTAAGAAGGCACAAACCTCTTCCTCATGCATGCCTTCATATCATCCCAAGTAGTGATTGGCATCTCTCTATTTCTCCTCTTGGATGTCACTAACTTTTCCCACCATATTAGTGCATAATCTATAAATTCAACAACGACTAGCTTTACCTTTCTATCTTCAAAAAAATTGTGGCACTCAAAAACCAAGTCTACCTTCCTTTCCTACTCCAGGTAAGCCTCTGCATCATTCCTTCCCTTGAAGGCTGGGATTTGCATCTTAATGGATTTAAGTTCTCCATCTTTCTAGTTAAATGGCTCAAATATTTGAGCTCTCCTAGGTCTGTGTACCTCAAACTCCTCCTTCTCCTTAAAATCATCCTCTTTTGGCTCATACCGAGTTGGTGGTCTATGAGATGGTGGTTGCTGCTGGCATACACCTACATGCCTCCCCTAAGGTTCATCTCGTCTCCCTTGTCTGAGTTCATCCATCTGTCCCCTAATCCCAGTTAAGGCTATATTGAAACTCTCAAATTGTTGCTACATAGCTCTCAAAGTGAAAGCGATATTTGCATCTCCCCCTTGGTTGTCAACATTACTACCTCTCTGTGACATTGTAAATAAAATGATATACCTGCAAAACAAGGTTAATAATAATCAACTTCACATACTCCCTCACGTGTTTCACTCAAATGATGTCACTCCCCTCGTGTTTAAGTCATGGCAATGACTCCCTTAAATAAGCTCACACACTCTTGCCTTTTACCATTCAATTCCCTCTGAAATTCAATTCACCACTCGGAATCAATTCTCAACCAATCAAAAGAATCAAAAGGGTGTGAGAATTTCGAACCCACCAGCAAGTACGAGTATAATGAAACAAAATTTTTTTGAATTTTTTCAGAATTTTTTATGATGAAAAATTTTTTTCGAAAATTTCTTTTTGGAAAATTTTTAGACCCTTTTTTAGAATTTTTTTGGATTTTTTCGAAATTTTGTTTTAATATATGCTGACAGTTTCAACAGAAGAAACAAAAGGAATAATTGAAAACCCTAGCCAAATAAGAACAAGAAGAAAGATTGAAACCTTAGGCTGAAGTTGATTCACACTTGAATTGATGGACCGACAATAATTGGACGGTGATGAGTGGCGGTTTCTTGAATTTCGATGGAGTTGAATAAGAATTCTCCTCCACACCAATGCTCTGATACCAACTAATGCACACCACAAAATTGAAAGATTCAAAAGTTCGAATTCAAGGAAAGAAGAAGAGGATAGATTCGAATTAACTAAAAAGAAAATCTAATACGCAGGATTTTAAATTTACCTACTAGACCTTACGAAGAACTTGTCTCGAGCCTAGATAATGGGTAAAGAACAAACCAAGAAAGTTGTTTAGGATTAAAATCACACCACAATCTGATTCAGTTGATAAATGATGTTCAATTCCTATGTTGAAAAGAACAAGAGGGTTTTCCCCTCTCAATATGGCCGACGAAACATAAGAAACAATATGATCAAAAGTTGTCTTTCAAAACCCTAAAACATAAGTATTTATACCTAGGCTTAATGCTAAAAGACTTAGGTGTAAAATACATGGAAGCCCTAAATATAAATAAGTCCAAAATATAAAGGTCTGATCTTATTGGGACGCCAAGTCTAGTCATAAGCGTGCCTCCTCTTGGGCTTGAAATGACAAAGAATTACCCAACACAATGGTCTTTAAGTCCCAAGTGAATCCGGTCCAAGGATTTGAGACAAGTGGATCAATTTGGGCTGTAATCCAACTAGCTCTTCTCTAATAGGCTTGGCTAGCTTCATCCTCTCCACAAGTTGGCCCACATGTGCATATAGAGCCTCCTTGAGTCTCTCGATCCTAGCTTTGGACATAGGTCTAACTGGAATGACAAGCTCGCCCTCATCATGCACGCCATCTCCATGGTGATCCTTGCTCCTGCTCACATCAGAAAGGCATTGTTAACATCAAGTTGACGACTGGACTAATTTTCAAAAAGTCCAAGGATGAGAATAAGACATATAGTGGTGAAATAAGACCAAAAGTGTCATGTAATGAATTCCTAAGTTATGATGATATCCCTTGAAAATAAGATGAGCTTTATAATGCTCAAAAAAATTATGAGGATTCTATTTTATTGTGAAAGACTATTTTACAACATACTATGTTGATATTAGATGGAGCGATAATAAGAGATTCGCATATGGTTACAATGAATAGCATTAAACTTATCAAGTATAACATGGTGCTAGCAAAATTTTTTTAACTTGATTGAAAAAAAGAGGATGAGAGTATGAGAGCTATAGATGACGGTAGAGCAGGTGATATAGTTAGAAAATGTTTAAGAAATATAAGTTTGATCACATGTCTATGTGATTATAGGATGAGAAGTTGAAAGTAAAATAGAAGGTTGAGTTAATGAAATTGGAGAATAAATTAAGGGAGTGAGTGAGAAAAAAGACTGAAAAGGCAAAGGTAATGAAATGTTAAAAGAAAATCAGGAAAAAGGATAGGTGAGAGAGGATTTGACATAGGGAAAGGTACTTTTAAGAAGATGAACATGGTGAGAAATTTGACATTTAGAGATTGTAAGATTAAGACAGAGATAGCCTTTATATTGAGAAGAGTAGCCAAAGAAGACAAATGGTTTTAATTTTAGTACAAGTTTATCAAAATGAATAGAGCATAGAAAAGAAAAGCATGTACAACCAAAAACACAAACATTAGAGTAGCTAGCTTTACTGTAAAAAAGTAGTTTATTTGGGGATTTATAATAAAGAACATGAGTGGGTAACAAGGTGATAAGATATACAATAATAAAGAAATTTTCAAACTAGAAGAACTTTGAAAGAGGCATGAAGAAGAAAAGTAAGGCTTATTTCAATGCTACGATAAATTTTGTGTTAAGTGAGACCATCTTGTCAGGGAGTATATATGAGAATAAGAAATACGAATAGTAATTGCATATAAATTTAGATATTAGGCAATAGTGCCTTTGACGATTTTAGGAGCTCCATTGCATTAGAAAGTTTTGGCAATGATGGAGAAAATAAATTTTAGCGATAGTTTTAAAATTTTAAAGATGAAGTAGTGTATAAGATTTTTTAGTTTACATATATATATAGGAGGATCCCTAACATTACAATAAACAAGTTAAATAGATTTTGTAAAAATAGAAGAAGATAAAAGAAATTAAGGGCATATACTTTTTTTAAAAGATAATAGGTATAAGGAGTTATGACATTTGATTTATTAGGTAAAATATTGGATAGGCTAGAGACTGTAAATCGGCATAAATGACCAAGACATTGATACCAAAAATTAAGTAAAATAGAAGTGAATATGAAATTGGCAAAATTTTTAAAATAATGAGAAATATTGATTGGGTAGAGATTATTAGGGATTGGTCTCGGCCCGGCCCAACTCGACCTTGTTTATAGCGAGCTGCAGGCCGGCCCGACCCTGCTCGTCCATTATTTTTTTAATAAAAATATATCAAAATGACGTCATTTCAAATAAAGTCAGCAAGCGGACCATGGTCGGCCCGTGGCGCGACCAACCCGGGCCAAAACACGGACTAGGCCGGGCCGGAATTGCCATCCCTAATTAGGGGTCTTGTAAGCACTAGCTGGCCCAGCCTGTCCATTATTTTTTATAGAAAACATATCAAAATGATGTCATTTCAAATCAAGTCAGCAGGCAAACCATGGTCGACCCGTGGCTCAACCAACTCGGGCCAAAACACGAATTACGCCGGGCCGAAATTGCCATCCCTAATCAGGGGTCTTGTAAGCACTAGCCCTCGTTCCAGGTAACCACTTGATAATATCATCAAAATTAAACTAGGAAGTGTCTATGTCAAGCTAAATATTCATGGCAAAGAAAGTTATAATGAGGTTATTGGTTTCATATGGAGGCCTATATTGACAATTACGGGATTATAAGTACTAAAAGTGGCAGTATGAATTAATATTTTCCTATTTCTAGCAAATTTGACATTTTGACAGAGGTTTGGAGTGAGAAAAGATACTTTGGGTTTGGTTAGGATGTTGAGAAGTGTATTAAAATATGGTTTTGGAAAAGAAGTTTGGTTTTAATTAGAAAAGCGAGTTATTATTTAGGAAAATAAGTTAAGAGGGTGTGAAGGTTGGGGGCTCTTGGGCTTGGTGGCTCGTGGGAATGTAAGAGATGGTTTCTCCCAACTCTTCAAATATTGCCCCTCCCCTTTTTCTGGCACTGTGTCTCCCACCTATGTTGTTTGCAATACAAACGTCATCTCAGGTGAGGGTAGTGAATGAAGCGAATGAAGTTGCTGCCCATAGATCAGAAGTTTGGCTTAACGTTTAATATATCATATGGTGGAGACATCATGTTTAATGATGGTAATGAAATTCTCATGCTCCACAAATAGTCAAATGGGGAGTGAAGAGAATAAGTTCATCTGTAGAAATATCGTCTGTTATAGCAACAAACTTGTAAGTGGCAGTGGAGACGAGACGAGAAATTAATGACGGTAGGTATTCCCTTCTTAAGAATATGAATGGAAGGAGTATTGGTAGGTGGATTTTTACAAGAAGCCACTTAGAGGGCACGAGTGGCGGAACAACTAACAGTCAAACAAGCGATTAAACTTAAGAGAGGCAGTGAAAAAAACTATACAAAAGGCGATCAAATTGCTGCCATTTGAGATATTACGAAGATAAAGAACTTGAGCTAGATTCACTTGTTGATGGTGTTAGGACAGCATCATCAGAATATATATACAGAGATCAGATGCAGTCATGATTGATGGTGTTAGTCAAATTTTTTTTTTGGAATTTTAAGAATTATATTAACAAAAGAAAACAAAAGCTACAATGTACAAACCCACATAAGGTAAACAAAATTACATCCACCAACATATCAGTTAGCAATCTCACCACAGCTAGATGTTCCAGTGTCCTCTCATTGCTAAAGTCAAAGCTTCATGCTTCCCATATGCCATTAGGACCTCCCTAATTAAATTAACAGTGCAATCCGCTAACTCATACTTGTGTCGCACTTCATTCTTATATAATCGTCGATTCCTCTCCTTCCAAACGTTATATATCACCAAATGAAAGGAAGTCCTGAAAATGAGACCATTTCTTGTACCTATTCTAGATTCCTACATAACCTCTGCAGCAACCACATTCCATTGGTATGAGGAAGGTATTCTTCCTAACAGCTACATAATTCTATTCCACACTGGTTTGGTGTATTCACATTCAAAAAATAGATGATTTCTACTTTCATTACCTAATTTGCACAATAAACACATAGGATCAAAACTACCAAACCATCTATCCTTTATTCTCAACCTATTTTGAATAGACAACCACACCAAAAACGCCGCTTTAGGATAAAGTACCTGCTGCCACACTAACTCCGCCCATGGGACCTCTCTTGACTAATCTCTACCAAGTGAGTATGTTGACTTGGATGTAAAACTCCCATTACTGTTTGCTGTCCAGATCCATCTATCTTGAGCATTACCCAACCGTATCTCAGTTAAGACCAGCTCAAGCACTTGACCATATCTGCAGCGACTCAATCTTTCCCTTGCCCGAACCGCCCCTGCCACTGATTCCTCCTTGGAAATTCAGGTTCTAAAACTAGCCAACTCTTGTCTCAACCACAAAGGGTTGGATCTAGTCCAGTTATCAAACCAAAAATTCACATCCTCTCCATCACCGATGCTACACTTCATAATATGATACACCAAATCTCTTACTTGCAATAAACCTCTAAAAATCCAAGAATGTTCAGCCTTCACCTAAAGATGCCAGAAGCTTTGTCTTTTAAGCCGATATACCTAACCATTTAACCCATATCGCTTCTTTGTCAACGAATAAGTGCCAAATTTGTTTCATAAGCAGAGCCCGCTGCATCTGAGCTATCAATGTAATGCCCAAAACCCATGCTGCTTGGGTTTTACAATATCGCTCCACTTTACTTTCGCTCCCTTACAATTATCATGTTTGCCGGTCCATAAGAAGGCCTTCAATATCCTTTCCATTTCCTTTATAACTCTCTTCGAAAGAATTATATGAGCAGCCCAATGTACATGCATACTATTCAGCACAGAAATAATTAATGTAACCCTCGCAGCGAATGAAAGAAATCTATTCTGCTATGCATTACTACGCTTTCTCAATTTTTCCAACAAGGGGAGAAATTTCGAATACCTTGGCTTACCGGACATGATTGGTACTCCCAGGTATCGGAACGGTAACGATTGAAGGGGCAACCCCACCAATCCACTGAGCTGCTCTCGATTATGAACATCGGCTGATATGTATATACTACTCTTCTGTCGACTCATGTACATTCCCGACCATCTAGAAAAGGTGTCTATCAAATTAATCACCATCTGGAGCATATGCTGATCCGCTTTACACAATAAAATCAAATCATCCGTGTACATAATATGAGTCAACTTCATTTCCCGACTGAGATAATGGTATTGAAATAACCCGTTGCATTGTACCATTTTGTTCAAAAGCCTCGAAAAATCCTCCATTGCTAATGTGAATAAGTAAGGAGACAAAGGATCCCCTTGCCTAATCCCTCTTCGAATTCGAAAGGGCTTTGTAGGAATCCTATTAATAAGGACACTCAAAGATGGAGTTTGTACACATTGCAAAATCCAATGGCAGAACTGTGCAGGCAAACCTATCCCCTGTAAGCAGTCGCTCAAGTAGCCCCACCCAAGCGTGTCGTATTCTTTACACAAATCAATCTTCAAGGCGCAACTTTTTAATTTCTTACCTGAATGATATTCCCCCAGCAACTCTTGTAATAACAAAACATTGTCACCAATTCTCCTAGCCGGAAGGAATGCTCCTTGAGTACTACTCACTACTTCAGCCAAAACTCCCTTTAACCGCTCGGCCAAAAGAGAAGCAATAACCTTATACACCGTATTGCAACACGAGATTGGACGATAATCCATAATTCGTTCCGGTCTCTCCTTTTTAGGGATCAAGCATATATAGGAGTGGTTTAACTCCTGTAGGATTGTCCCTGAGGCAAAGAATTCCAGCACTGCCTTCGTAAACAACTGACCGGTGATACCCCAGGTATGTTGAAAAAATCCGGCTGGAAATCCATCCGGACTGGGTGCTTTGGATCCATTAAGGCGGAACAATGTCTCTTTCACCTGAATAGCTGTAACAGGAGCAACTAATCTCGCCATATTTTTTGGACTTGGAGAGAACTCCAGTACATTCCGAACTCTAAAACCAGTAACCGACTCTACTGCACTTCCCATCAGCTTCACAAAGAACTCCCGAACATGTGTAGCTACTAGTTCTTGCCCAGTAATAGAGTTATTGTCCTCATCTAGCAATTCTGTGATGGTGTTAGCATTTCGTCGAGCTAAAATGGCTGCGTGAAAAAACCTAAAATTGCAATCACCCTCCTTGATCCAATTTTGCCTTGCTTTTTGCTTGATAATAGAGTCCTTTAACTTAAGAGCCTCTTGATACTGTTGCATTGCCTCAGCCTCAAGATTCCTCATCCTCTCATTAGTCGGCTCAGCATAACACTGCTTCTGGATCTCAATCAAATGGGTACTCAACTCATTAATATTCCCATTTCTATTCTTGCTAAACTCCTTAATCGCGCTTTTCGCCAGCTTCAGTTTCCGCATCAATTGGAAGGCTTTATATCCTCGAATTTCTGTCTGCCACACTTGCGCAATCATCTCCATAAAACCCTCCGCTTAGAGCAGGTAATTAAAGAAACAAAAAGGGGCCCCTGCCCGAATTTCAGAATATGGGTGATGTATCGGGATGGGTGCATGATCCGATAGCCCTGGTTCACCAAACACAGTAACATCAAGCGGGAATGAACTAAGCCATTGTTGATTTACCAAAGCACGATCAAGCTTCTTCCAAATGAACATATTCCCTTTTTGCTTATTCTCCCATGTGTACCATCGTCCCCTACCTCTGAGATCAACCAAATCAGTGTATCGAAACAGCTGCTGAAGTTCTCCATCAGCTCCACTATAAAGACGTACACCACCCTCAGCTTCCGTCGAGTCAAGACAGCAGTTAAAGGCCCCTGCTACCAACCATGGGCCTTGCAAACTAGCCTAAAAATCCCTTAATTCCGACCACAGTTCAGCTCTTTGGAAAGAAACATTGGAAGCATAGACTAAAGTAATCACAAACTTATTCTTCCCAGGCACACGACACTGTAAATGCATAAATTGTACCCCCATCCTAAGTACTTGAACGTCCACTTTGTCCATATTATACCAACATAGGATCCTCCGTTATAATGATAATCTAGATTAGAGATGAGCCGCCATTGGTTCCCCAGAAAATCTAACTTCTTACGATCAACCGAAGTTTTTATTTTAGTCTCCAAAAGACTGACTAAGAGAGGATGATATTCAGCAACTACCTGTTGGACCATCCTCTTCTTCTAAGGGTCATTCAACCCCCTCGTATTCCATACTAAAATCGTCATCTCAAAAAAGACACTCTGGGGATATCACCCCTTTTTGTTTTTTCTTTCTATTCCTGTTCTTGGCCATCGAACCCATCCTCAACCCTACCATAGGCTGAGTAATCTCACCAACCTCTAGTGGGGATTCTGCTCCTTGTCCTGTGCTAATGCTAGTGTCTGCATCCACCTGCATTTTTGCTCCCTGCTACGGTGCCTCCACCATCGTATCCTCCCCTTTATCAGTAATAGTCTGCCCCTCCTCTACTGATGTAATGGTAGGAAGTTGAGAATTCTGTGAACATTTGGGATGCACTAGCACTTCTACTGTCCCATCACTCCTTCCACTTGTATTGTACACCTCTGACCCATGCTCATTTTGCTGTGAACCACTCCCCACCACATCCTTGTCCCCTGCTTCCATGTTCACAGGAATCGGTCCAGTTCCTACTTCACCCAAATCCCTCGGCATCTCTCTCCCAAGGCCTTTGTCGTGACCCATCTGGCTTTCCTGCCTCTCCGTACCCTTGTCCACCGTCAACAGATCATTTTGCCAACTAGACTTAAACACTCGCCCCATAGCTACCCACTGCTTTGCCACCAAATTAGGCTTCCACGGATAAGTTAAAGAGATGCGATCTTTAACCAACTCACCCGTCTCACCAAGTCTCAATATGGGCAATGTATCAGGTAATTCAGTAGCCTTCACCACTTCCACACATATCTTGGCGTATCCAATTCTATCCATTGCCGCCGTCTGCGCATCCATACAAATAGGTTTCCCTATGCCACTAGCAAGATGACTTAAGCCTTCTACTGTCCAATATTCCATCGGAAGTCCATGGAATTGTACCCAAATTGGCAACACCTCAACTGATCCCCGATCTAATCCCATCCCAGGCCGCCATTGCCTCAAAAACAAGGGTTGATCTCCGATGTGCCAGGGCCCTAATTCAAGAATCTCACCTAGGTTGGAGTTCACAGAAAAATTGAATAAAATGGACCCATCCTCCATGAGCATAGCTTTCTCAAACCCTCTTTTACCCCATTTGCCTCTAGCCCATGCATTCACTAACGGAAAAGCCAGCCATTTGGACCAAAAGAAACCAACCAATGAATGAGACCAAGCTCTAGCTCCCGCACGCAAAAGTTCCACCGAAGGAGAAACAATACCATCCTGCACCACATTGGGGTAATATTGGAGTTTACCTAGCGATTTTTGGAATCCTACCTTATCTCTCCATGATCCACCCTCAGATGCTGCTATCGCCTTGGCATTACCAGTCACCACCGCAACCTGATCTCTACTCTAGCCATTACCCAATTCTCGCGAAGGGGGGGGAAGGAGCTCGCTGTTGTAATAAGAGTTTTGATTAAATATCCATTTTATTTTTGTCTTTAGTTTTAATTTTAATTTTTCATAATAGATGCTACTTTCATCTTTTATTAACACCATCTCTAATTTATCCAAAACATTTAAAATTTTATTAAATTATATATTAAAAACTTTTCAAGTAAAATGATATTCAATTTTAATAATTTACTATTTAATTATTTTATTATCGTAAACTTAATTTTATACAAATTAAAATATCAAATTATAACAATTTTGCTAGAAAATATATTTAATACAAGCATAATTTTTAATAGTTTATAAGCACAACATGTTTTATTAATTACATCAGGATGTTCACATTTTTATAAGTTACATTTCAACTGAACAACCTTTTACTTTATGTCACTTATCATAAATATTTAATGGACCGGTGGTTGGGTCTAGTCTAGTGTGCTTCTCCCAGTCTCTGGTAGGTGATATTAACTGTTGTGACTCTAGTTCTGGTTTTAATTTTGGGAGGTATGGATTTTGATACTTAGGGATTTTAATTAAAAATTTAATGTAATTAATTAATACTGTAGAATAATTATTCTAATTATAAAATATAAATAATTTTTTATTTTTAAAATTTATTTGTAGTGCCCAACATGCCACGTAGTAGTGTATCATGTCAATAAATTTATAAAATATATAATAAGTATCACATTAACATTGACATCATACTTAAACGGATAAAAAGTTAACTCTGTTAATCTTTTTTTAATCTATTTAGAGTTTATTTTGTATATTTTAGAAGCATTAGGGTTCAAACTAAAAGTTTGAATCATTATAGTTCAAATTGTATTTTGGTGAAAGTGTAACTGTTCAAAATATACAATTTGCTATGAATAGAATATAAATAAGAAGTAATGCACTCACTAACTTACTACCATTGTAGAAAGCAAGAATGAAGAAGATCGTAATGGATGAGAAATTTTCTCATATTATTCAACATGTACATTAGCTCCAATATATACAAGGTTTTAGCATGTACATTGTGTGCTGTAATGATAAAACGATAAAAAAAGCTTTTGTACAACTCATCATGACTAATGATATACAATATGTATGTTTGAGACAAAAAATAACAACCTTAACTACTAAGAAAAAGAAATGAAAAAACAATGCTTGTGCTGCTGGATGCTACCGAGCTGCTAAGTTGAGAATTGAGACTTTATATATTTTAATATTCCCTCCACAAGTTACGGCCTGATAATAATCAGGAAGGCCTAACTTGGAAACTATGTTGTTAAATAATGGAACACTAAGAACCTTTATGAAAGAATCTACTAATTGCTAAGATGAAGATATTTTTTTGCAGTGAAATGAAGCCTAACTTGAATTTTTCCCTGACAATGTGACAATCAATATCCAAATGTTTGGTTCTTTCATGAAAAACCGGATTGGCTATTATATGCAAGGCAGCTTGATTGTCATAGTGAAGAGGTATAGGAATTGAGTTTGGAATTTGAAATTCTCTTAAGTTATATGAGATTATACCGTTGACGCTATGGATCTGTACTCCGCTTTAGCTTAGGATTTTAACACTTTGGTTTGCTTCTTTGTCTTCCAACTAACAAGAGAATTTCCTAGGAAAATGCAGTATCCTATTAATCATTTTTTGCTATCAATACTAGGCCCCCAATTTGCATCACAAAATACTTCTAATCATAAGGAATTGTTTGCTAGAAAATACGGTCCTAAGGAAGGACTGTTCTTGATGTATTTCAAAACATGCAGAGCATTTTTCAAGTGAAGCTCCCTAGGATCATCTATGTACTAGCTAACCTGTTGCGTAGCATGACCCAGGTCAGGTCTTGTATATCCCAGGTAGAGCAATCTTTATACTAACTTTCGATATGAATACGGGTCTTCTAATTTCAGACCATCTTCAATGCTCATCTTGTGACCCTTCATTAATGGTGTAACAGTAAGTTTACTTCTCGTTAACCTTGCTTCTTGAATCGAGTATAAAGATATTTTCTTTGGTTAACATAGATACCATTTCCAGATCTTGTTATTTCTAGACCAAGGAAGTATTTTGCGCATTGAAGATCCTTGATGGTAAATTTTGCATCCAGAAAGGTCTTTACTATTGCGATCTCTCCTTCAGGGTTTCCTGTAATCAGAACATCATCCACATATACCAGCAAAGCTAGGAATGTATCAGATTTAGAAAGTGTAAAAAGACAATTGTCATGATAGGATTGTCTAAACCTATACTCTTGTAATTGTAAAGTCATTTCAGTGTTCCATTGTCTAGAGGCTTGTTTAAGTCTATATAGTGATTTTCTTAGCTTGAATAGTTGAGTTGGTTTAGCTTTGTCATATCCTTCTGGTAATGTCATAAAAACTTCTTCATCTAAATAACCATGCAAAAATGCATTGTTAATATCAAGTTGATGTCGATTCCATGACTTTGATGTAGCAATAAAAAAAAAAAATTCTAACAGTTATTACCTTAGCCACTGGTGAGAAGCTTTCATGAAAATATACCCTTTCAACTTGATTGTAGCCTTTTGCTACTAATCTTGCCTTGAATCTGTCAACTCTTCCATTTTCCTTTAATTTCACCTTGAATACCCACTTGCATCTTATAGGCTTCTTGCCTACTGGTAATTTTGTGATCTCCCAGTTTTTATTTTTTTCTAAAGCTTCAATCTCTTCATTCATAACCTTCACCCATCTTGGATTGATCTTTGCTTCCTAGTATGATCTTGGCTTCTGCACCTTAGATAAATTGGAAACAAAACATATATGTGCATTTGATAAGTGTTTCGGTACAATGTATGGGTAAGTAGAATGAGTGTATTTGGTTAGTTTATTGACATTTAGAGGTTTTTGACAACTTGGTATGTCATGTTCAATGTTTAACACATAATTATTCATCCAATATGGAGGTTTTCTCAATCTTGTGCTATGTCTAATAGGGACGGTTTTAGGTGTAGGTGTGGGTAAAGGTGAGTCACTGACTTGCAACTGTTCTTCATCATTCTCGGATTCTACTTGTGTATGCTTAATAGGATTATCAAAGACATCATCCTCTTATATGGATTCATTTGGGTTATCTAGTACGATTGATAAAGGAATTTGATTGTTTGGGGTTATAATGGCATAATTTTCCTTGGTTTCAAAGGGATAGATATGTTCATGAAATATGACATCTCTAGACATATACATTCTGTTATTGTCTAGATCATATAATTTGAATCCCTTTTGTCCTGGTGAATGTCCCAAGAAAATACTCCTAAAAGCTCTCAGAGAAAACTTGTCCTTATGAGGTAGAGTATTTGTTGCAAAACATAGACGTCCAAAACATTTAAGGTTATCATCAGAAGGTTCCTTTTTGTGCAAAATCTCATAAGGAGTTTTCCATTTTAGGATAGCTGTAGGTAGTCAGTTTAAAAGAAAAGTGGCATGTAAGATGGCTTCCAAGTATGGATCTATGTCTCCTTTCTATTATCCCATTCTGTTGAGGTGTGTAAACATAGGATTTTTCATGCATACTCCAAACTCATTTAGAATCTGCTGACATTTCTCTTCCACAAACTCCAATCCATTATCAGTTCTAAGCTTCTTAAATGATTTGCCAAACTAATTTTTAGCCATGACAATAAAATTCTTCAAAATAGATGCAGTTTGACTCTTGTTTTCCATCAAAAAGGTCCATGTACATTTGCTTAGATCATCAACCACTATGAGGAAATAATGTGCTCCTGTCATACTAGGATGTCTATATGGTCCCCATATGTCAACATGAATTAATTCAAGATCATCATTGGCATTGTTGCTACTTTATGAGAAAGGTAATCTAGTTTGTTTTTGTAAGGGGACAAATATTACAATCAACAGAAAATTCAATCTCTTTTATAAAAGGTAAATGCTTAAGTACAATGTCTAAATTATGTCACAATCTTTAATGCCATGTGGGAATATTGACATCAACTACATTATTCAAGCAACAAACATTTGCTTTACTAGGTACTAGGTTGAGAAAATTGCAGTATTTATGGATAACTTCTGGTGTGAATGAACTGGAATCAAGTATGTATAGGTTTACCTTCAATTTTTCCCACTCTAAGGACTCTATTAGTCTTCAGGTCCAGAAAAATGTAGAACTTTGAGTAAACTCTACAACACTAGAATTCCCTTTCAGCTAACTTGCTCACTGACAGTAGGTTGTGTTTAAAACCAGGAATATATAGAGCATTTTTCAACTTCACATTATCATATAGAATCACATCTCCATATGACTTGACTTGTTTAATAGTTCCTTCACGTAGATGAACAAAAAACTTTCTGGTTAAAGGTTTTTACAAGGTGAATGAATGCTTAAATGCGTATATATGATTAGTTGCACTAGTATCCACAATCCATTCATCTTTATATTCATCAGATATAGGTTCAAGAACAGAGTTACCTGCAAAATCCGAGAGCTAGGAAAAATTCACTTGTTCTGGCATTGCCACCTGCTTTCCTTTAAGAATCTTGGCAATCTCCTGTTGAAGCATCTCTGTGATTACAGGTGACCACTTCATCACTGACTCTTCCATATCATCACTGTGGTTATCTTCAAGAGGATTGTTAACCATGTTGACTTGCCCTTTTGCAGCTCTGTCATTCTTCGACTGTTTATACCAATTTGGGTACCCATGAAGTTTAAAACAAGTATCCTTAGTGTGTCCTCCCCCTTGCAATAATCATAGCTTCTATCATCTTTCTTCTGTAATGCCTTTTTCTTATAAGAATTAGTTTTGTTACCATCAGCTCTAGATCTCATTCCATTAACCATCATAGCACTCACTCTAGTATTTTCTAAGAAATTTGTTTGTACACTCTTCTGTTTCTCTACCTGCAGAATCATTGCATATGCTTTATTAACTGAAAGCATAGGTTCCATAACTAGGATTTGGTTCCTAACATTATCATAACTTTCATTTAAACCCATAATAAATTGTATAAGTTTTGTATGAGATATAATGTCCAGAAAGTTTCCAATAGCATTACAAGTACAGCCTCTTATAGCACCACAAGAACATTGCGGAATATGCTGTAAAACATTTAATTCTTCCCATAATTTCTTCATTTTATTGTAATACATGAAAATAGATGAATTACCTTGCTTCATAGAAGAAATCTATCTTTGAATATGGTCACCAAATTGCTCCTCTAGTTCTTTCTAGAATTGTCTAGCAGAAATAGAGTAAATAAAGGTTTATGTTATATCCTTCTGCATGGAGCTGATTATCCATGAGCTAACCAATTCATCCACCCTTCTCCACTTCGATCTAGTAGCATCATAGGTTGGTTCTACTATGATACCATTAATAAATCCCATCTTGTTCTTAGCCACTAGAGCCCTCATCATGGATTTGTTCTATGTTAGAAAATTGTTATCATTGAGCAACACAGTTACAAGAGCCATTCTTGGGTTATCAGATCCTTGTAAAAACAAAGGATCATCGGAAATTTGGGTCATGTTTGTGGATCTATTTGCAGGATCGACAACTTCATCATCATTAGTCATGACAAAAAATAAAATGAGTAACTAAGCTTCAAAACTAGCTCTGATACCATGAACATAATATGAATAAGAAGTAATGCACTCACTAACTTACTACCATTGTAGAAAGCAAGAATAAGAAAGATACGTAATGGATGAGAAATTTTCTCATTCATTCAACGCGTACAGTAGCTCCAATATATACAAGGTTTTAGCACATAAATTATGTGCTGTAATGATAAAATGACAAAAAAAACTTTTATACAACTCATCATGACTAATGATATACAATATGTATGTCTGAGACAAAAAATAACAATCTTAACTGCTAAGAAAAAGAAATGAAAAAAACAATGGTTGCGTTGCTAGATGCTGCCATAACTGCTGAGCTAAGAACTAAGACCTCATATATTTTAACATGCTAATATCTTAAATGTTGTTTGTTTATTATAGATCTTATGTTACTTTGAACTTGATTGATGATTTTTACTAATAAAATTTGAACTTCGAATATAATTAATAAAAAACATGTTAATTTTATAACTTTTAATAATTATCTTTCAATATAACTTAGAAAGATCACTCTTAATCATTTTTTCCTATGTGATAATTGTAAAAATGAATAAAATTGAGATTTCCTTCAATAATAAGTATAAAGATAGAAATTGGCAATCAAAATTGGTTACTAATAAGTGAAGAAGAATTATATCTTTATTTCTCTGGTGTGTAATGTAAAAAATTAAAACGATATAAAATATAATAATATAAATATATATGTATATAGGAATACCATTGCATCTTCTTTCTTCTTTCTTTATAATTATTGAATGTAGATTTCACTTTTGATGTTAAGACTGGAAGCTTTTTTACTCGAAAAGAATTTTCATCGTAAACAATAAAGATTTTTCCCCTATTTCTAAGGTTGGTAGTTTGGATTTAAGCATATTATATCCATTAATTAAATTTTAAAAATGATCATATATATTAATTATTTAGTGTATAACTTAGTATATTGTAATTTTTTAGTTTATCAAGAAATATAATATACTGAATTATAATTTTATTTTAGTAAATATATTATAAATGCTTTATTGATTAGTTATTTATTCCTTTATTCTTAGTAATTAATGTTTATGTTGCTTTTAAGATAATTATTTTGATTCATATTTTATTTTAGGTACAAGTTGGAGGAAAAAGAACCTAAATGAGCTAAATTAACAGCTTTAGCGCAATTCTTTTAACGTTTGGTCTTATTTGCCTTCGTGGAGTAGAAGGAGGTGAGTTAAGGTAAAAAGGAACAAAGAATAGAAGAATCAAAGTCGTTGTGGAGCTATACGTCTATGTAGAAATGTTCACCCTCGTGTAGTGCATGACCATGTATACGAATGACACAGCCATGTAAGGTACTATGTTAGTCACTGAAAATGTGTATGAAGTCGAATACATTGTTTTAACCTTGTAGAAACATATACACCCATATAAGTGAATTACACGACCATGTATCTTGCCTGTACATATAACTATAAATGTGTATACTGAGAATTCTTAAAAGTTATATATAACCATGTATAATCATAAAACCTTAATTATAAAGTATAAAAGGGCAATTGAGAGGCCAATTAAAGGGGAGAGAGAGATAGAGAGTAGAGATACCAAGTGAAGTAGATTCCTCACTTTAGACACATGTTTTGAAGAGCTATGAGTAGTTCCTTCGAGTTCAAAGGGGATATCGAGTCCTATTAACAAGTTTGGGCATTAATCAATCCTAATGATTTTTTTAATCTCTATTTTGTAATTGATTATATTATCTGGGGTTTAATTTTATGGTTTATGTATGTATGATTTTGATTAAGCCTGCTAGATTATTCATGTAATAGCCCATTTTCATTACTGAGGGTTAGAGCCTTAGGCTATCGAGTTACATGCGAAATATCATTGAGAAATTAGGAAATGCATTTCATTCACATGCATACCATTAGCATACACATATGAATTATAATTTGTACACATTACAAAGATAGTATAAGCACTCAAGACATATTCCAAGGTATGAAATATTTAAAATGAACATGATATGAATTGTGAATTGTTATGCCTTAAATTTTGGTTTGATTGGATTACAATTAGTAATTGGAATTAATTGTTATTAATTAGAAGAGTGATGAATTAATATGTACATTTGGACTAGAAAAAATGCCAAATGGTAAGATAAATTGATAGATGAAAAAATTAGGATGACTAAGCCTATATATTAAGTGACATTTGACATAAATAAAGAAGTGACAAATGGACTAGTAATTAATTAACAAATTAATCAATTATTGAATGACAAGTGGACCAATAGTAGCATATTAAGTGGGAAAATGGCTTACAAGCCAAATGACACATGCCTTGATCAAATGAAGACACATAGCACCTAATGAAAAAAGTTACAGCAAAGATAATTTCTATTGTCTTCTTCTTGTTTCACCACTAAAATTGTTCCTATCTTCTCTCTGAATTTTGGTTTAACCCTAGCTAAAATTACTACACAAGAGTTAGACTTTTATTCTTCACAAAACAACCACGAAATCAGCTCATCGTGGTCTTCTTCTTGTTGCCAAAAACTAGCTCTTTTTCACCTTGAAATTGTGTTGATCTTGCTTACATAGAGGGATAAGTTACCTTGATGTTTTGAGCTGAAATTGGAAGCTTAATAAGTAAGTAGAAATCTGATCTTTATGGCATGTTTAATAGAATCTGAATGATGATTGATTTGGAATAAAATGTATATATGATGTTGATGATGAAGTGTGCTGTAATATGTTGGATGAACTTAGATGTTTTTCTGCTTTGTTCTTGGTGTATGACAAAAGTGGATTATAGGTTATTATTGGATGAATTGGACTGGAATTTGAAGGATAAAGAAGGTAAATTTATGCTAAAGAAAGATTTTAATATAATGTTCTTGAACTGAGAAAGAACTAGGACTATATGCATGTTAAATAATGATAGTTTTCTGTTTTGGTTTTTAATGCATTAAAGACCATGATTTATGAGTTATCAATTGAATGATTTTGAGCTAGATTTGGTTTTTAATGCATTAAAGACCATGATTTATGAGTTATCAATTGAATGATTTTGAGCTAGATTTGGAAATGATATTGATGAGGAATTGGAGTCTAATTCAGGTCTGAATGAGGTATAATTGATGGACTACAAAGATGTTTTGAATTTAGTATAAAGATGATAAAATCTGAAAAACTAATGAAGGAAATGGATGGGAACCTTCGGACCCATCCCACGATTGTGGGAAGCCATACACAATCGTGGGAATCATATGAAAGTGAAGAAAATGTTATTTTTTAGTACTGAACCAGTTAAGGATAACGTAATTTACTATGATACATTTGGACTTGATTGAGGCTTAAAATGAACCTAATTTGATGTTGGATTAGTTAGTTAAATATTTAATAAGTTGAATTTGTTAAATGATGTTATAACTTAAGGAAAAGATATTTTGATATCAATGTATCTAAGTTTGGAATTTAAGAGTGTTAAAGGAATGAAGATGTTCTTATGAATGCAAATGTATTCCAAAGGATATAACTAATACATTAGGAATGAATGAATAAGAATTGTGATATTGTGCGATTGTTAACTGACCATTTCACCACAATAGCTTAAGCTTTGTGTGAGGCCAACTCAATTGGTTTTATATATTTTCTAATACACCCCTCAGGTGAAAGTCCTTTGGGCTTAAAACTTGCACAGGCCTACTTTACCTCGTGCTTAATTTAATTAGATGAGAAATAGGTGGGTGGTAGGATTCGAACTCATAACCACTTGGTCATAGAGGCTTTGATACCATGTTAAGCGACCATTTCACCGCAATAGCTTAAGCTTTGTGTGAGGCCAACTCAATTTTTTTTATATATTTTCAAATAGTGATTGTGTATAATACTAGGAAAGAATTAGTGGATGTATGGTTAATGAATTTAGCATAATCAAGTGTTTAAGGTATTAATTTAATTACACACTAGATGTGGACAAGCTATGATGTGAACAAGCTATACTATATGAATGATCAAGAATTGTAATTAAGGATACATACCTGAAGAAATTCAATTGAGCATGCATTGGACATGACACATACACACACAAACACACAGACACAGACAGAATATATATATATAAGTTATTGCAAAGGATCACCCTTTATAATTATAATGGAATTTTCATCATTATTATTATGAGTGATTTCTTATAATTCTTGATGCTTCATATGTTAGTGATTTTGAAGGCTTTAATCTAAGCTATGGAACAAAGTTTTCACATTTAGCATAGCTAATAGTACCAAAACTTGATTGGATGTTAACTTTTGCACCCGATACTCTATTGAGCGCTTTCCTAGTTCACTAGTTTTGATGAATTTTAAACTACATGATCCAAATTTTTCTTTCCTTAACCTTTAGCCCCATTATAACCTTGAAAGTCCTTTGATACGTGTTATGCATATGAATCTTTAGTCATAAATGTCTTAATCATGAAAGGTGTTTAAGTATATCCATAGATTGATATTGTTTTCTAAATACAACTTGTTAAAGTCTACTCTTAGATTTCTTAGTTTTTTTAAGGAAATGGTTGTTGATTAATCATGAGTAAAAACATTGAATGTTCAATTCTTACCATAGTTTCTTAAATTTATTCCTCTTTTTTTATGACCGCCTATTCTTTAGAATATAGTTAAGGAGGAAGTGTTTTGATTTTGATAGTTAATTTTTCCTAAAGACAAGAAAAAACTAAGTGTGGGGGAACCTAATAAATGCTTGATTGATTATATGTTTATTCCTAATGCTTAGTGATTGATGTTATGTTATGCCTAAGATACTTATTTTGGTTCATATTTTGGTTTATGTAAAAAATGGAGTAACAAGAAAAAAAAGAGTTAAAATCACATCCTTAATGCCATTCTATTAATGATCGATCTTATTTGCTTTCATGGAGAAAAAGGGAAATGAGTTAGGATGAAGACAGGACAAAGAATGGAAGAATTGGAGTCATTGTAACTTACACGACTATGTATGGGAATGTGTAACTTGCTGGAAATATGTACAAACTCGAAGATGTTGTTCCAACTAACTATGTAACCTATATGTCTATATGAAGACTTACATTGTCATGTATCTTGGTCGTGTAGTCAACTATGAACTTGTAGCTTAGTGATTTATTGCAAATTGATAACCATGTATAATCATGTAACCCTAATTTTACAGTATAAAGGGGAAATTAAGAGGCTAAATAGGGTATAAATATAGATTGAAGACACAAAAGAACGCATATTCCTTTCCCTTTTGAGATTTATAAGTAACTAATCTTCTTCTTCCCAGTTTAATAGGGATATCAAGGCTAGTGAACTTGTTTGGGCATTGATCAATCTTAGTGATGTTGTTCTTAACTTTCTTTTTGAAATGATTATGTTATTTTGTGCTTAAAGCTTGGATTTATGTGTGAGTGATTTAGTTAGACCTACTGGATTAATCATGTATGGATTTACTGCCAAAATCAAGATTATAATCTGTAATTGTTGTAAATTTGATTCATCTAGTAAACTAATGGTCCTACATAATTAGGAATAATATAGAACAGTTTAAATGACCTAAAATTTTGTGGTTATTGCTTAGATTAACTTATTTTCTTAACCCCTAAAATAACTATGACATCAAATTTGGAGAGTTTATTCTAGGTTATCTAGTAACTAGAACTAATTAAAGAGCTTGTTTTAATTAATTACAATCTAAAGTAAAATTAGGGTTAATATAGTTTGCTATTAATCTATAGCTAATAGTTTCAAAGAGAGATACGAGAACAATGTGATGAGTGATTATACACATTCGTGTAAAGATTAAGATTGAATCACAAATTGGACTTAAAACCCTTTAATTAACCGTTGTAGTTTTATATTTTATATTTTATTTTTTGACTATTGTTTAGCTTTAGTTTATTGTATTAATTGAATTAAGGCAAACCT
>JAOSBO010000006.1:11014033-11026095 GCA_027563915.1 Erythroxylum rotundifolium | reverse complement strand
TTATAATTAATTAAAATATTGTAATTAATTAATTAATTACAATATAATTAATTAAAATATTAATAATAATTAATTAATTAAAATAGAATTTATTTAGTAATTAAAATATAATTAATTCATTAATTAAAATATAATTGATTAATTATAATTAATTCATTAACTAAAATATAATTGATTAATTATAATTAATTCATTAATTAAAATATAATTAATTAATTAAAATATGATTCCTTCATTAATTAAAATACAATTAATTAATTAAAACATAATTAATTAGTTACAATATAATTAATTAAAATTAATCACAATATTTTAATTAATCAATATATTGTAATTGATTAATTACAATATAATTAATTAAAACATAATTAATTAATTAAAATATAATAAATAAATAAATTAAAATATAATAAAATTTTTATTTCTCAATATTTTTTACAACCCAACCACCGTCAACGGTAATGGTAATCATTCTTTCCTCTTAACAATCCATCATAATTATAATGATAACATCCATTCTCATTCCTCACTATATTCATTCTCATTCCTATTACCATTCTCTCGTGCCAACCAACCGCCTTCTAAGTAATGAAAAGATCATTCACCTTCGAAAATGAAAGTTGAGATAGACTTAAAAATTAGTGAAAATTCTAATTTCCAAGAAGTTGAAAAAATGGTAGTGAATCCTAAAACTGGAACATTGAGCGAGTTAGGGGCACCAAATTTCAATAACCCCATGTGTAAGATTTCTAGATGTTAAGATAGATTTTGAACTAAATTTTTTTTTATTCATTTACCCCTTATCTTTCATGGTCTTATAGGTGAAGATTCACACAAATACTTGAAAGGATTTCAAGTTGTCTGCTCTAGAATGAATCCATAAGGAGTGACAAAAGAACAAATTAATCTCATAGCCTTTCCATTCTCATTAAATGATACGCAAAAGGATTGGCTAGATTTTCTCCTATATAGCTTAGTGATAACATGAAATGAGATGAAAAGGATGTTATTGGATAAGTTATTTCTTGCATCACGAGCAGCCAATATCAGAAAAAAGGTATTTGGAATAAAACAATTCTCTTCAGAAACATTTTATGAATATTGGAAGAGGATTAAGCAGTTATGTATAAGCTGCCCAAACTATCAAATTCTTGACTAATTATTTAGTACTTTTATGAAGGACTAATATCTAGAATTATGGTAGATAAAACTTATGGACAAACAAGTTGATGAAACTTGTGAAGTTATGGAATAGGAATACAAAACTGCAATCGGTTGGACCTTAGATGGCATAAAAAACATTACCCTAACAATTTACAGGCACAAGATTCTTTTAGAAGAGAATGTTAAACTAATAAGGGAACCCCAAAGAAGACTCAATCCAATAATGAAAAGATGTGGTAATGAAAGAAATTTAAAACTTTTAGATGCAGCTACAATCTATTTGATCCTATATAGTGAATGGGTAAGCTCAATGCATGTTATGCTAAAAAAAGATGAGACAATAGTGATGAGAAATTAGAATAATAAGTTGGTAGCAATGAGGGTACAAAATGGGTGGCAAATGTGCACAAAATTGAAGTAGTCAATGTAAAGGACCATTTCCTATCACCCTTTGTAGATCAAATGCTAAAAAGACTTATTAATAAATCATGTTTTTTATTTTTGGATGGTTTCTCATGTTACTACCAAACAACCATTGCTTAAGAGAATTAGCAAAAGACCACATTAATATGCCTTTTTGGAATGCATAACTTTAAGAGAATGCCCTTCAATTTTTTTAATGCTTTAGGTACATTTTAAAGGTGTATGATGAGTATATTTTTTGAGTATATTAAGAATTACATTGAAGTATTCATGGATAATTTTAATGTTTATGGAGATTCATTTGATGATTGCTTAAATTATTTATCTATTAAAAGATGCATTAAAATATTGATGTTGAATTATGAAAAATGTCATTTCATGGTTGATCAAGGCATCATTTTGGGACATGCTATTTCATCCAAAGATATAGAAGTTGATAAAGCTAAAATGGGTTTAACTATGAACTTACCTTACAAATGTTACTAAAGTTTAATATTTTCTTGGACGTGTAGGATTTTTTCACAGTTTTATTAAATACTTTTCCAGTATTGTGAAACCAATGTTAAAGTTACTACAAAATACGCCTCATTTAAATTTGTAAAAGACTATCAAGAGGCTTTTGACAAACTTAAAGTATCATTGACAAGATTGCCTATTATTCAACCATCAAATTGTGATTTACCATTCAAAATCATGTGTGATGCTAGCAACTATGCAATGGGAGCTGTTTTAGGCCAAAGGATTAGAAAATAAAGTCATTTCATCTATTATGCCTCGAGAACATTAAATTTTATCTAATGTAATTATTCTACAACTGAGAAGGAGCTTTTAACAATCATTTTTTATTTAGATAAAATTGGATTTTTTAGCTTTAAATTTATTGTGTATTTTGACAATGTGGCACCAAAATAACATTTAGAAAAGAAGGAGTCTAAATAGAGGTTGATAAATGGATTTTGCTACTTCAAGAGATTGATTTAACAATAAGGGATCGAAAAGGAGCAAAAAATTCAATAATAAATTATTTTAATAAGTTGGTAAGGGATGGAGATATTTTACCTGTCCTGAAAATTATCTTAATGAGCAATTGAACCAAATGAAAGTTATGGTTCTATAGTAAGCAAACCTTGTTTATTATTTAGTTATTGGAATTTTACCTAATTACATTAGCAAGGTTAGGAAGGAAAAGGTAATAAATGAGGCAAAATATTATGTTTAGGATGAACCATACCTGTGGAAGTTTTGATCTAATCAAATTATTAGGCATTGAGTGTCAAACGATGAACATCATTCCGCCTTAGTTTTTTGGCACATATTAAAGTTTCATATTAGGTCAATAGCTAAAGGTAGAATAAATAATCAAATAAAGAATTAGAGGCATCCCGAAACATGCAAGCAAAAAGCTCAAATATCAACTTAAAAGGGCATTGTGAACTTAAATTGCTCCACAAGCACAAAGGATAAACTTTAATGTTATCCTTACATGTATATACATGTGCCTAAAAATGTGACAACTTACCACCAAACAATGCAAAATCCTCGTAAACTTTCTCATTATCATATAACAATACAGTAAAACATGATCAATAAATTCTTTTTTGAGAATTCAACATAAAAATCTCGTTTAAGCAATAATCATGCAATATATAATAATAATAAACTATATGAAATAGCAAAACAGTATGTTTCTCCTGTATTTCTAATTAATTACACAAAAATCCACTTGATTGTAGCTTTAAAAAAATTTAAACTTTTATAGAGATAACTGTATTTACTTAATGTAATAAATTTTAAAAATTAAAAAATCTTACTTTATGAATTAATAAGACCCAAAAATAACCCAAAATAACTTAAGAGATCATTTCGTGAATTTTGAAATTTGAAACTTTTATTTTTTGTCTTGTAAGGTGTTGATGTTAAAACTACTTATGACAAGCAAGTGAATGCACTAAACATTCCAAGCCTCATGTCACCCTGGACGCTTGAGATGTGTGCAATATATGCACATGAAATATATAGACACATAACCTACTTTATGGCATATGGATTTCCTGCGTTAGATGTGCAAGACCCTTATAGTGCATGTGGGACACATACCTGCATGCATCCATTGCTTGATGACTCATTTACTTTGTGCCTTTTAAGCATAGCAATGCATCTACCCCTTTATGGAGCATGTGTAACATGTGCCAGATGTGTAATGACGTGCCTCACTTTTGTGGTGTATATGTTGCGTGCACCAGACATGTGTCCTATAATTGTTACTTTATACACCAATGTCTGGCATGTATAGGATGTACACACTAAGGGTGTGCTTGTTTAATGGGTATGAGGAAAGAGGAATGGGTATGGAATGAATGGTAGAGTTTAGTAAGGAATTATCATTAGAGAGTCATTATTTTGATTACACATTTTCAGGCCTTATTCCATTCCTCTCGTAATTTAGAGGAATGGGAGTCATTACTATGTATTTTTCACACTCGTTTTTTACACGAGTTTCCTCCTTCACTCTCTACTCATTCTTTCCCTATAAGCAAGTAAATAGCAGTACCCATCTTCGATTGAATCTCTCTTACAAACCACAATTTTTCTTCTATCTGATTACTCTTGCTTCCATCCTCCATAAACTAATCTCAGGCCACATAGAAACACTCGAAACTAAGAAGGAGCACTAATAATTTTCTTTCGTCCTTTCTTCTTCACTTTTTTTGTTAATATGATTGCATATTTCTCTCTCTTGTTTTAAAGGGTAGAATGTGGGTAAATATTTAGAGGTATTGAGACCATCCCTAAAAGAAGAAATTGGAATACAGGTTATACGAACATTTTATAAGGCCAAGAGCATGGTTTTGAAGGTGAAGCTAATGCAAACAATATAGCAGGAAGAATTATGAGGGTTATAAAGGTTAGGCCTTAGACCGAGCTCGGGTAAGGCTCGGTCAACTCAAGCCTCGTCTGTTGACTTTGGGTTGTGCCAGGCTTAGGTCTAGTTGCCACCTTAAATAGTCTAAGAGACATACATAGCCATAGACACGACAATGTATCCTTTATTTGCTTCAAATCTTTTTTTATGCCATGTTTTCATTTGAATTCTTCTCCTTTTAGTCCATAAAGGAAATTATAACCAATAAATGCACTTGAAGCAAATTAGGCGCCAAATATATAATAAAAATATAAAATATCAAGCAAAATAATTCAAATATAGGTATATAAATATGGTCAAATATGCATCAACAAACTTAAATTTTTTCTATTGAAATATGTGTCAACTTTGATACACCATAACTTTTAACTAACGTTGAGTTATGGGGCCTATTTACTCTAATAAGGTCATTGTAAGCCAGTTCCCAAGCTAAAATTCCATCTTTTTTCACTGTTTTAAGTATTAAAGATTTTTTACTTTTTTTAGTAATTTTTTCAGTAATTTTTTCCTATTATTAGGACTCTAATTTATTACCTTTTATGTTTTTTTGATTTTTTAAGGTATTTAAGGGCTTGTAACTATTTGCGCAAACTTAAATAAAAAGATATTTAATTTTTCTCCATTTATTTTCTCACAATTTTCATGTTTTGCTATATTAGTTAGTATTATAGTATGATGATAACTGGTGGCAATGATAATGATCTTGGTGTCAATGAATAAGAGGCTTGGGCCCCACTTGGGGATGAAATGTTACAAAAAATGGAGCAACATCTTAATCAATAAGTGGATCTCAAATTCTTAAGGTTTTGAGGAATGCTTTGATGAAACTGTAAAATGTTTGGAAGCTTTCAATATTGATGGATATAAGAGGTAGAATGGTAATAAAAGACTAGGGGTGGAGATGGCTTGTGGTGACCCTATTAACATACCTATTAGTGTCCATCGATAATTTGTCTATGATAATGATTCAAAAGAAGATGATGATTTTAAACTAAACTGGTTTGAAAGTTATCCACCATATGAGGGTTAGAGAAGAAGAAACGCCTATAAAGATAATGGTAGGAGCGCAGGAGATTTCAGTTTAAATGTAGACATATCATTCTTTAATTGAAGCCTAAGAATAGAGGAATTTTTTGATTGAATTATAGAGATTGACCAATTCTTTTATTACCTAGAAACTCTACCAAAGAAACAAGTCAAACTAGTGGCATGTAGTCTAAAAGGGATGATACCTACATGGTGACAACATATTCAATCTAGAAAGGAACAAGAAGGTAAGGGTCATATCCAACTTGGTATAGAATGAACCTTCTTCTTAAAAAAGAATTTCTAACCCTAGATTATGAGTAGATCTTGTTTCAACAATATCATCATTACCAATAAGTCAATAATTTGTTTATGAATATTTTACAGAGTTTATGAGGCTACCAGATTGGACTAATCTTCTTGAATCTAGAGGGCAATAGGTTGCTAGATATTTGGAGGGATTAAGACTAAGTGATAAAATTGGGGTTTAGGTTATATGAAGCCAATAACATGAATTTAAAGGAAAAATTAATGCAATAAGAACACATAAAGAGGAATTTTGAGGTTTATAGGGTTGTAAGGTTTTATGAGAGGCTTGAGACTATACAAAAGAATCTTACTCATGGTAATAACAACAATAGATAAGCTAGGATAACAAAGCTACAAGGAAACATCATGTGAGTAAAAGGAAAGATAAGGAAGTGAAGAGGATAGAGAATCCATATGTAAAGACTACTGTAGGAAAGTATTTTATCCACAACTAGCTAGGCATAAGTTAATTAATTGTTATTTAAGAGAAACTATGAATATTTTAGAAAGGGAAGAAGATAATGAGGGTATTTATTATAAGGAAGATGGTAATGAGGAAGAGAAGTAGGAAGTAGGAGGGGCAGGCTTATATTGTAAGGAGAATGATGTTTACTCCTAAACAAATCATATCAATCATCATTAATTATTTAGAACCAAATGCACCATTAATAATAAGGTGTTTAGTGTTCCTGTTGATAGTGGGAGCTATAAGAAATTAATTGGGACAAAGACTATGAAGAAATTAAATTTATCAGTGGAAAAGCATCCTAACCCTTTTAAAATTATATGGATCAAGACAAGTGCAAGAAACATAGAGGTGACAAAATGTTACAAGGCGTTTGTAATCACTAGAAAGGTAGAAGTGACATAGCATTGCAAGGTGCCTTTCTCCATTGATAAGTACCATGAAAATGTCTATTGTGATATTGTTAAGATGAATATTTTCATTTATTGTTTGGTAGACCATGAAAATATGACAGAGAAGTGTAAAATTCGAGATGGATCAATATGTATAGGATAGAGAATGATGGTATAAAGTACAAATTATTTCCAATAAAGACCAAGGGACTTTACCTCAAAGGAGTGCCTTTTATCAATGATTCATAATATTGAGGTAGAGATCAAAAAGACTAGACAAGTCCATATATTGATTATTAAATTGTGTTAATGAAAAAAATTGAATTGTAAAGGGAGGAACATTTAGAACCAGTATGTTATTCGTTATAGGAAGTTAAATAATTGATGCCTAATTAGCTACCCCTAATGAGAGAGATCCAAAATATTATAAATCTCATCCCAATTGCAAGTTTGCCTACTCTACCATATTACATAATAAACATAAGGGAGAATGAGAGTATAAAAGAGAAGGCATAAGAGTTACTAAAAGAGACTCATTTAGGAAAGCATGAGCCCTTAGGTTATTCCTACCTTATTAATACCAAAAAAATATAGGAGTTGAAGGATATGTATAAAAAGTAAAGCCATCAATAGATTATTGTAGGTTATAAATTCCCTTATTCCAAGGTTATTTGACAGGCTAGACAAATTGCATGGTGCCTAATGGTTCTCAAAGATTGACTTAAAAATGGCTACCATCATATGGGATTAGGCTTGGAGATGAATCGAAGACATCATTGAATACGAAAAGGGATTATGTGAATAGCTAATGATGCCCTTCAGATTGTCAATATGCCCAAAACATTCACGAGATTGATGAACTAAGTACTAAAACCATTTATTGGCAAATTTGTAATGGTGTGCTGAGATGATATCCTGATATATAGCCCCTTTGAGGAAGAGTATTTGTTACAACTGAGATAAAAATTAACATCCCTATAGGAGAATCAATTGTAAGTTAATTTTAAGAACTACAATTTTCTAACTAATAAGCTACTATTTTTAGGATATATTGTTTCTTTTGGTTGAATATGGAATGGTGAATCTAACATTAAGGTTATAAAAAAACTAGCCTACTTTAATAAATATATCAGAATTTGGTAGCGTTTATAGGCTAGCAACTTTTTATTCAAGGTTCATTAAAATTTTTAGTATTGTTGTTCCACCTATGATAGAATGCTTAAAGAAGGGCACATCTTAGCAAGCTAAAAGGTAACCGACAGTTTTATAATTCTAAAAGAGAAATTATGCATTACTCATGTCTTTGCATTACCAAAGTTTTTGACAAGATGCTAAAGAGATATTGTGATTTAATTAGAGTTATAATAGGATTTGTCTTATCCCAAGAAAAGAGATCAATCACCGTTTTTAATGAAAAACTCAATGATGCCAGAAGGATATAGAGCATATAAAAATAATTCTATTTTTTGATGCGTGCTCTTAAGGCTTGGTAACATTAATTAATTGCAAAAGGGTTCCTACTTTACTCAGATCATAAAACCCTAAAGTATTTAAACTATAAAAAAAGAATTAGTGATGTATATGCAAGGTGGATTTAATTCCTATAAAAGTTTCCTTTCAAGTTGAAGCAAAAGTCAATAATCTAGAATAAAGTAGTAGATGCATTAAAAAAGCAAGCATCTTTGCTACTTACTAAGAGTTATAAAAATTTGGGGTTTAAGCGTCTTAAGTGAGAACATGAATAGGATGAAGATTTCACTCAGTTTTGGGTCAGGTTTCAAATAATCCACTAACAGTAGTTTTTATTTTATATCTAATGTACAAAAACAAACTAAGCTTATTGATAACTTATTTGAGAGATAGGTGACTCGAGATTTGTATAAAGGTGGTTTAGGAGGCCATTTAAGACATAATAAAATACTTGCAACAGTGAACAATGGTTTTATTAGCCCTCATCAAGAAGAGGTGTACAAATTAGTCAAGCGCTTTGCCTATCAAAAAATAAAGGGATATTCTAAGAATACTATATTGTACATGTATTTACCTATCCAGCAAAATATTTGGGCAGATCGATCTATGGATTTCATTTTAGATAGACCTCAAACTTAAAAGGAACTAATTCCATTTTTGTAGTTATTGGCAGGTTTTCCAAAATAGCTCCCTTCATTCCTTGTCGAAAGACTTTTGATGATGTGGGAATTGTCAAATTGCTATTTAAGGAGGTAATTCACCTATATAACATCCCAAAGACAATAAATTTAGATTATCACAACAATTTTTGGAGCCATTTTTTCATATATTATGGAAGTTGTTTGATTTCTTTTTAAATTTTAATAGCACACCCACCCTTAAAATTATAGGCGAACCAAAGCTGCCAACAGGATCCTTGACAATTTGATTTATAACATTTATGGAGATAAACTCAAGTATGGGGATCTTGCTTTACCATAGTCCAAATTTGCATACAATAATGTTGTTTATAGTGTTCCTTGCAAGTCTCCATTCTTTGTTGTTTACATCATTGCACTTTAACACACATTTTATTTGATTAAGTTAATGAGAAGATAAAAATTCTAGCTAAACACATGACTAAATAGATTGTTGATGTGATTAAAGAGGTTAAACAAATGTTAGAAACAATAAATCAATGGTACAAGAAGGCAATAAACAAGCATAAATACTATGAGACTTTTGAAATAGGCGACTAAGTCTTGGTGTTCCTATGGAAGGAGTGCTTTCTAGTTATCACTTAAACCAAGTTGCAGCCTAAGAAATACAATCCACATATAATGCTCAAGAAAAGCAATGATAATTTTTTTATGATTGATCTTCCAAATAAAATAAGAACTTTCACAAAATTAAATATATCAAATGTATCCTTTTTTCATGAATGTAAAGTTTCTTTATGTCCTAACCTACCTTCCAAATCAAGGTCAAGTTGTTTTCAAGTTGATGAGACTAATGCAGACAAAATGGGCCTTAAGTTTATAGATCATCTAAATTGTTGGAAATCCAAATGAATATGAATTTTTGCTTCTGAAAAATGGGTCAACTTTAATGGACTATAACTTTTTGCTAGTATTCAGTTACAAGGTGCATAATATATCAAAAAAATTGATTTAAATCCACTATGATAGATTCATTAAAATTTAATTCTTAAGCCAAACTTTTATTATTTTTCCAACGTTTCATAATATTAAATATTTTTTATTTTTCATGAATTATGTTTTATATATTATTATGACTCTAATTCGTTACCTTTTATGTTTTTAGGATTTATAGAGGTGTTTGAAGGCTTGTAACTTTTTGTGTAAGATTTGATAAAAAGATATTTAATTTTTCTATTTATTTTCTCTCAATTTTTACATTACACTATGCCAATTATGTTGGTTTATACCTTACAGTCAATCGGTTTGGTTATAGTTTAGTAACTATTATTTAAAGACATTCCTTATCTTATGCATATTTAGATTTGTATGATAAAGTCTATAGGATAATTATCCATTTCAAATGAAATTATAATTATAAAAATGAGATTCATATTGTAATTATGTATTATCCCTAAATTGTTCCTAGTCATTGTTTTATTAAGACTGGATTTTAATAAAATGTAAAAAGAAAAGCACACATTATTAGGGAGACAAAATAGGGAAAAAGAAATCTTTAGTCTTCAGATTCTTAAATTCCAACTTTTCTGCATTTTGGAATTGTGCATTTTTCATTATGTCTTTCAATTTTAATTTAATTTTCCAGATTATTTTCATTAAAAACAATTTCATTTCTTAAACAAAGTTTGATTTAAATTAAGTAGTGTCTGGGCATTAATCCCTGTGGGATTGATATCTGCTTACTAACTATAACTCACGACCCATACACTTGTTGTTTTTTAGCAAAAAAATTAGTAGATTTTGCATAGATTACACACTGAATAAGTTTTTAGCGTCATTGCCTAGGATTGATTGTTTAGCATCGTGTTGAATTTTGATTACTTTGATTTAAGAGTGTTTTGATACTTTTCCTTATGTAATTGTAAGTGCATGAACACAAGGAGTACGCAAAGATCGAAAGAGGTTATTGAAGACAAATTTCTCGACATTAAAAGGAACGAAAGAGAATTACGAAGGGCAAAGCGTCCAAATTTTCATAACAAGATATGGCTAAAGAAGGAGAATAAGGAGGATTGGAGAGGACACTGATGGATTTCATGAGGCCAAGATTCAGTTAAGGAGTTGCAAGACTAGTGGTCCAAGTGAATAATTTAAAGATAAAGATGGAACTCCTCAACATTTTACAAAATATTGTGCAGTTTTACGAGCTATCCAATGAGAATCCAAACACCCATATCGCCAATTTTTTGGAAATTTGTGACACGTTTCAGTTCAATAGAATCTCCGATGATGCGGTGAAGCTAAGACTATTTTCCTTCACATTGAAAGATTAGGCGAAGGCGTGGTACAATTCACTAAACAGATTACCACTTGGGAGCAACTTGCCTAAGTGTTCCTAGCCAAGTACTTTCCATTGACAAAGACGACGAGGGTTAGCAAAGCAATCAAAATTTTCCAACAAAATGATGGAGATACTCTCTATGAAGCTTAGGAGAGATTTAAAGAATTGCAGAGAAGTTGTCCCCATCACAACCTTCCAAGGGAGTTCCTATGACAATTGTTTAATAAAGGCGTGATTTCGAGCATGAGAGGAACCATCGATGTAGCAGCTAGAGGTTCATTGATGAGGAAGATTGTGGATAACTCATGATCTTTTGGAGGAGTTGGTGAGCAACAACTGCATATGGTCAAGCGAGAAGATCAGACAGGGACAGAAGGAGCAAAAAGATATGATACCTATTGACTATGTTACTACTTTGTAAGCTTAAATTATGACTTTTACGAAGTAGCTGAACAATATGCAAGAAGCATCCTCCTCTACAATGAAGGCGATGCAAGCACAATGTGAGTTATGTGGGCAGAACAACCACAACCTAGCGAAGTGTTTTCTACTGGAAGCTAGTGGTGTTGAATAGGTAGGTTACCTTGGGCAGCCCCAGAAAGGTAATAATCCTTATTCCAGTACTTATAATCCAGGGTGGAGAAACCAACAGAATTTTTTGTGGAGCAATAACAATGCAGGTGGTCTATTGAGACCATAAGGACCTCCGAAGTGTTACCAAGATTGACTCGAATCCATGGAAAGCAAATTGAAAAGTTTATGGAGATTTTTGGTTCCACACTGGCAGCTCAAGATGAGAATCAGAAGCAAATGTTAGCTAGCCAGGAGGAAAATGAGAAGAGGATAGAGGCAAAGTTTGATCAGATTGTGAAGAAGCATGCCTCGTCGATCCATAACTTAGAGGTTCAAG
>JAOSBO010000006.1:10955222-10967779 GCA_027563915.1 Erythroxylum rotundifolium | reverse complement strand
GGCATGAATATTTTATCTTTTAGTCGAGCACTATTCCAAGGGTATATTGTGCATGTTTACACAATTAAGAACGTTTTTATTCTTAATAGTGTCAAGGTTCAAGCCTAATTCCAAACTTGGAGAAGTGGGAGGTTGGCAAATTGTAATGGCCCATCTTCCATCACACATTGAGCCTTTGATACTGAGGTGAGTCTGATAGTATCACCGCATGTGATGCTCTTCCCTTTCATTTGCTAAATGCACATGTGCGTATTGTAGGGAAAGGTGATCACTTACCTAAGAAAAATCCCAAAACATTGGCATTCCTGCTAGCACCAGCCTTTAGCACTTCTAAATTTGGGAAAATGATGATTCTGTCTTCTTCTTTGAGGGGGCAGTATTCTAGAGAGTCCTTTGAACTTTCCTTTACACATTGCTTCCAAGTCATGTGCTAGATAGAGGTCCGAGAGTTAGACATGTCCACTGATTGTTTCTCTACGGTTTTAAGGGATTCAACATGGTGATTGTCAGGAGGGCTAACGATTGAGGGGTAGGATGCTGGCTCAAGATCGCCTTATTAAGAGGTGGAAAGGACAATAAATCTTTTATGTTTTTTCCGGAGCTAAAAGCCATAGCTAAAAATGGGGGAGGTTGAAAGAGACATGTGCTGGAGCTTTGAAAAGTAATTGCTAGGCGGGAAGAGAAGAGAGGAAAAAAGATGGAAAAGTCCTTGGTGAGGGTTGACGATAAGAAGTTCAAAACCTAATAAAAGTACTAATAGGGTAAAAAGGAAGGAGGTTGAAGGAAGGAGAAAAGTAGTAAGGAGAAGGAGAGACCGGTTAGGATGGTGGAAAGCCATAGCTGTACTGATATCCTTTATTGAAGAGATCTTACGAAGTACTATTTCAACTAAAAATTTTATTGAAAACGCAAATTTTCAAATTCTTAGTTTTTTAAAGAACTAGCTTTAAAATATGTGAGAACTATAAAAAAAAGAGTTGAAAGGAAAAAAATGTCGGCATCTGGTGTGAACCTTAGCGATAACCATGAGGATTACTGCACCTCTATGGAGGAGGATGACCAATTGGTGCGAAGCAATAGACGGAAGCAGAAGGAGATAGAAGATCATCAGCACTTATTTAAGGGCGAGACTGATGGTGCAGCGGATGGTACAAGATCCTTTCGAGATACTCTCATTGGCAAAGGTCATTTTGAGGAGGGGGTAGGTGCTGATTTTGGTAGAGTTAATTTGGAGGCAATGGATTCCAATGTGGATCCGGGCATGGATTCGGAGTGTGAGGATGAGGAGGATGAGTTGTGCCCAACGATCCGGTTATCGAGATTTGAGAGGGAGAGGCTACATAAACGGTGGAGGAGGTCTTTGATAGTGAAGCTATTAGGGCGGAACATTGGTTACAATTATTTGTCTCGGAGGCTGAAGGAGATGTGGAAACCCGTTTTGCCAATAGAGATCATTGCGATGGATAATGGTTACTTCCTAGTCAAACTTTCTTGCGAGGGTGATTATGATCATGCATTGTTGGAAGGACCATGGATGATAGCAGACCATTATCTTATGGTTTGTCAATGGTGCCCGGAATTTGATCCATATACAGTTAAAGTGGGTAATCTTACAGTTTGGGTAAGATTTTCGTGTTTGCCTATAGAGTATTATGATGAAAATTTTCTTATGAAGGTGGGTAGTAAGATAGGCAAACCTATTCAGGTGGATATGAATACTAGTCTTGTTACTCATGGTCATTTTGCCTGAATATGTGTTGAGGTTGACCTGTCCAAGCCTCTACTTAGCAAATTTAAGGTTCATAGGAGGGTTCCAGTTATCGAATATGAAGGCCTGCATTTAGTATGTTTTGTGTGTGGGAGGTATGGACATGCTTCTGAATATTGTAGTAAGAAGCAATCTGCTGCTCCTAATCATCCTGAGGCAGAAGTGCAGGTTCAGACTCCTGCCCCACCTGCGGAGTTGAATATTAATCCGGCAGTTCTTAAGGACTTTGGAGCCTGGATGTTGGTGAAATGTGACAAAAGGAGGATGGAAAAAAAGCATGGCCATGTTTCCGGAGCCAAGGGGAGTGGGAAGGGCACTAATGGGAGACTTCAGTTAGGGTACAAAGTGGGGCAGGCCAAGTGCGGCAATCGTTTCCAAATTTTGGAGGAGGACATGGAGGTTGATGGGGATAAGGAAAATAATAATCCGACTATTGGGGCAGGCATTCAGGGGGTCAGGCGAAGGGGTAAGGATGGTGATAACTCCGGTATGGTTAATAACGAGAAGACTTTACGTGTACAAACTAGTGTTTGGGCGAAACAGACGCCTAAGGATCTGATGAAAGATCATGTTTCTGGAAAGGCTATACCTGCTACTAACAAGGAGACATCTCTTATGCAAAGGGCAGTGTGAACATGTGGTGGTTATTGGGGGTAAAGAGGATGTGCAAGGGCAGAGATGGGTGGTGGAAAATAATAGAACCTTGGTGGATTTAGAGGGTGGTTGTCAGATGGTTTCTTCTGCTTTGGAGCACTTTCAGAACCCTTCTTTGCCACACCCTAGTGCTCCTAATATTTCTGAATTGTTAGAGCAAGAAGTGGTTATGGATACACAAGAGGATGATGCTAAGTTTCGTAATGCGGGTGTGTTGACTGACACTGGAGAGAAGGGTGCCTTGGGTAGTCAAGGTGTAAGGCAGTCTTGACTTTTTGGATTGTCTTGCGGTTTTCTAGGTGCATTTCCTTGGTTTTGTATGGATTTCTTTTTTCCTATTTACTGTTTTGATGATTGTTGCTTCCTGTAATTGTTTTGGAGCGGTATCTCCATCTTTTAGGCGTGCTTTTAGAGAATATAAAAGGTTGTATTCTCCTGATATTTTTTGTTTGTTGGAACCAAGAACTAGTGGTAATCAACCTAATCGTATTTGTAGTCGGCTTGGTTATGAAAATTAGATACGGATTGAGTTGGTGGGATTTAGTGGTGGTATTTGGGTTCTTTGGAATTGCAAGGGCTTTTCAATTCAGTTGATTGATTCTCACCCACAATTTGTTACTTGCAAAGTTTCTATGGATTGTGGGGACGATTGGTTCTTTAGTTGTGATTATGCTAGTCCACAAGTTGACCTTAGAAGACGGTTGTGGACTGATCTTAAAGGCACTTTGCTGGGATCTAATCTCAAGTGGGTTGTTATGGGAGATTTTAATTCTCTGGCCTCGCATGAAGAGCAATGGGGTTACGCTTCCTTCAATGTGGCAAGTTCCCGGGCATTTAATGATTGGATTTTTGAGAATTCTCTGATAAATCTGGGTTACCAAGGTGTTCCCTATACTTGGCAGAAAGGTTTATGTGAACAAAACTTAAAGCTAGCAATATTAGATAGAGGACTCTGTACTACAGATTGGAGATTGACCTTTGCTGATGCTCAAATTTTACACCCTGCCCATTTTCATTCTGACCATTGTCCTTTGATTTTGAAACTTAAAGATGTGGCTACGGTTAAGGAGAAGAGTTTTCGGTTTCAGATTCCATGGCTTACTCATGCTGACCTTCCTGTGGTGGTGAAGGAAAGTTGGGCTCGGGCAAATGACGTTATGATGTCCCTTGAGTTAGTGGCTGCTGATCTTAAGCACTGGAATACAGAAACTTTCGGGAATATTTTTTATAAGAAGCAGAGGCTCATTAGGCGGATCAAGGGGGTTCAGAGGGAGATGGGGGGAAGACGATTACCTCATTTGATTAAGTTAGATAAGAAGTTGAGGAAAGAGCTGGATGAGGTGTTGGCTAATGAAGAACTCTTTTGGTTCCAGCGTTTTAAGGAAGACTGGATCTTATCTGGGGATAGGAACACCCGTTACTATCACTTGGCCACTATGATTAAGCAGAAAAGAGCGGTCATCTCTTCGTTGAAGGATGGATCAGGTACTTTGTTTTCTGAGCCGACAACTTTGAAAAATTTGGTTAGGAGTTTCTTTCGTGACTTATACACTAGTGATTCAGTTTCAGAATATGGTTTGTTGTATGGGGTTGCTAGACCGTCTTTGTCAATGAAAGCTTTGACTAGATTGGAGCAACCTTTTTTAAAATTTGAGATTTTTGAGGCACTTTCGACTATGGGACCTTTTAAAGTTGCTGGTTTGGATGGCTTTCAACCGGTGTTCTATCAAAGATTATGGAATGTTGTCGGAGGTAAGGTGTGTAAGTTTGTGTTGGACATTTTAAAGGGCAGTCCTTTGCCGCCAAATTTGAATGACATTGTTGGTTTTAATACCGAAAGTTGACAATCCGGAGTCTATTACTCAGTTTAGACCTATTAGTCTTTGTAATGTATTGTACAAAATTCTTACAAAGACTATGGTTAATCGTTTAAAGCTGGTGCTGTCGGAGTTAGTTGGTCCAGAACAGTGTAGTTTTGTTCCAGGGAGGCAAGTTGTAGATAATATTGTCATCTATCAGGAAACTTTTCATTCGATGAAACTTGCTAAGGGATGTACGGGGTATATGGCCATCAAGATTGATTTGGAGAAGGCTTATGACAGGTTGAATTGGGATTTTATACAATGGACCCTCCAGACTGCAAATTTCCCTCCTTTATGGGTTACTACTATTATGAAATGTGTTCGGTCTTCCTCGATGTCTATTTTGTGGAATGGGGAGTGGTTGGATGCTTTTTCTCCCTCGAGGGGTGTACACCAAGGGGATTCGATTTCCCCCTACTTATTTGTGCTTTGTATTGAACATTTGGCTCATCTTATTCGAGGTTCAGTTCGTAGGGGTGATTGGAAATCTGTAAGTATTTCAAGAAGAGGGCCGGTAATATCCCATCTTATGTTTGCCAATGATATGATTCTCTTTGTTGAAGCTTCGGTCCCTCAGATGAGAATTATCTTGAATATTTTACATATTTTTAGTCAAGCTTCTGGGCAGAAAATTAACAGTAGCAAGTCTTGTTTGTATGTGTCTCCTAATGTTGATGGATTATTGGCTACTGAGTTATCTAGAATGGCAGGTATTCCATTGGTTGAGAATCTGGGGCGTTACTCAGGAGTTCCTTTAATTCATGGTAGCATGGGTGCTTCTAGTCATCGTTATATTTTAGATAAAATGAAGAGGCGTTTGGAAGGGTGGAGGGCTAAGAGTTTATCGATGGCGGGAAGGGTAACTTTGGTTCAGTCAGTGCTAAACTCTATTCCTATTTTTCCGATGCAAGTGTTTCTTCTACCTGTCTTTGTGTGTCATGAGATTGAAAGACTTTGTAGGGGTTTTTTATGGCATGGTACGATGGATGGTGGTAGATGCCACTTAGTTAATTGGCAGACTGTGCAATTGCCAAAAGCAGAAGGTGGTCATTAGAGGAGTTAAAGAGATGAACCAAGCATTGGTTGGCAAGTTGAGTTGGAGGTTATATCAGAATCCGTCTTCTTTGTGGGCACAGTGTGTAATTAATAAGTATATGGTCGGTTGCCTGACATGGAATTCTGCTTACAAGCCGTGGTCTTCCTTTGTTTGGAAATTGGTGGCCAAAGGTTTTGAAGTGCTCCAAAGCGGTGCTATCATGGATTTATATAATGGGCATTTAACTCGATTTTGGACGGATGTTTGGCTTGAACCGTTAATTAATATTGCCTGTAGAATTATTGATGTCCTTGATTTATCTCTTCCTATTTCATATTTTTGGATTCCAGGTCAAGGATGGAACTGACAAATGTTGCAGGGTTTGATACCTGATAGAGTGCTTGCTAAGATGGCGGCCATCGTTTTGGTTGAGGATGTCTTGGGTGAGGATTCAGTTGCATGCAGACATATTGCTAGTGGTCAATATTCAGTCACTACTGGATATGATTGCTTGTGTGGCAGGAGGAATGAGCTTGACCATGGAGTGTGGACGGTTATTTGGAAAGCTAGGACTACCCAACGTATTCGATTGTTTTTATGGGAAGTAGCTCATGCAAGGATTATGTGTAATGTGGAGAGGAAGAGGAGGAGTTTTGTTGATTGTGATATTTGTGCAGTTTGTGGGGAAAGTGCTGAAAATGTCTTGCATTTACTGAGGGATTGTAGATCGATGAAGGCATTTTAGGAGCTAGTGAATGCTTCGAATGTGCTACCACACTTCTACGAATTGACGGATTCTAAGGATCGGATTTTATCCAATCTAAAACTGTTTTCTGTGCAGGTGGGAGGCATTTCGTGGGATGTATTCTTTGCTGCTACAGTTTGGTTCATTTGGAAGAATAGGAATGATTTTCTATTCAATGGCGCTTCTATTGGACATGTGGAGCTTAAGCTTAAGGTGTTGTCTCAGGCAGAGGACATCCTTAAGGCATGGAGCAACAAGATTGCGGGTGTTATCCAAAATCGTCGATTGATTTTTGTTGCCTGGGAGCCTCCTTCAGCGGATTGGTTAGCCATTAATACTGATGGCAGTGTGATTTAAACAGGGGAAGCAAGTTGTGCGGGAGTAGTTCGTGATGCTGATGGTAACTGGATTGAAGGCTTTCAGCATTTTCTGGGTAATTGTCATTCCTTGGAAGCTGAGCTGTGGGATATCTTGAATGCATTAAGGTTATCATGGAGTCGTGGGTAGAGAAAAGTAGAGATCCAAACTGATTCTAAAACTGCAGTTCAATTAATCCAATCCAACCATCATCTTCCTTTTCGACTTCGGAGTTTGATTCATCACTGTAGGATACTGTTGCAGCGAGAGTGGCAAGTGTGGATAAAAAGCATTCTACGTGAGGCAAACTTTGTGGCGGATACTTTAACAAAATCTGCAGTACATCTTACTAAAGGTTTATATTTGGTTCAACGCCCTCCTCCTCATATCTGTTCTTTACTATCAGCAGATATGGTGGGAGTTGTGTGGCCACGAGTTGTTTCCTAGGGGCTTATACCCTCCTTGTTAAGGAAAAAAAAAAGAGAGAATTGGTCGAAAGAAGCGGAAGCTTTTTTAGCCGAGTGAAGTTTCATTCATCAACCACAAACGAAAAAAAGAAATTGCCTTGAAAATCTATTTGTGCAGCAATTGGAAGCATCCATGACATTACAGTATAGGCATGTAAAGGGCCGTACATGGCCTAAATGTGCTGCGGACTTGGTAGGAGTCAAACCTCCTCGGCTAAATCACTTGTATGAATTGATCTACTCGCAAGACCAGCCTGTACGGCTTCCAGGAATTGATTTCTGTAGTGAGACGTATGTCTGGAACGAAACACAACATAAAATTCACTACTCATTCCTGGAAGAAAGATTGTAAGCAGCTTCTGCACGTGCTTCCTCCAACTTCAGGATAAGCTCCCTCATGAAGGGTGTGTTTGTCCCATGAGTTACTCGCAATATATCAACTGCATTGGTCAGTGATTGTACAGCATCATTTGTGTTACCAAGCAACCTGTAATAAAAGCTGCTAATTTACTTTTAAATGCTTTGGAAAAACACTTCTCTATGTTAGCAACTAAAGGAGTTTGAACTTTTCTGGTCTTTGTTTACTTTGCAATGAGATTTTTCTGGTTATTAGCCATGTTCTTTTGACAGTAAATACATGTACTTGTTTCATTTTTCCTAGCAAGGTCAGACAGCACGGTGATGTTACTGAAAATTTGAATGGTTAGGCATTCCACTCAACCTAAATGCTACAACCTATTTGTAGCAACAATTTCTCAGCTATAAGAGCCTAGGGAAAACAACAGCACTTCATATAAGAAGCGTGCTATTAGTCTTCAGAAAAAACATAACCACGTAAAACTAAGACAAAGATAAACATGAGTGAAGTAATTAACTAAACCTAATGAGATAGACATCTAACCATTCAAGTTTCCCACTGGTGTAATACTGCAATCCAGGCAAAGGATGAAACTTTGGATATACCCCTGCAATGAAACAAATCCATAAGTTCTGGATGCTAACTTCGAAATGATGTCTAAAAGAAAAAATACGGATAATGCTGTTGCTTGAGCTGAAAGATGCACTACTCAGCCAAAAATTTGTATACGATGGATGTCAAGAAATCTCCAATGCATTTAAGGTAATTTGAAAATCATAAACAAATAAATACCACGGGGAAAAGAAAGTAAGCTAATTCAATATGAAAGTGAATATTACGCCACTTCAGGGATAATTTAATTATTTGTATGACTTTGCAGATAGAATTTCCAAGAATATGTCATTTGGTTGCACCATACCAAACTCTCCATGACGAATCAAACAGATTAAGGATACTTATGATGTATTGCCCACTCAGAATCAAGTTGAAGTAGGACATACTCAGATAGACAGGAATAGTCAGTCTGCAATAATATAGTGCCTCTCTCCAGTCTTCTGCCTCCATGAACAACTGAAGAATATAACCCATCAAATTGCATATAGGAAAATTTAGTGCAAATGCAAATATTAGACTCTTACCATATCCAAAATGAGTATTACTATTTTAGAAAAATACTGAAGAAAAAAGGAAGGTAAGAATAATACCTTAATAAGTTGTTCTCGAGTTTGAATCAAGCTAACTGAAAAGGGATGGAACAGATTCCTTTGGAGTTTCTCAATCATTTTATATAGAGAAATAATTTCCTGATTATCTAAACCAAGATAAGGATTGAGCCTTTTTTGATCCCTGTGAAGCAACCAAGAAGAATATAGATGAACCAACAAAACTGAAAGACTGTCTATCTTTTGCAGTTGGGATATGGTTGCTGGTGCTTGAAAGACAGAATGGGCAAAATTGACTAACATTTGTCATCAAAAACAACGAGAAAAGGATACTAAAACAGGAAGCAGACTTAGGCAACTTGTCTGAGACAGCTTTTACTTCAGTTGATATCTTTTTCACCTCTTCCTTGCTCCTAAGAATGCCACATTGTTGGCAAATAAATCCTTTGTCGTCTGCACATCCAAATGTAAGAAATTGAAATATCTGCATACCCCAATTAATTGTAAAAATAAATAACATACCAGAATCACGAAGCAAGAAACCATTGCATCTCTCATCTCTGCACCTATAGCCTTCCAAAATTGCATTTTCTTCAATGTCATCAGGCTGACCCTGCAAATTCATTCAAGAAATGCCACTGTTCTCTTTCAATGAACGGTCAAGTAAATTTAAGAACTGTTATCTGGCCCAACTGTTCTTTCCAGTTATACAGCTAAGTTTCAAAAAAAGAAAAAGAAAAAAAGAGAAGCTAAAATAAGATAATTAATACAAGCAATCTTATACAGTGTTCTAGCACACCTTTACCTTTCCCTGTTTCCCAATCAAGGTAGATAGCCTTAAATTTGCACAAGTCATTAACCAGGATATAAAATTTTAAACAGATGAGTCTTGGAGGAAAGGTGCCAAGATATGTACCACATGGGATGCAAAACAATATGCATGATGACACTAATACGGAATAAGCATAAATGCATCTGCTGTAAACAGACAGAAAGCATCTTAATGTTGACTGCACAAAGTACCATTTTGATGCAGCGGGGACATGTGCAAACAAAAAAATATTGTTCTTTGAGAGCCTTTTGCCGAGTCACAGTGCTTGCAGCAGTTTCTATGTAAGTTATTGTTACCTGGCAAAAGCCATCAGATAAATTGCAGTTTAGAGTTGGCACAAAGGGATGCATCATAATATACTCAATGTTAAATCATGAAAAGTCAACACGACATTTTACTAGAGAAAGATCAAAAAATTTGATAAGGTAAAGCAATAAAACAAGAATTGAAGACCACTAATCAAATAGCTGAGCAGAATTGAGTTATAAATTGAGGAGTAATTACAACTACCTCAAACACAGGCACAGACGTTAAAACGAGAGTAAAGTCAGAAAAAAGTCTCATACTGCAATGAGTCATTTTTCTTATTTAATAACAAAGATAGTGCATCTTAGTGGAGAAAGATCATTAAAAGTGTCAAGGGTGAACAGAAGAATATGATCTGCTTAATACTTCCAATGAGAAGACACGTAGTAAGCATGCCTACTGTCTCACCCACTCAAATTCAATCTTGGAAAGGCAATCATATCAGACAGACTACTGTTCTGTTTTTTGCCACTGTCATCACAGTACAATCAAGTGTAGTTTGCATTCACATACATTTTTTATGTGACTATTGGCTGTGAATTTCATACTGGCCTTTTTACATTAATGCCCAACGTGATATAACTGCAGAAACAAATAGATCTGCTAAGGTGTCTACATTCACCCACACATGCATCATACACGTGTATACTCAGATACAACAATTCTACCTCTAGGATTCCTATACTTTCCAAATAGATTCACCTCTTCATATGGCTCAATGCATTTACATAATTCTGAAAAAAGGACAGCTGAGCCCATCTAATACTTGCGAACAGACAAGTCCAAGATTCAATTACATATAACATTTCAAGAACAGTTTGGTAGTGGAATGCATAGTAAGAGTATGTCTTACCTCATCACCTTTCGGTATGGGTTGTATAGCTCGTACAACAGCTGACCTTCCTTCAAATATCAAAATAGCATTTGGCAAGCAGCTGCACCATGAGACATGTTCAACAACGCAAACAAGATAAAATACTAAAGTAGAGGCCCACCAATTTGATTACCTATGATTTATTATGGAAATAACAGGGTAAACTCCAGTACCTAAAGGTCTCAGTTCACTGTCACAAATGGTATGGGCATTGCAAGCAAGCTGCATTTAATTGTCAAGGATCAGATAAAAACCAAGCATAAAGAAGAGAGTATCCAGCTGAGACTTGCCTAGAGGCAATACATAGAATTTTTTGCATCAAAAAGAAAACCAAGTGATAATGGATTAGTAGTTGTACGACAATAAAATCTAGATTACTCACTTACGCATCTTTGCACTTGCTTGTGCAGCAAATTTAAATGCATGTGAAGTCAACTACATAACTGGGATAATTCAAGTATTAATAAAATACAATAAGTTCTAAATCAAGTTTCCAGAAACAGTAAAAATGCCATAGTGGCTCAAGGTATAAGCTATTATCACCCAGGTTCTCATAAGGAACTTGAGGTCGATACTATCATCAACTACTCACCTGAAAAAAGATTGTGAATGAAGTGACCAAGTATAACAAAATGCAAAAATGTGAATACTATAAGTTGAGGACCTTAGAGAAGTTCTCTGCAATCTCCTTTATATTGATATCGGACAACTGCAAGGTCCAGCTGACAAGGCTGGCCATCTGTGCATACAGCACTAGTTGCTTCTCATCAATTTCTTTCATGTCTTTCCAACATTGAAGGTTCAACAAAATATCGACCAGGAATCACACAAGACATCATGAAAAGGCACTATTTTTAATTGATTAACCACAACAAGGTAAGTTAGAAGGATACGAGAAACCAACACCTCCACCAAACTATAATTGTCTGTAGCTGTTGTAGGGATGATCTGGCAGTTAAAACATAAGGGTAATTGATTTAGCTTTTAGACTACCAAGGAAGACAACACAATGAGCTAAAGGTTCTGCAATAGAAAAAACAAGAGCAACATGGCTAGAGTGATCAATATTGCAACAAGTGAAGGATAGGATATCAAATTGAAATATTATAAAAAGCAATGATTTGAGCCACTACAAATTAAAAGGAAAACAAGAGAACTAACTCCCGTTATAAAACTAGACGACATGGTAATCATTTACCTTGTCAGTTTGCAATTTTTTCCTAAGGAAGAGTTTAATCATCAAGCGTATAGAAGGAGTAACAGATTTTCGTTTGTCCTTCTCAAGTTTAGCAAGAGCACCACATTCAAGACGATGCAATTTCCACTCCAACTTCTGTGAAGTAAACGAAAAAAAACTCGTTATTTCTAAGCTTCCAGAAAAGAACAACAACTATAATCGAATCGTGCACTCATTTTCTTGCATTAGATAATCCTTCCAGTTCACACGCTGTCATTAACTTTTGATCCTAGGAAGTAGAAAATTAAACGCACTCACTTGGCATGAGCTCCCACAGTACCAAACAACTTGACAACCAGAGCACTTCTTGAGGTTAGTTGACGCGAAACACCCATCACATCTCCACTCAACAGTACAATTCTTCGGTGCACAGACATATGGCTCTTGGCTTAGAATCACATCTCCTGCAATACAGCACCAAATGATATTTCAGGTAGCGCCAAACCAAAGCTCGCAACTCTTTAACCAATTCGCAGCAAAACAAAGAGAAAGGAAGACCTAGATTGAAATCCTTGGTTGTGAACAGAGACCTCCCTTTCTGTGGATGATTAGAGACTGTCAATCCACGTTCTGCTAAGACATTTCCCAGGTCCTCCATAGACTCCACTCGAAGCTTCACTACCTCCAAAATTTATTTCCTCCGAATTCTCAAGTTTTGTTTCCTCGAATGTTAATTAACAGAATAAAGAATGGAATGGAAGTAACAGTTTATAACAATGTTGCGAATATTGTACCGGATTCAGTTTTGGTACGGTATTGTATCGGTATCAGACAATATCAGGTACAGTACCGGATAATTTTTTATATTTATAAAATAGTCTCTGAAATTTTAAAAATTTGCAAAATAGTCCACTGATATATTGTACAGTTATATACTGTACAGTTTACTGTTTACAAG
>JAOSBO010000006.1:10924587-10946791 GCA_027563915.1 Erythroxylum rotundifolium | reverse complement strand
TCTAACTTAATCTTAATTCTTCCATTTAATACTTCAAATTTCCATCAATCTATGAAATAAATCCTCCTAAACTTGACGTAATAATTAAGCTCCAATTAAAATGATTTACCTAACAAGACCACAACATATATTCACATCATGCTTCCTAAAATAATTAAAAAAATTTGGGGCTCAACATATCTCACATTCTTAAAGATCTTGATCTTTTCTTGTTCTTGAGGAATTTGTATTTGTCAGGTATGATATACTTCTTTTCCTTTTTTAAATGTTAGCATTACTAATTATATTTTATAAAAACATAAATATGTAATTTTATAAACTATCCAATCCTAATGATGGGAAACTTTAGAATAAGTAATTCTTGTGATAGTAATAAATCAAAGTAGATCTTAAAAGAACATAAATTAATTTCAAACAAGGATAGTTAGTAGTACCACCTAGAGGAAGAGAAGAAGGTGACATTGAGTTAGTATTGCCCCTATAATTGCTAAGGGAAATTGATGAACGTCGATCATAGAAGAAAATAAAACTTAACACTGTATAACTAAATTTGTAGTAGTGGTATGCAAGGATTGTATGCATAGAGAGTGTGCGTCATCTACAATTTGTAATAAATTAATCAATGTTTATGATTTGAGGGGGGTTGATCAAATTTGATTAAAAAATAAAGTAAAACTAAACTATTAAAGGTAACTCAAATAAAGCAATAAAAAAGTGATAGATAAAATTCACAAATAGTTTCAAATCCATTTCTCAGTTCAATCTTAACCTTCACATGAATGAGCACAATCAATCCTTTTATTCTCATACCTCTCCTTGAAACTATTAACTATAGATTAACAAGAAGCTCTGTTAACCCTAATTTTTCCTTGGGTTTTATCTGATTATAATAAGCTCTTTAATTGGTCTAGCTATCAAACAACCTAGAATAAGCTCTCTAGATTTAGTGTGATAACAACATTATGCAATAGAAAAATAGGTTAATATAGGCATAACCATATAAGCTCAATTAATTTAGCTTATGCTATATTATCCCTAATGATGCTCGACCATTAGTTTTCCACATGTGAATCAGATATACAATGATTTCGTATTGCAATCTAAATTATGGTAGTGTATTCATACATAAATGATATAATTGGAGTGTTTAAATCATTTATAAATAAATCCCAAAACATTAATCGTAGAATAAAACAATCAATTTCAAAAGAGAATGAGAATAACACCACTACATTAAAAAAATGCCCAAACATGTTTATCGGCCTCCATATCCCCTTTAAACTAGAAAGAGCAAGGTTAACTGCTTATATCTATGCAAAGGGTAGGAAATATACCCCCTTTCGTGCCTCTAAACTCTTCATAGCTCATTTGGCCTCTTAAATGCCCTTTTATGGTAAAAATTAGGGCTTTTTCGCAACATAAAATCAGCGAGGCAAGCATGTAAATGACCGTGCGTGTCATTTTCTCCCAAATTCATAAAATTACATGTCCTTGATAAGTGGCCACTTACATGACCATGTAATTCCACACATGGCTATATAGGTTGCAATAGAGGCTGAAATTGCATCTTTATGCTCCTACATGCTTCGAATGAGTTGTAAGGTCTATATATGGGTGTATAAGTTGCAATAAATTCATTTCTTTAATTCTTTATCCCATTTTCACCTTAATTCATCTCCTTTTAGTTCCACAAAGGCAAATAATATTGAAAACCAATGAGATGACTCCAAAGATTTTTTTAATCTCATTTTGGTTCTTGTTCCTCCTACTTGTACCTGAGAGAAAATATAAACCAAATAAGTATCTTCAGCACATCATAAAATTAATCACGAAGCATTATGGAGTAAATATATAGTCAATTAAGCAATTATAAAGTTCCCCCACACTTATAAAAACACTTAATGACGTATCAAGTGCAAAAATTAACATCCACTTAAAACTGGGTACCATTAGCTATGATGAATGAAAAACTCTACTTCACATCTTATATTCAAGCCTTGACACCATAAACCACATGAAACATAAGGAATTTAGAGGAATTACCTAATAAAGAGGTTACTCTTTAGAACAACTTCTGCCTTATTTGCATCATAATCAATTCACCCATTTCATATAACTTTAGAAAGAAAATTAACATGAATTACTTTACAAAACAAATTCTTTTCCTCCTCGATAACTTTTTTATTTTATTATATTATTTTTTTATTTTTCCTTTTTATAAAGAAAATTTAAAAAAACTATATCAATGATAGAATTCATTAATAAGAGACAAAAATCAGATGCTGCTAATTATAACTAACCCGAACATATATGCACCATAAACTTATTCTCTTGTGCATCCACAAACAATAAGAATCATAAATGCTCCACTATCTTTAACGCTTGGGTAAGACATTTGGTTAGGTTAAACGCTCTTAATATGGTTAACACAAAAAAAAAGATTAATAAGGCTTGAAGGGGCTTAACCAAAAAAAAATCAACAGGTAGGCTATTTGGCTAATGTATCTCATAAAACAAAGAATGCCTATATCATTTCCATGTTAATTCATGTGATAAAAATATAGTCTCAAATAGAAAATTAAAGCAAATTCATGATGTACATGTCATGAAGGTTACACATGAACAAAAGAAAATGAGACTAATATGGATATGATAGTTTAAACAACTCTAAATCTCAATGGCTTATTTCTACGCACTAGCCACTTCTCTTCTAAAAGAAAGCGTATATTGAGAAATCACAAGAGTAAAAGTATATGCCCAAGTTGCCATTAAGTTTTCTTGTTAATTTTACTGTCTAATTTTAGTTATGTAGTCCTATAAGTAGTAAACAATTTTTTATAATATGCAAAAGAACTTAAAAGTATCCAAAAAGAGCTTAAAAAACATAAACAACAGGTTCGTACCCCCATACTTAAAACCTACATTATCACCAATTTAACATTAAATGTAGAAAATGGAGCCTGTAATAAACAGAACAATTTAAAAAAAGTAAAAGAAAAGGAAAAAAACTCCCCTTGGGTTGCCTCCCGAGTAGTACTTTTGTTTATTATTGTTAACTCGAGTTCATAATTTCCTCATTATTTGATAAAATTTTAATCTTCATAGATCACAACTTATACATTCATCACTTGAAATTCTTTAGGATAAGGCTTGAGTTGATGGCCACTCACATTCAATTGTCTTCCCTATTTTTAGACTCTTAATCTCTACTGCACTGTAGAGAGAGATATTAGTAATCCCCAAAGGATCGACCCAATAAAGATGTAATTTATATTTATTCTATTTATATATTAAGCAATAAATAAGAGCTTTTTGACTGATAACAAAGATTTTCCTTGAAACATTGGAAACTTTGGTCTTCTCTTTAGTTGAAACAGCTTCCAGTATATCGTGCACTGTTAAATTGATTACAAAAATAGAATGTTCATTTTTAGGGATGCTTATTGTCTTTTAAAATATTGAAATAAGTAACTTCCATATTAAATTCCAATGTTAGCGCACCCTTAAGAATGTCTATCTTAGTTTGGGTCATGTTTAGAAGTGGATTCCTTAGTAAAATAGGTATCAAATTATAGGAAGTTTCATCATTCATATCTACAACACAAAAAAATCAACGTGAAATATTAGTTCATTCACCTGTATAAGCACTTCCTTAATCACCCCATCTAGGCTAGCATTAGTTTGATTAGTCAATTCTATAACAACACTAATTTCTTTTAATAGGCCTAAATTTTAAGAAACATAAATGGAATGAGGCATAACATTAATTAATGCTCCTAAATATGTAAACATGCCTAGATCCTTACACATAGGAGGTATTTTCTTTTTAAAGATCGTAAAAATAGTTTCACCCATCCTATTCATTTCATTGCCTCATAACTTTTGTTTGTTGGTGCATAATTTCCTATGGAATTTCACTTACCTCGGTACCTTCTTAATTGTGTCTAACAATGATATATTCACCTTAACATTCTAAAAAGTCTAGTAGATCTCTTTGTCCTTATCCTTGTTGTTTGAATTTTCTAACCTACTCGGGGTGGAGAGTTAGCCTTAATAACAATTTGGGATTCAACATTTACCTTTGGGTTAGATGATATATCCCACTCATCTTCAACCTCCTTCTCTATTTCTTTTTCACTTGCCATTCTTTGTGTAGCCCTCTCAGGATCCTCAAGATTCCTACCACTCTTTAAGGTGATTACACAAACATTCTTTATATTTATCTTAAGTTTTGATGGTAGTTTTAGTCCTTTTTGGGCTTTTAAACAATGGATACCCACTTCCATCTAGCTTGCTTGGTTCTCCAAATTTTAAGTGCTAAACCTTGCCTCCTAAAATCTAGATTTAGTTTCCTACTGAAACTATTGCATATCCTATTGGAATTGCAAAGTTGTTGTCATAAAAGGCCTAACTATATTTTTTAATGATGTACCAGATGTAGAGGATGGATCTTATGCTCTATATGGAAATTTTTATGTACTTTACAACCTATTTGGGAAATAGTTTTGCTGCCTATTCCCTCGATAACTTAGGTTTGGTTGGTCTCTTCAACTTGGGTTATAGGTCTTGGAATATGGGTTGTATAGTTGAGCAAAACTTTCTCCTGCAACATTAACATACTTCATGTTTCAATCTTGTAGAGTTGGACACCTATCTATCAAATGGTTTGCATTTGCACATATACCATAAGCTTTCACTTGGCCTGCCTTACAATAATTTTCCTAACAAAGGATGTTATTTCATCTAAATGATTTCTAATGGATGAATCGTTTACCTCATTTACCCTATAAACACCATTATAGATGCAAAGTTATTGAGTGTTTTTTTCCACATGCTCGATTAAAATTCAAGCCTCTATAGGAGTGTTTTCAGACATTGCTCTACCACTTGTTACCTCTACTAAGCTCCTATTCTTACATAACAATCCTTTAAAAAAGTATTAAAATAGGAGTTGTTTTATGATATTATGGTGAGGGCAGTTAGCACACACCTTTTTTGAAGCTCTTCCAATACTTGTAAAAGGATTACATATGATGCGGCTTTATCCTACAAAATTGAGAAAAATAATGGATAAGGCTTTTTGAGTCAAATCTGGTGTAACCAACTTTTAGAAAGTTCTCAGATTATCCATGATTTCTTCAAATTTATGTACTTATTGTATTCGTAGAGTTGTTTTTGTTTCTCTTTGAAACCTTCGTCGTGTCCTTTTAATCTTGAGATTGAATTGTATAGTTTCTTGATGAAGAGATCTTGTCACTACTATACAAAAACAATAACAAACATAATAAAAAAATATAACATCAATTATGTAATATCCTATTACCTTTAGGAGGTTAAAATAGTAAATATGAGTAATTAATGAGACATTAGGAAGGCATTTTCATGCTCAGGCATAAAATGGTATGCACATACACGTGAATAGTGATATTTTTCAGCATATGAAATTAATTGTACATGCATTCATGAATAATTCGGGGTATAATTGGATTGAATTGTGATTTTTGGAAAATTGTGAATTTTTAGAATTATGAATGTTTCTATATTGAAAATATTATTGGTTAGTAGAATTGTGAGATTGATGAATTTTGGTGAACTTAGGATTTATTTTGTAATTTATAGAGTATTGTGGAAAATAGGAAAAAGAAGAGAATAAATCAAATGAAGATTGGAGATAGTTGGATTGTAAAGATGAGAGTTAGAGGTATTTAGTTCAAACGACACTAAGTCGAAGCTTAGACTTTAGGAAGATGAAAAGTGTAAGGTTGCTTTTCTTATGTGTCAAAAGTTTGAGTAATTTGAAGAGTTAAAAAGGGGTTGGTACTTTTCCTAAGTTCTTTCCTTGTTATCATCGTCTTCAAATTTCTTCCCATACATAGAGTTTTCTATCAAACTCCTTCTGAGAGTTAACTCTAATTCTTCATATCCCTCACCATTTCCTTTACTCCTAAAGTGTTTCTTCTCCCTTAAGAAAAACTAGAAGTTTTTTAGTGTTCACAGAGGAGTACATGATTTTGCATGAAATCAAGGCTTTGGGGATAGTTGAAGATCTTGGAGTTTTTCGACAAGAAGGTAGTAAATAAATTCTTTAGAATTGAAGATTTTGAAATAAATTTGATGAGTTATTGTCATCTGCATGAACATGGCATTTTCATATAATTATATTCTTTAACACTATGATAAAGGGATGAAAATTTGGGGATATGATGTTATTTGGGTTTTGATGGATTATTAATGATCAGTTGTTGTGGAAATGATTCTTAGAGTTGAAACAACAATGAAATGATGTATAAGATTAGTTTGGAGAGTTAGATGTGGAAAGGTAATATGTTCTGTTTCTTCACTGACCATGTATGAATACATAGGTGTTTATACGAGAGTTAATGAAGCCTTAGAGATGTTCATGAGCATAGACGTTTTGTCTGTAAAGACGTATCGTCTGTGTTTTATCGTATGTGGTTGACCTTCTCTTCGTCTTAAGTTGACCATATATTGTATATGTTTTATCGTCTATGGTTGACTATTCTATCGTCTGAGCTGACCACATATCGTCTATGGTTGACTATTCTATCTTTCGTGTTGACCACTTAGCGTCTATATTTCTTATTGTCTGTGGTTGACTATTTTATCGTCTGCATTGACCACCTAGTGTCTATATTTCTTATCATTTGTGGTTGACTATTTTATCGTCTGTGTTGATCACTTAGCATCTATATTTTTTATCGTCTGTGGTTGACTATTTTATCGTCTGTGTTGACTACCTAGCGTCTATATTTCTTATCGTCTGTGGTTGACTATTTTATCATCTGTGTTGACCACCTAGCGTCTATATTCCTTATTGTTTGTGGTTGACTATTCTATCATCTGTGTTGACCACTTAGAGTCTATTTTCTTATCGTTTGTGGTTGACTATTTTATTGTCTGTGTTGACCACCTAGCATCTATATTTCTTATCATTTGTGGTAGACTATTCTATAGTTTATGTTGACCACCTAGTGTCTGTATTTCTTATTGTTTGTGGTTGACTATTCTATCGTCTTTGTTGACCACTTAGCGTCTGTATTCCTTATCGTCTGTGGTTGACTTTTTTATCATCTGCGTTGACCACCTACCGTCTTTGTTCTTTTGTATTCGTCTATCGTCTATATAGACGCATCGTCTGTGGTTGACTTTCCTTCATTTGTGTTGACCACCTATTGTTTATGTTTCGCTTCATCTGCTTTCGACATATTTTCTGTCTTTTGCTTCCGTCTGTGCTTCATTCCGTCTGCCTTTAAACACTTCGTTTGTCTTTTGGCGTATCGTATGTATTTCATTCCGTCTGCCTTTAGCCATCGTCTGTGTTTTGAATATTTGTCTACTTTCTACTTATAAGACCAAATTTTATCAATTGCACTCTCTGATTTAACATGAATAGTAGACTCGAGAGTCAGAGTTTGAAGAGAAATTTGAAATGGCTCATTAGGTTATGGAATTGGATTCAAATGGGTTGTTGAGGTATAAACCCTACTAACAATGCTAGTTAAGTCAGGTTCAATATTTGACTGTGGTTGTGATAACCTAGATGGAAGGATACCCAGGATTGTCATGAACATGCATTGTACATAATTCATTCCATATATGTGCATTAATGAACAAGCATAATTGTGCAGCTTGTGATATATATTTGTATTATTTTTTTATAGAGGAAAAGTTAGAATGTCAACTTCCAGACATTGCCGGCACTTCCAGGCATTAGCTTTGGCAGTAACTTATGAGTAACCTAGACGTTCTCACTTAATTTTTGGTTATTTTAATTCTGTTTGAAATTATTGAATGAATGTGGCTTAAATGTTGATTCCAGACATGAAGGTCCAAGACTGTGATATTGGATTGAGATATTGAAGTGCTACTTGTATGTGAATCAGATGAAATAAACTTGCATTTGATATGAAATTTTCATCTGATTCTCAACAAAAGTTGAATGCCGGACTTAGGTCTGATGACTTTGAAATTTTGTCTGAACATTCATATAAGATTGTGATATACAAGATATTCAGAAATTATTGCATTTCATAAAATGCATGCTTAGATAAAGGCTTTGTGACTTGAGTTGCCATTATGAGGTGCTTCCACGTAGAGCTTTGCTCCGTGATTTTTCTGATTTGGCATATAGAGCTAAGCTCTGTGATTCTTTCTGATTGAGCCCTATGGGCAAATATTTGTATAAGTTTGTGATGGGCACTCGGTCACAACAATAAGAAAGAAAGCGAGTCTCATGTGTATTGTTGATGCATGACATGAATGATTATAAAGTGTTAAATATACAATGTGACATGATTGATTACGTGTATGTGATCCAATGTGATTATATGTTATGTGAAATAATGTGATGCATGAATTGAGTGAACCATCAATGATGGTTACATCATTGAGTTCACAAAACTCACCAAAATTGCAACGTTGTCTTTTCAGGACCGAGAGACAACTCTATTGAGTGAGAGGCTCTACGTGATTTTAGCAAGAGAAGTCATGGCCCAAAAGGTCGATCAGTTGGAATTTTTGGGCAGATCAGATAGACTATGTGTATCTTCCTGTTTCATGTAGTACTTTTGTAGTAGGTTTAATGATGTACATGTAGTAAGTGTTGAAAGATACAATGTAGACTTTCGAGTTTGTGAAATAAAATGAGGAAAAATGTTGGGGTGATTTCAATATGATGCTTTATAATCAATAATGATATGATGCCATGTGAAGTTATGTAGTGATCGATAGTAGCTCACCCTTATCATAGGATATGTATTGGGATGACCTCCAGGCGTCCCAGTGTGTACCTTGTGGTAAAGGGGTGCTACATTTAGGTCGTATTAGAGCATGGTTGGCATCTGTTGGGACATATAGAATGTGAAGCATGAAATATCATGAGAAATGCAGAAAAATAATTGAAATTTATTGTTTGTTATAGGTCATCTGTTCTAGGTGATCAAGTTGATCAACTAGCTGACCAAGGATTGGTAGGAGTCAGTAGAGAGTCCTCAGTACATCGATCTAAGGAGATGCCTCTGAGAGTTCCCGATAGAAGGGAGAGGAGGTATAATAGGTTGCGGAAGCAGGGAGTTGTGGACTTCTATGGCAGCACAGACCCTACTGAAGCCGAGGGATGGATAGAGAATATAGAAAGGGTATTTGATCAGATGGACTACGAGCCTTATGAGAGGTTCGATTTTGTAGTGTCCTTACTACAGAGCCTAGCTTACCAGTGGTGGAAGATTGTCCCTAATAGTACTATCAGGTCTTGCCGATTGAGGTGGGAAGACTTCCTGAGGGTCTTCAAGGAGAACTACATGCCCAAGATCTACTTAGATAAGAAGATGGAAGAGTTTTTGGGTTTGAAGCAAGGTAGGATGTCTATGGCTGAGTGTGATATCCGATTTAATGAGCTAATAGGTTATGCTACTGCTTTGATCCCTACAGAAGAAGACAAGTGTAGGAGGTTTGAGAATTGACTTAATATGGAGATCAGAACAAGGTTGGCATGGTCAGATCTGGGTACTTTCATGGAGTTAAGGGCTTCTTCGATTAGAATTGAACACTTGGTGACAAAAAAAAAGACTGAGATTGGACAATGGTCCAGAGGGAAGAGGCCTAGTGAGAGTTAAGGTAGTTCTGGTAGGAGATTTAGTAAGTGCCAGAATAGAGTTATCAGACCTCTAGCTAGATCAAGGCAGTCAGGATTTAGGCAGAGGGGCGGTTTTGTACAGTCTAGTAGTGGAAGAGGTATAACCCAGAGTCAGTTACCCCAGTGTGAGCACTATTGGGTAAGGCATAGTGGTAAGTGCTGGAGATTATCTGGAACTTGTTTTAGATGCAGCTATTTTGCTCAACGAATTAGAGATTGCCCCGTCATTGCTGGGGCTCAGTCTGGAATAAGCGGGAGATCTGGGAGTGAAGCTACTATCCAGCAGAGCAGAGGTAGTGGGCTTAGACAGAGAGTTCGAGGTAGAGGCAGAGTGAGTGCTGGGAGCCCTTCTATCAGGACTGAGGTCCAAAGCAGCAAACCGCAGTCCCAGGCCCAAGTCTATGCTATGACTATGCAGGAGGCTCAGGACTCTCTAGATGTGGTTACAGGTGCACTTCTCGCTTATGATTTTAAGGCATTTGCATTACTAAATCTAGGGTCCAGACACTCCTTTATTGCACTGTATTTGGCATGTAGACTGCATTGTGAGAGGGAGTTGTTACAGTATGGGTTAGAGGTGAGTACACCAACAGGTAGTACTACAGTGATAGGAGAAGTTTGTAAGAGATGTCTGATTAAGATTGATCAAGCAGAGTTAGAGACAGACTTGATTGTATTACAGTTGAGGGAGATTGATGTGATCCTAGGCATGGATTGGCTTACTGCTGATAGGGCCATTATGAACTGCTACACCAAGGAAGTAGTGTTGGAATCTCCTGGTCTACCGAGAGCAGTTTTTAGAGGAGTTAGTCAGGTAGTGCCAGCCATGATGATATCATTTATGAGGGCACTGAGATTGATACAGGGAGGATGTGAGGCTTATCTGGCCCATGTCATTTATACTAGGGCTGAGCAAAGTGTTCAAGACATTCCAGTATTTAAGGAGTTCTTAGATGTTTTTCCTAATGAGCTACCTGGTTTACCACCAGATTGGAAAACAGAGTTCACAATTGATCTAGTTCTAGGTGTTGCTTCTATATCTATCCCTCCATATAGGATGGCACCTGTGGAACTGAAGGAGTTGAAGGCTCAGATTCAGGAGTTGTTGGAAAAGGGTTTTATTACACCCAGCATTTCACTTTGGGGAGCTCCAGTACTGTTTGTGAAGAAGAAGGATGGGACTTTGAGGTTGTGCATCGATTATAGGTAGTTAAATTAGGTGACAATGAAGAATAAGTACCCATTGCCTAGAATTGATGATTTGTTTGATCAGTTGCAGGGAGCTTAGATATTCACTAAATTGGACTTGAGGTCTGGGTACTATTAGTTGAAGATAGCAGAGGTTGATGTACCTAAGAGTGCATTTAGGAGTAGGTATGGGCACTATGAGTTTCTAGTGATGCCGTTTGGGCTGACTAATGCCCCGGTAGTTTTTATGGCCTTGATGAATAAGGTGTTTTAGCCCTACCTGGATCAATTTGTGATTGTATTTATTGATGATATCTTGGTGTATTTGAAGACCAGAAAGGAACATGCTGAGCATCTGAGGGTTATATTACAGATTATGAGGAAAAAGCAGTTGTATGCCAAATTTAGTAAGTGTGAATTTTGGCTAGATCAAGTTGTGATTTTAGGACATATATTGATTGGAGATGGCATACAGGTGGATCTAAAGAAGATAGATGCAGTGATGAATTGGGAAGCTCTGAGGAACGTGTCTAAAATCCGAAGCTTCCTAGGAATGGCTAGATATTACAGGAGATTTGTCGAGGGGTTTTCTTTGATCTCAGCCCCTCTGACAAAACTTTTGAGGAAGAACGTAGGGTTTAGATGGAATGAAGAGTGTCATAAGAGTGTTGAGGAGCTTATGCATCAATTGATTTCTGCATTGGTGTTGACTATACCATTAGAGACCGGAGGATATGTGGTGTATAGTGATGTGTCGAATCAAGCATTAGGATGTGTATTGATTCAACATGGCAAGGTGATCACTTATGCTTTGAGACAATTAAGGTCTCATGAGATCAATTATCTGGTACATGATTTAGAGCTAGTTGCAGTTGTTTTTTCTCTAAAGATTTGGATACATTACTTGTATGGAGAGACCTTCTAGATTTATAAAAATCATAAGAGTTTGAGGTATCTCTGAGTCAGAGGGAGTTGAATTTGAGGCAGAGGAGATGAATTGAGCTACTGAAAGACTATGATTGCATTATTAAGTACCACCCAGAGAAAGCAAATGTGGTGCCTGATGCCTTGAGTAGAAAGTCTAGTACCAGTGTAGCTCAGATTCAGTTATCGAGGCTACCTAATTTGATTCATTTAAGAGCTCTGAATGTGTAGTTGAATCTGGAACACAATGACGCATTAATTGCTAAATTGAAACTTAGGCCGATGTTACATCATCGAATCAGAAAAGTACAGAGGAAAGATCCCAATATGGAGAAGCTTATGGAGAAAGTGAAGATGAATCCAGATTTTTAATTTGAGTTGAGAGATGAGACACTATGGTTGAAGCAGAGGCTTCATGTGCCTAATGTAGATGATCTGAGGAATGAGATTCTTAAGGAAGCTCATATGGCTTCCTATGCTATGCATCCTAGTACTACCAAGATGTATAACACACTCAAGAAGAATTTTTGGTGGGCTGGAATGAAGAAGCAAGTGGTGGAGCATGTATCGAGATGTATAACATGCCAGAATGTTAAGACTGATTACCAGGCTCTGGCAGGAAAGCTCTATTCGTTGCCCATTCTAGAGTAGAAATGGGATCGGATTACTATGGACTTCATCAAGGGACTACCTAAGACTCCTAGACAGAATGATGCTATATAGGTGATAGTGGATCAGTTGCTAAGTCGGCCCATTTCTTACTAGTGAGAGAAAATAATTCACTTGATCAGTTGGCTCAGCGATATGTGAATGAGGTGGTGAGACTGCATGGACTTCTAGTGTCCATTGTATCAGAGAGGGATCCTAGATTTACTTCGAGGTTTTGAAGGAGCTTGTAGTCTACTATAGGTCATAAGTTGAACTTCAGTATAACATTTCATCCTCAATCAGATGGACGAAGTGAGAGGAAAATCAAGACAGTGGAGGATATGCTCAGGACATGTGTATTGGAGTTTAAAGGAGCTTGGGATCAATATATAGCATTAATAGAGTTTGCCTACAACAATCATTACCATAGTAGTATTAGAATGGAACCATATGAGGAACTGTATGGTAGAAAGTGTTGGTCGCCATTATATTGGGATGAAGAGAGCTTGAGAATGATTGAAGGCCCCGAGTTGATACAAGATACAGTGGATAAGGTGAAATTGATCCAAAGCTGAACTAAAGCAGCTCAAGATAGGCAAAAGAGTTATGTGGATCAACATCGACATGATATGGAGTACAATGTGGGAGATAAGGTATTCTTGAGAGTGTCACCTTGGAGGGGAGTTTTGAGATTTAGTAAGAAGGGCAAGTAGAGCCCTAGGTACATTGGTCCTTATGAGATCATTGAGAGGATTGGACTTTTGGCCTATAAGCTAGCTTTACCGAATGAGATGTCTCAATTGGATAATGTGTTTCATGTGAGTATGCTCTAAAGATAGCGATCAGATCTGACACATGTGATACCGGCTCAGGAGATTGAGCTTGCTAGTAACTTAAGCTATATTGAGGAGTTGATAAAGATTATGGGATCGCAGATCAAGTAGTTGAGGAATAGAGTCATTCCATTGGTGAAAGTCCTTTGGAGGAACCACTCAACTGAGGAAGCAACTTAAGAGATAGAGGAGAATATAAGGAGACAATATCCCCACCTGTTCGAGAAAAACTGTTAAAAATTTCGATGATGAAATTTCTTTTAAGGAGGGGAGAGTTGTAACATCCCATTACCTTTGGGAGGTTAAAATAGTAAATATGAGTGATTAATGAGACATTAGAACCATTTTCATGCTCATGCATAAAATGGTATACACATACATGAGAATAGTGATATTTTTCTGCACATGAAATTAATTGTACATCCATTCATGACTAATTCTGGGTATAATTGGATTGAATTCTGATTTTTGGAAAATTGTGAATTTTTTATAATTATGAAAGTTTCTATATTGAAAATATTATTGGTTAGTAGAATTGTGAGATTTATGAATTTTGGTGAACTTAGGATTTATTTGTAATTTACAGAGTATTGTGGAAAATAGGAAAAAGAAGAGAAGAAATCAAATGAAGATTGGAGATAGTTGGATTGCAAAGATGAGAGTTAGAGGGAGTTAGTTCAAAAGACAATAAGTTGAACCTTAGACCTTAGGAAGATGACAAGTGTAAGGTTGCTTTTATTATGTGTCAAAAGTTTGAGTAATTCAAAGAGTTAAAAAGGAGTTGGTACTTTTCCTAAGTTCTTTCCTTGTTATCATCATCTCCAAATTTCTTCTCATACACAGAGTTTTTCATCAAACTCCTTATGAGAGTTAACTCCAATTCTTCATTACCCTTACCATTTTCTTTTCTCCTAAAGTGCTTCTTCTGCCTTAAGAAAAACTAGAAGTTGGGTAGTGTTCACAGAGGATTACGTGATTTTGCATGAAATTAAGGCTTTGGCGATAGTTAAAGATATTGGAGTTTTTCAACAAGAAGGTAGTGAATAAATTCTTTAGAATTGGAGATTTTGAAATAAATTTGATGAGTTATTGTTATCTGCATGAACATGGCATTTTCATATAACTATATTCTTGAACACTGTGATAAGGGGATGAAAATTTGGGGATATGGTGTTATTTGGGTTTTGATGAATTATTAGTGATCGGGTGTTGTGGAAATGATTCTTAGAGTTGAAATAGCAAGGAAATGATGTATAAGATTAGTTTGGAGAGTTAGATATGGAAAGGTAATATGATATGTTTCTTCACTGACCATGTATGAATACATAGGTGTTTATACGAGAGCTAATGAAGACTTGGAGATGTTCAGGAGCATAGACATTTAATCTGTATTTTATCATCTATGGTTGACCGTCTCTTCGTCTTAAGTTGACCACATATCGTCTATGATTTATTGTCTGTGGTTGACTATTCTATCATCTAAGTTAACCACATATCGCCTATGTTTTATCGTCTGTGGTTGACTATTCTATCGTCTGTGTTGACCACTTAATGTCTGTATTTCTTATCGTTTGTGGTTGACTATTTTATCATCTGTGTTGACAACCTAGTGTCTGCATTCCTTATCGTCTGTGGTTGACTATTCTATCGTTTGTGTTGACCACTTAGCTTCTGTATTTCTTATCGTCTGCGGTTGACTATTTTATCATCTGTGTTGACCACTAGTGTCTGTATTCCTTATCATCTGTAGTTGACTATTCTATCGTCTGTGTTGACCACTTAGCATTTGTATTTCTTATCGTCTGTGGTATTTTATTGTCTGTGTTGACCACTTAGCATCTGTATTTCTTTTTGACTATGGTTGACTATTCTATCGTCTGTATTGACCACCTAGCATCTGTATTTCTTATTGTCTATGGTTGACTATTCTATCGTCTGTGCTGACCACCTAGCGTCTATATTCCTTATCATCTTTGTTGACCACCTATCGTCTGTGTTCTTTTGTTTTCGTCTATCATCTATATAGATGCATGGTCTATGGTTGACTTTCCTTCATCTGCGTTGAGCACCTATCATCTATCTTTCGCTTCGTCAGCTTTTGGCCTATCGTATGTCTTTTTCTTCCGTCTCTCTTTTGCTTCCGTCTATCTTTTGTTTCCATCTGTCTTTTGCTTCCGTCTGTCTTTAATTTCGTCTGCCTTTAGACACTTCATCTGTCTTTTGGCATATCGTCTGTATTTCATTCCGTCTACCTTTAGCCATCGTCTTCGTTTTGAATATTCGTCTACTTTCTACTTATAAGACCAAATTATATCGATTGTACTCTATGATTTAACGTGAATAGTAGACTTGCAAGTCAGAGTTTAGACAGAAATCTGAAATGGCTCATTAGGTTACGGAATTAGATCCAAATGGATTGTTAAGGTATAAACCTTACGAATAATGCTAGTTAAGTGAGGTTCGATATTTGATTGTATGATAATCTAGATGGAAGGATACCCGGGATTGTCATGAACATGCATTATACGTAATTCATTCCTGGTTTTTTTAATTCTAGGCATTAGTTTCGGGAGTAACTTGTAAGTAACCTAGATGGTCTCACTTAATTTCTGGTTTTTTTAATTCTGTTTGAAATGATTGAATGAATGTGGCTTAAATGTTGATTCCGATCTGATGACTGTGATATTGGATTGAGATATTGAAGTGCTACTTATATGTGAATCAGATGAAATAAATGTGCATTTGATTCTCAACGAAAGTTGAATGCTGGACTTAGGTCCGATGACTCTAAAATTTTGTTTGAACATTCATATAAGATTATGATATATCAGATTTTTATAAATTGTTGCATTTTATAAAATGCATGCTCAGATAGAAGCGTTGTGACTTGAGTTGCCATTATGAAGCGCTTCCACATAGAGCTTTGCTCCGTGATTTTTCTGATTCGGCACGTAGAGCTAAGCTCCGTGATTCTGTCTGATTGAGCCCTATGGGGCAATATTTGTAATATTTGTATAAGTCTATCATAGGCACCCAGTCATAACAATAAGAAAGAAAATGAGTCTCATGTGCATTGTAGATGCATGATATGAATGATTATAAAGTGTTAAATGTATAATGTGACATGTTTGATTAAGTGTATGTGATCCAATATGATTATATGTTATGTGAAATAATGTGATGCATGAATTGAGTGAACCATCGACGATGATTACCTCATTGAGTTCGCAAAACTCACCAAAATTGCAACGTTGTCTTTTCAGAACTGAGAGATGACTCTATCGAGTGAGAGGCTCTAAGTGATTTTGGAAAGAGAAGTCATGGCTCAAAGGTCAGTCAGCTGGGATTTTTGGCCAGATTAGATAGACTATTTGTATTTTCCTCTTTCATGTAGAGCTTTTGTAGTAGGTTTAATGATGTACATGTAGTAAGTGTTGAATGATATAATGTAGACTTTCGAGTTTGTGAAATAAAATGAGGAATAATGTTAGGTTTCAACATATTGTGATTTCAATATGATGCTTTATAATGAATAATGATATGATACCATGTGAAGTTATGTAGTGAACGATAGTAGCTCACCCTTATCGTAGCATATGTACCAGAATGAGCTCCGGGCATCCCGGTGTGCACCCTGTGGTAAGGGGGTGCTACAAATTAAAATTAAAAACTAAAACTTAATCACTTTACTACTAAAAAACAACACCAAAATTTTTGAAGCATGTTGAACATTGATCATGCCGTTCGAGCTTTTTAATAAACCCTCAAATACTGCAAATGCACTGGTTGCAATTGTAGTATAAGAGGTGTTGATCCCATAAGGATAGGGACTAATCTAATCATGAAATATAAGGCAAACAATATATGAAACTCAAAATAAACAATGCAATGGAAGTCATCATGAGAATTGAATTCAACCAAATAAATTAAAAATTAAACAAGAAGGAATTAACAATTGAGCAATAAGCACGGACAATGGAAATCAACCAAAGAGTTTACCAAGTTATTAGAAAGGAGATTTTACCTATCATTAATGCTAATTGATCAGTGTGTAGTTGAGTCTTTAGATCACTTCCTTGGAAACCGAATCAAAAAATTTAATTCCAAGGATTGCAATATAGAGTACAACCCTGGGTCGTCTCACTTAATCGGAACCTAGAGCAAATGATCTAAGCTAGCCTAATTTCCATGAAATGCAAACTAAATTAGTTAAGAGCGGGGTTTTGTATTGTTTTGATTAAACTAAATGAATTGAACTAATTGAAAGAAAAGTTTATAAAAAGGGTGTTTTTGGATTTTGGGGAAATGAAAAGTGAAAACTCAAACAATGATCAAAAGTGATAAAATCCTCTTGAAATTGAGCTTTGCCTATTATGGTTCTAAACAAATCTTTAGGAGTGAAATTCACTAAGTTTTCGAATGATAAACCTTAAAGAACTCTTTAAGTCCAGGGTTTTAATTAATGAACTCCATTTCTTAAAACCTTGTTGAATGCATCTTAGTGTGTGTAATAGGCAAGTTCATGCAAGTGGTCAATTTGGATCAAGCAATATCAAACACAGCTAGGTAGATAAAAGAGGATTAACACAATCACCGAAAAGACATATATGAAACTTCATATATTGAGCATCCAAGTTCTACATAAACAAATCCATAACATAATGAATTGTTCAAATCTTGATTAAACTCTAATCAAGAAAAATCTAACTACAAAGCATAAATCCTAACTTAGGATTTCATAACAACGTAGTCAAATATGAAAATGTAAAACTACTCCCTTTTGAAGCCCATCGAACTCAATCCATCGTTACATCTTCAAGAGGAAATGGTGCTTAGCCAAGCATTACTCCAGGAGCACTCACAATTATAGATACATCGACAGCATCCATGGCGGCAGCAACCAAATGATGAGAGCGTCGAAGAGAAGTGAAAAAAAAGGGTGCTGAATGAACATCCAGAGTGAAAGATGATGTCTCTCTATCGGCTCTCTCTTCACACCGAATATATCTTTGTGTCCATTTTTCTTCATAACCTAATTTGGCATGTTTTTAAATGTTAGGTTGTGGGTCGGGTCGGAACAGTGAGAAGTTTTTCCCAAATATGTTCAGGTTTTTGACGTTTTGTCGCAGTGACAGGCAAGCTCGCCGCAGCACTGCTTGTTTCATAGATCCTTTACTGCGGCAAGAGAATTAATCTTCGCCGGGGTGAACTTTTCCCAAAAGTTTTGCCTGATTCTTCGTTCTCGCCACGGCGACAGATGGGCTCGTCGCGGTTAACTTTTCCCGAAGGTTTCGCTTGATTCTTCATTCTCACGCAGTGAGAGATGGGCTTGTCGTGGCAAAATTTTCCCAAAGGTTTCGCTTGATTCTTCATTCTTGCCATGGCAATAGGTGGGTTCGCTGCGGCGAACTTTTCCCGAAGGATATGATCTCCTGTTAACTTCAATTCAGCATGTTGACTCCCTTCTCCTTGAGGATCCTACAATCAAAAATAGCAATTTGTAGTATCAATTATTCTTAGAAAACTTAAGAAATGTAATTAATACCAATTGAGATAATTTATACTATCAAATTGCATGAAATAAAAGTGCACAATCAAGGATTAATTTAAGCTCAAAATCAAGAATTATGAGTCAAAAAGTATAGTAAAGTCCATAAAAGTGTTGCCAATTTAGATAATAAATTTGGGCTCAATCAAATTCCCCCACACTTAGAACTTTGTACTCTTGGACAAAGTTTATGAGAGTCAAAGAGACACAAGTGTAAACGAAAAATTGTTACCATGCTTAAAAAAATAATAGGAAATTAGCAAAAATCACTTTCTTAGAGATCAACCAAAGCAGAGTTAAAGAGTGTTAAGAAAATAAACGCTGTAAGAGTTTAATCCAAGAGATTGAGCAAAAGAGATTTCACTCAAGTTAAAGTGTTTGCTCTCATCTCACTTGTGATTAGGGATATTTTCACTCTAAAATCCGCTTAGTCCATTCTTTACCATAAGCTTGTAACAGTCCTACTTCTCCACTACAAGAACTATAATTTTGAAAATCAAGAGGACTTTTCATGGTTGTAATGCACAGAAGGCTATATGAAGTGGATGGAATGGACCAAGGAAGAGAAAGTATGAGTATATGCACTATAATTATGAAATAGATGTCAAAAGTAAGACAATATGTACACAAATGATACTCTTTTTCTTTTGACAACATAAATATAACACATACATATAAAAATATATTTGTTTCTTCTCTCTCTCTCTTTTTTCTTTTTTATATATATTTTGCTCTTTTCTTTCTTTAGAACACACAAGTATAACTTTTTTTTAGAATACAACGATGTGTGCATGTACTCAAAAATAATGGCTCAAGGGCTAGCACTAGATAGGTGTTTAAGGAATTGTGTTTGGGTCAAGGGATTTTGAAAGAATGCCTCTATCATGTTAACAAAATTCTAGTTCATAAAGTTTTGATTAAGAATTGAAACAAGTTCTAGAGAGATATGAAATAAGCAGATACACACAAGAATTGAAAAAATTTAGGCCCAAATATCCTTCCAACAAAGGTAATATCTCCATGAACAATCTCAAGTCGGAAAAACATAAAGTGCTACTTTATCAACATGCGTTCATTTGCTTTGTGTTGAAAATATTGAAAATAAAATTTGTCAAATCCGACTATCACTTAAGGAATGGTAAGTATATTCAAAAACTCGAGAATCAGTTTACAGCTTATAAATTCTTTGACAAACAAAAGTGTGAAGAGTTAAATAAGGGAGAATTTTAAATTGAGGCAAATTTCTTAAAATAAATTAGTCCGGCAACAATATGAAGTCGTGGAGCAAAATGAGCTCTCCATGGCAAACGTATCAAGCAATCATTGCCGTGGTGACAAGCAAGCTCGCAGGGGCAAGAAATCAGTTTTTGGCCGTGGCAAAGGCACAGTATGCTGTGGCGAAAAATGGCAGAAACTCAATTTCACAGTCACCAAGTTTAAATGTATGCATAATTGAAAAAAACAAACATATAAATGTCCAAAATGAAGCATAAACAAGAGATATAAGATGAGAAAAGATTCCCCACACATAAATAACAATTGTCTTCAATGAAAAAGAACAAGTGACAAAATTTGAAAGTGTCATAAGAATAAAATGGAAGAAGAAAAAGAATATATATATTAATGGGTTGAAAAAAGTCATATTGTACAAAAGGATCTGAGTATCCCACTAATGAACTAAAATAAAAATTACAACAAAAAGAAAATACAAAAGAAATGCTTTCGAACTAATCTCTCGTGGAATCCTCCACAGCATCCGAACTGTCTGCCCCAGATGTGCTGGCACTGCCAATAGGGTCAGCTTCCTCGAAAGGAAGCGAAAAATGTAGGTGCTCGCCAATCAAAGCATCCATTCTCCGGCGATATTAGCGATCCTGCTCCTATCGGGCTTCCACCTAGAGAAGGGTCTCCTGTAAAGTAGCCACTTGGCGGGCGATGCCTATAAAGTAATCGGATCAGTAGGTGCAGGAGTGGGCAAAGTGTCCTCGTGAGGCAAGGCCTCAGAATGGGAAGCAGCAACATCGAGGATGGAGATGGGCTCGGGAGATCGAGGAGGAGGCTATAAGCAGGGTTGTTGTAGACGCATATACCTAAACAAAGGTGCCAGGTTGAAATAGCTATCATTATCATATTCAGGGACGTTATGGCCCCAAAATATGTCGGTAATGAGGTGAGGAAAGATGATGGAATGGGTGAGTCTTGCTATGGTGATGGAATCACAAAGAGCGGAGGCAATGGTGGTGGCTATATCGACCAGGCGACCAGTCATAAGTAAATATAAATAAAGGGCTTGTTGTTTAGTGATGTATGCAAGGTGGGAGGTGGGAAGGATGTTGTTGTAAACGAGGTGGAGCCAAGGATGGGCCTCAGGGCAGAGGTCAAAACGCTTAAGATAATGTTGATAGATTCGAGGTTGATGCCAAGTGGCACCCTCAGGACAGAGGGTATTCAGGACATCGTCCTAGGGGTAGTGGTTGATAACCTGCTCGTAGTGGCAACAGAGGATGGGGGTAGGTCATAATGCTCGCAAAGAGTGGTGGTGGTGAAAGTGGTAAGGACAATGACATCCCGGAAATTAATTTCTAGGGTGTCATGAAGGTGGGCATAGGTGTAGAAATGATGAATAAATTTGTCATTTCCCTAACCCCTAGGGCGAACTAATCCTATGAGCTAAGACTTAATGATTTGGCAGACAAAAGGATTATTATGTGGGGTCAAGGGAAAGGGACGCTCCTTAAGGATTGGCCTAGCGTCGATCTTGTCAGCTAAGGTAGTATATGTTAGGATCAGCTGGCTGAGAAGAAGGAGCTGAGGAGTGGGATGGATGGGAGGATTGGGTGGAGTCAGAGGAAAGGGAGAAATCGAATGAAGAGGTAGAAGATCAACGGGAAGTGTTACTAGTTCGAGTCATTTTCCTGGAGAAAATAAGAAAAATAAACACAAGGATTAAAAAAATTCACTAAAACATCAAAATATGGAACTTCGCCGCAGCGAAATGGGTTTATTGCTGTGGCGAAAACTGTGTGTCTTACGCCGTAGCGAAACAAGTATGTCACCACGACAAAGCACGCCTATTAGATCGGAAAAAGAAAGCATGTTATATTTGGAGAAACGGTAGATTTCAAAACTTTTAAGAAATCAATTTTCTAGCAAAAGCAACAAATCCAAATCATCATGCCAATCCTTACATGATATGGTACAAGGATAATAAAAACGTAATCAAGATGAAGAGTATTCCCGATCCTTTGCTACAGCTTTAAATCCTCGCTGTGCTATCCTCTCCTTTTTCTTGTATCCAAATCCTTTGTTTTTGAATCTTTTCCTTTAGCAGTCTATATTCTCCTTGTTGTTGTATCCTCAACCAATTTGATTTACCTCTTGTTCTTCAAGGACAATTAGGTTAACAAA
>JAOSBO010000006.1:10885959-10900071 GCA_027563915.1 Erythroxylum rotundifolium | reverse complement strand
TGAAGTGAACATACATGACATAGAAACATATAGGCCTAGTCTATGACTCATCCCATATTAGTTAGGAATTACATAGACCTAGCCTATTTATCACTCATTAAGTGAACATAGGTTCCAGTTTCAGGACACAAGAGCAAAAAAGTATCATATGTAAAAACAAATCACGTCAGGAAGCCAAATCTTAGAATAGGACAAAATAGTTATGTATGTTGCTACTAATCCTAGTGTTGGCTTGACTTTCATCTGTGGTGAGTCCGGGCTATGGTTGACAAGACTGTCATGACCCTAGGTGATGAACTCATCAGTGACCAGACCTCTAGGTGTGCAATCACCCACAAGTCCTATAGAAAGGTGTTATTATGAGGACTCGACTTTTATGTACCAGAGTTAAAGGGTATGTTGGTTGCTTAATCTATTATGCCTAGCACACGAAGGGCTAATCTTTACCTTACCAATTACAAAAAAATCATATACAAATATTTATTACTAAAATTAAGTAAGATACCATGTCTTATCTATCAGTCCAACCAATAAAACGGAACCTTACCATGACTCTAAGACAAAAGAGAATACATACATGCAGCATATATGACTCGGTTATGCATATGTAAGTTCCAAAATATTATTTCATGTAGTGAAAGTCATCCTTTTAACTCCAAGTGCAAAGTTATTCAAAATGATGTTGTTTATTAAATATATAAGTATACTAGCATTTATTTGAGATTCAATTCTTCTGTACATTACTTAGGTTAAAAATTCACATACAAGTCATTATGCATTTTGTGGGTTTTCCTAGTCCCATTTGAGAGATATGTTTTCCCCAACTCACTTTAAAAGAAGGTGTACACTCCCTTAACTTTAACAATCCTTGGTATAAGCTATTTGATCCACAACTCTCGAGCCTTTATACATACAATATGCAATGTACTATTCAACATGTATCTCATATTTATACACCATCATATAAGTGTATAAAACACAATAACACTATTTTTAATCTATAGGATTCGCTCATTAAGCTTCTTACATGATTACTTCCTTTATTATTCGCATACGCTTTCTTTTGCATTTTCCAAGGCATTTAATGCCTTTGATCCAATACTTACAAATTTCAAAGCATAATTAAGAACATTTTTATCCAAGAACATTATGTCACTAGTCATCAACCTATGCAAAAATTCAAGTTTACTATAAGTAAACATGAAAACCTCTTTCTAATGCGCATTATTACAATCCTTAAATCCTAAGTCAAGTTCATTTAGGCATTTTATCAAATGTGCATGATTTTTAAGTCATATTTTCAAGACTTTATCATAGTAACTCATACTCCTATCTTGTTATATAATAAGCAATTCCAAACAACAACACATTTCACCACTTCATTAAATCCAATTCCCTTCATTTAAACCATCAATTTCAAAAGATATTCAAAATTTTGCAAACTTTCACCAAAGAGAGGGTATCTCCGTTTTGACTTAAGGAGACTTCTCCATGACTTATTTCATTCATCTAAACCATATTTCATGCATATTCAAGAATGGAGAACAATATATCTTAACACCAAACTCAAAATCATAATGTAGAGAGAGATGAGACAAAATTTACCTAAACTTTTCTTTGGTGGTATCTTAATATCCTCTGATAATTTCTCAAGTATAATGATAAATTTGAGTTCCTTGCTCCCAAATTAAGTTAGAACACATTGGTTTAGGTTGGAGAATTAAAAAAAAGGTGAAAATTGGGTGATGGCCGAAGGTGTTCTTCTTCTCCTATCTTCTCCTTTCTTCACCTCTCTTTTAATTAAAACAAAGTGTTTTAATGCTAAATGATGGGGTGCACGACCACACACAAGGAAGAAGGGTTTAGAATATTGACTCTTCTTTGACTAAACATGGTGAATTAACCTTTTTTCCCTTAGCTTATGAGAAATTACCATTATACCCTTCAAACTTTTCCTAAATTTGTAATTAAGCCCAAAATTTGAGAATGACCAAATTTTTTTTTTCATTTTGGTCCCTGAACTTTTGAAAATTAAAATTAAGTCCCTTAAATTTATAAAATTACATATTGGTCCTCCAAGAATTGAAAAATTACTTTTAAATCCCTTACGTACATCAACTTTTCCAATTAAGCTTTCTAAATGTCCAATAAGTCCATAAATCATGTATAATCACCTACAAGGAATTATAACACATTTAAATCAGCCACCGTGGCCATATCCATCCAATGGACTCGGTTTTATACACTTAGAAGCTTATATGTCAGAAATCTCTAAGATTTCGCATACTGATGAACTCTAAGTTCATGTAAGGGCTTATAACATTATATATCACTGGTATATATACTGAAAGGATTCAAATAAATTTTTGAACCCATATACAACGATGTATATATCAATATACAGTAGTATGTCCAAGTGCAAACTAATACAAGAAAAAAGGGCTTAAAGAGTTAGGCGTTACAAAGTCCATCCATATATGTTTCGTCATCAGTCAATGTTCCAATAACCCATTTTGGATATCACTTACTAGTTTTTCAAAATCATATCCTTGAATTCAATCATCTCTCCTATAGACCTTGGTAACTTGTACACAGAGTCACCTTAACATTGCGAGGATGATTAAGCATATAAACCTATCTTTTAGCCAAATCTATCCTTCTTACTAGCTTCATGATAAAATATCATGTTAAAAAAGTACCCCAACCCTACTCTTTTTAGTTTATGCATCAAACAAGGGCTATTGTGCTTAGTTTAATTGATTTAAATTAAGCTAAAGAACTATTTTTATATATTGGAAAACTTAAAGGAGTTGCACAATTGAAAGAAAGAAGTTTATGTCAATCATAAATGATAGGAGTTTAGAAATCTAAAGTGCAGTGAACAAGACATTTAGCAAATGGGATAAGGACAACTTTGCTTTGAATTTAAATACAAACAAGTTGGCATATCCTTATGACTCCCTCCCCCATCATGAAGCCCTTTCATAGACGACATAAACACTAATCCTAATTCAACTAGTATTTATGTTTATATCATATGTGAAATAGTTACTTCTAAAAATTCCTATTAATACATGTACTAAATAGTTATCCTATTTCACATATGCCCTAAACACTAATACTAGGATTTGTGAATTGAATATTTCCTATTTCTTATTTCACATAAGACTTAAACACTAATCATATTTCCTATTTCACATATGACATAGACACTAGTCCTAATTCAACTAGGATTAGTGTTTGTGTAGTATATGAAATAGCTACTTTTAAATTCTCCTATTGATATATTTTTAAAACACTTATCCTATTTCGCATATGAAATAAACATTAATCTTAATTTAACTATCATTTTTCCTATTTCAAACACATATTAAATGACACCATACACTATTTCTTTTTTATTTAATAAAGTTTCTCACCATATGCTTATTGTACTATTATTTTTTCATATATCTTATTATAGGGTTTGTTATAGTTTGCCAACTAGTTACATTCTTTTGAAGAATAAAAAATTGGTATGTCAATTTTGATTTTTCATTAGGTTATTTACAACTTAAATTCCATTAAGTAATTTAACTTATAATTGTATAGCTACATGGACAAAAGATGGATGACTAATGAAAAATGGTCCAGTCAATACTGAAAAGGAGTAAAGACTTTCATAAAATTTGTAAAAGATTAAATGGGTTTAGAATGTGAAATTCATTGTCCATGTATAGATTGCTTAATTTCAACAATCAAAGTCAAGATGTAGTATATAATCACTTGCTAATATAAGGCATAGATAAATTGTACATTCGATGGATTTATCATGGCGAATGCTCTAATGCAAGTAATGCTAGAATTGTTAATAAAGGTGATAATGGTAATAACAAGAATGATGTAGATGATATTGATAACAATGATAACGTAAATGATGGAATTGGAAAAGTGCTAAAGGAGATGGGGAATTATATGGAGTCTATGGATGATAATACTTTACATAATACATTGGTAAAATTACACAAGTTAATTTGAGAAGTTATTGAAAATAACTCAAGAAGAATTGTATCCTAGGTGCTCTAATTTCTCATAACTATCTTTTATTATGTAGTGAAAGTATATAATAGGTAGAGTACCAAACCTTTTGATATATTGATTGAGTTGCTCAATGAAGCATTACTAATTGACCATAAATTTCTCAAATGTTACCATAAAACAAAAAAATTATTAAAGGACCTCGGATTAGGATATATATCAATATATGCTTATAAGTATGATTGTGCTATCTTTTGGAAGGAGTTTAAAGCTATTCAAGAATGTCCTATTTGTGGTATATCAAGTTGGCGAGTGGATGATGGAAAAGGTAAAAAGATGCATCATAAAAGCTGGAGATACTTCCTAATTAAATCATGACTACAATGGGTTTTATGTCAACAAAAATAGCCTTATATATGAGATGGAATAAAAAGAAATGCATTGATTATAATGTTATGCTTCATCTTACAAACTCAAAGGAATGAAAAGAATTTGATGGGAAGTTTCCATGGTTTATGACAGATTGTTAGACTGTTCAACTTACGTTAGCCTCTAATGGATTTAATCCATATAGTAATATAAGTACTTCTTATAGATTGATAATTCTTGTGCCATAAAATTTACCTCCGTAGAAGTATCTGAAGGAAGCCACTTTTTATTATCTTTACTTATTTTAGGACCTATTGCTTATGGTAATAATATCGATGTATACATGCAATGACTAATTGATGATTTAAAACATCTCTGGGATGTTAGACTAGAAACTTACGATGCTATAGAAGATGTAAAATACACGCGACTATTTTGTGGATTATAAATGTTTTTTAGCTTATGGCAATTTTTATACATGAAGTACTAAAGGATGTATAGCCTATCTTATGCATAACCATCAAACTCATTCAATGAGGCTATGAAGTAAAATATGTTATATGAGTTATCGTTGTTACTTAGAACATTTGGCATAGATGGAAGAGAAGCAAATTGTTTAATGGAAAAGTAGAATATAATGAAATTCCTTTACACTTATCAGGTGATGATGTGCTTGATCAATTATCATATTTGCAAGATTTTATACTTAGAAAACACCTAAGTAATAGAAAAAAAAAGCAAACTTCTCTTGATCTTAATTGGAATAAAAAAGCATATTTTTCAATTTGTCATATTAGAAGGGTTTTCTATTGAGGTATAATATTGATGTAATACATATTGAGAAAAACATTTGTGAGAATATTTTAGGTGCTTATGATGTGGATTTATGGCAAATTGAAAGACACAATTAAGGCTAGATTAAACTTTGAAGGCATGAATATAAGAAAAGATTTGCATTTAAAAAGGAGAGATGATGGGTCATACATGATTCCACTTGCACGTTACATTATGTCCAAAAAGGAGAAACTAATTTTTTTGTCAATTTCTTAAATCAGTTAAGTTTGTTGATGAGTATGCCTCTAATATAGCCCATTGGGTCAATATTAATTGGGGAACTTTCATGCTTAAAGAGCTATGATTATGATATGCTTCTTCAACGATTACTTCTTGCTCAAATATATGGGTGTTTGCTAAAGGATATATCTGTAACATTACCAAAATTGATGATTTTTAAGCAATTATATTGTAAGACATAGAAAATACAAGAACTTGAAAAAATGGAAAAGGAAATAGCTTTGATTCTTTATAAGCTTGAACTAGTTTTCTTTTAGTCATGCTTTAATGTTATGGTGCATTTGGCAATTCACTTACCCTATGAGGTAAAACTTTATAGACCAGTTTAATTTTGATGGATGTTCCTGATTGAAGATAATATGTATTCAATTTTAAATTTTATCTTTTGGTTTTAGTAATAAATGCTAATCTTTAATACTTTTAGGCTCTCTTAAGCATTACATATGCAATAGAGCTCGACCTGAAGGCTCTATTATAGAGGCTTATGTATCGAATCAATGCTTAGCATTTTATTCTATATACTTACAAGAGGTGGAGACATGATTTAACAAAGAAGAACATAACTTCAGTTTTTGATCAACATGGTGCTTGTTAGTTTTTTTTCCAGAAAGTAAGGCCACTTGAAGCAAGAAAATATGTGGATTTAACTAAAGATAAACTTTAAATTGGCAATTAGTACATTTTGGACCATTGTTAGGAAGTTGATTTATATATGGAGTATGTATATTACTTCTCATAAATTATTTCAAAATAGCATTCAACCTTCATTTTCTTAAATTAATTTACTTTTTAAGTAGATAGCTCAAAGATGAGAATACAAACAAATATGAGGTTAATGTTGAAGAAAGGCATAAGGTAAACTTTCAATCATGGTTTAGAACACGAGTAAGTTATCTATGTAATAGTATAAAAAAATGGTTATTATAGATGAGATTACAACATTAACTTTTAGTTATTTTTTTACTATTGATGATGTAATTACATAATCATAAATTACTAGAAGCCAATTTGACATACATGCTTCATATGTGTGGACAAAATATATAGGTCACATCATTAATGGAGTTAAATTTCACATGAAAAAGCTTGATAGTCACCTTAGAAGCTAAAATTGTGGGTTAATTTTGAGGGCTAACGTAAGGATGATTTTATTGACTTCTATGGTATTATTTTTGAAATAATTAATTTACATTACATTAAGGATAAAAAGGTGGTCTTAGTAAGGATGAGAGAGAACCTCACACTTCTCACTACAAGCATAAACTACAATCCTTCTTTCCCCTCCCTTTGAACTCTCTTCCCATAAACCTACTTCCTTAAACCATTAGCACCACAGATATTGTAGACTTTAGCCTGCATTCTTGGTACCTTAGAGAGATCTTGCACAATCTTATTACTTCCTCCTTCACCTATAACCAATAATAAAACCAAGGACAAAACAAACTTCTCACAAACACTACTCTTTTACACCTTGCAATCTTTCCTTCTTGAGCTCTCCTTGGTGTTAAAAAACTATAACCAAAAGCTGAAATTTTCCTAATAGAATACCCAACTTCATAATGGCCAATACTTCAGCCCCTTCCCTATGTGAATTTCCACCCTTCCCCTCCTCCATCCTTAAACCTTCTTCTTCAAATATAGAAATATCCTTTCCATCAGATGCTCCTAAACGATCTTGAAAGAAAGTAGTTAGTGAAGAAGCTCTATTGTCTTTATCCTGCTCAACACTGAAAGACATAGATGGAAGGATGGTGGTTTGCCCTAATCTTGAAGTCTTGAAGGAAGGTGCAAGGGCCTAGGAATAAACCATGGTAGGTTTCTTCTTCAGAAAAGATCATCATTTCCTCTAGTCTCTCAATGGGCTAATAAGTTATGGAAGACTAAGGCTTGATCGACGTTCTTCTCTCTAAAGAGAACTTGATTTTGTTTACAGTTACCTCTACTTCAAAAATAAAAAAGATTATGGAGGAAGGTCCATGGCATTTTAGCAGCCATCCTATCTTCCCACAAACTTGGCAGCCACATTTGAACCCTTAAAATCCAAAACATTTCACTTTTGATTAACTTTTACAACATTCCACTTGAGTATTGGACTACCCAAGTGTTAGACCCCGAATTTTCTTAGAATTTATTTTTAATAAATTACTAAGCATGAATATAAGTATAATTTATGAATTGGAAGATTTTTGAGTTTAATTGTGTCTATTATTGTTTTCGTGTGGTAGCATAGATCAAAAGGAAGAGTTAGAATTAATATAAAGAGTTAAGAGGAATTAGATTGCATAAGGAAGGGTAAGATCAGAAGGTTAAAAATATGTCTTAAACTAATTAGATAATAAGAGAAAAGAGTCGTGAGTGTTAAGAAAGAAAAAGAGAGAAAGTTATAGAAGAAACTAGAAGGAGAGAAGTTGAAAACCGAAACAGGGAGAAAGAAGAAGGAAGAGAAAGGAGAAAGAACAAGGAAGAAAAGGGTTCAGCTAAAAACAGTTTAGGTATTTGCAATCTTTTCCTCTTACTTTAATAGAAGAAGGAAGTAGAAAAGATAGGTTATGTGTTGAAGATGAAGAGAAAAGTAGAGAACTGAAATTCTTCTCATTAGATTTTTAGAAACCTTAAATAGATCCTAGTTCTTTTAGTTAGATAAATCAAGAATAGATTAAGTTTAAGCACATTCATGAATATTTAAGCTTATTGAAGCTTTACTCGTGTATGATGATTAAATGAAAATATATTTGTTTTTAGGGAACCAAGATTATCAAAGGCAAGAACAAGATGAGAGACAAACTTGATCTTGGAAATATCAAGTGAACAGGTGGGTAATATGTTTATAGTTTTTATGATGATGAGCTGAAATTATTTGTTTATATATGTACTTAAATGCTTGCTTTTACTTATTGTGAATGTGGGAAAAATATGTTCTATGAATTTATAATATGTTTATGTGAAAGATACTATATTTATGTATCGGTGAAAAGTAGAAAAATTAAGAAGCATGAAAACATGAATATGCTATGAAATATTTATGCATATGGAATTTGCTTATGAAGGTGAGAGAGATACCATTTCATTCGTCATGTGCATGTTGACTTAAAGCCTTCTCCCAGCCGCCCGCTTGTGGCATATGAGTTTTGAAAAATGGATTCATTTCGTTCATGGTGTAAACTTTGGTTTTGCCATTATTCTCTCGAGCCATATTGTTTGTTCATTCATTGACAGTTGTTGAACATGAGCTATGATTATAGGTTTCCTGATAATGATTGAAAAAAAAGGTATTTGATTTAACATACATGACTGAAATTTTAAGTATGTGTTATGTGAACTGAACTTGTGTATATATGCCTATATATATATAGTTGTTTGATTAATGTGTGTATGTATGGTTCATCACCAATAGCTATAAGCATATTAACCACTGAGCTTCCCAGCTCACCCCACAAATTTTTGCACTCCTCAAGTGAAGAGAAAGCAGATCACTATTGAGCCTTTGCAAAGTTTGGCAACTCCAAGATTTCAGATTTTTGTAACCAGTTAGTTTAGAATCTTTTAGTATTTAGGAGCATATCATGCATGTGCATATAAGATTGTAACTTTTGTATTAAGCTACTGATGTAGTTTTTGATAAGAAGTGTGAGAGGTGTATCAACTCTGTTTTGTTGAAAATTGACAGTGAAAGTTGCAGAGATTCTCTGATATTTATATGTATACATGTTCAAAATTTTCTTTTCTGTTAAGATGTCATTATGGGTGAGAATGAGTTTATTGGATGTGTGATGATCTTTTGATGGGTTTCCTTTAAGTAAATTGTTTAACAAGGGAGTTTTATATGTATGAATTTAAATGTTGGATCGGGTCTTTTGGAAATTGCATAGTAGTATATGTAGATAGTAGAATGGGGAAAGGAATGAAAATATGTTCTGAACTTAAAGGAATAAACTGTATTGATCTAAGCACAATTTGACAAAATTTCTTCATAAAAGTTATAGATCTTTTTCTTAGCTTTCTAACGACATAAAGTTTGAAAATTTTAAACTTTTGGATTGAAAGTTATGATGTTAGACTACATGACTGGAAAGTCGCGATCGTGTCAATCCCAAATTTTTAGTCAAGCACGATTGCCATGAACCTCAAAATTTGGAAACTATTTACCATTCGTCGTGATTGTGCTTAAGCAAGATAGCGATGCCCTTGTCTCACGGGTGTGAGTTCATTCTCACGCCCGTGACTCCTTTTTTTGACACCTCTCACAGGTGTGAGAATTTGTCACGCTCGTGATTTTTGATTTTTGGAAAACTTTTTGTTAATTCAATTGCTAATTCTTCTTTTAACGCCTAATTCAATTCATTTTCCTGTCCATTTTATTCTATGTTATTTCATTTAAATTTTTGAATAATTGTTTTTACCCCTTTTATGAATTTTATTTATTTATATATTTATTCAACGCCCAATGCAAGTTATTATGATGTCTAATTTATTTTATATTATATGTATTTATTTTTCGTGTTTAGTTGTTCTACTCCTACTGAGAATTTTCAATCCTTTTATTTTTGGTATAAGTATATGTATATAATTTTATTCTAAAAATACTTAAACTTTGGGCCTTGACGCCACGAAATAAGGAACCGAGACCTGGGCCCAACACTAAGGGCTTGGCACTAGCTAGCTACATTGGAAGATCGTTATGTATGGATGAACATACAACAAAGAAGAAACATGTTGGATATGCCAAGATTTGTATTAGTGTGGACACTTTCAGAGAACTCCTTGACGAAATTCCAATAATGAGGTGAGGAGAGGAAGATGCACTAAGGGAAGACTTAGTTAAAATTTCTTGCTATTGGAAACCACCTTTTACTAATCTAAGCAAAATTTGGAAGGCCATGGGCAAGAACTTCAAAATAGGGAGTTAATAGGAGCTTATGGAGTTTGCTGAAGTAATTACACATCTAGAATCATCAGAAAACCCTCTTCCCATGGTATCCAATAATGTAATGCTACCAATAACAGGTGAGTATATACCACTTGATGATATGGAGAGATAGTATATACCACCTGATGATATAGAGAGATAATATATACCACCTAATGATATGAAGAGATAGAAAAATGAGGTAGTGAAAAACTATTAAACAATACACATGAAAATATTCAAAGAGCACAGTGCAAACATGCAATATGGAGAAGGAAATACCAAAAACACCAAATACAACACTTTTATCTCAAACAGAAACTAAGGATGACCATGCTACACTAGCCAATACTCCAGGAGCTATGCATAAGACTAAAGGATAATCAATGGTGAGTCAAACTAATCCTATGCAATCTCATATCCTTGAAACTCCTAAATGTTATACTGCACCTAAAGAATCTATAAGAAATGTTGAATTCCATACAGTGGAGAGAAGGAGATCCAAGAGGGGTAAAAGGAAAGGCTCTATAAGCCAAACCTTTTAACCATGTCCATTGTTGAATGGAATGTAAGTGGAATAAATTGTCCTATTAAAATGTTAGCTTTAAGGGATTTTGTCTTGCGAGAGAAACCTCTCATCATTGGATTACTAGAAACCAAAGTCAAAATTTAAAATCTAGCCAAACTAGACATTTTTGGTTCCCGTTGGAACATGATAACTAACCACCAACATCATGCTTTTGGAAGAATAATTATTTGCTATAGGGAGGATGAACTCAAGGTGGATCTCTTAGATTCAAATGAACAAGCCATGCATCAAAAGTTATTTTTCTTAAAGGAACACATTCAGATTAATGTTTCATTCATCTATGCAAGCAACTTTTAGTTCCAGAGAAGAGAATTGTGGAATAACCTTAAATCCTTCAGTAACACTGTATCCACTCCTTAGCTAATAAGTGGAGACTTTAACTCCATATTGTACCCTTCAGAGGCACAAGGACATTGCAATTTAAAGAATTATATAACTAATTTGAAAGATATGGTGGAAGAGATAGGGGTGATTGATCTTAAGTAGATAGGGACATTCCTACACCTAGTCCAACAAATAACAATCAGCTTGGCACATCAGGAAAAGGCTAGATCGAGGCCTAGTAAATGACTTGTGGCTCAAGACCTTTCCCGACTGCCTTACTATCTTTAAAAAACCTCTCTTTTGGGATCATGATCCCTTTTTAATGGAAAACTTATTCCAAAAAGACACTATCCTTTTTTGTTAAAAAATTATCTGGTGAATGGCCTATGGTTCTATGAGGCATGTGGGAAAGGAGTAGAGCATAATTGCAATGGGACTAAGCAATACTGTTGTGTTCAAAAACTAAAAGTTATCAAACAAGAACTGAAGATTCTTAACTCTGCACACAGGCCTTCAACTACTTCCTTAAACTCCTACAAACTTGAACTTTAAGCTATTCAAGCTAGCTTAGCTACTCACCCGACAAATCCAATGCTACTTGAAAAAGAAAAATTGAAGATATCATAGTTTTTGATGGAAACTCACAATCATAGTTATCTTTTCCAATAAAGAGTTATAGTACAGTGGCTGAAAGAGGGGGATAACTATACTAAATTATTTTTCAACTCAATTCTAGGGAGGAGGAATTAAAACAAAATCCTTTCTATCTCTTCCAACAATGGTGCAATGCTTAAAACATAATAAGAAATCCAAGAGGAGGTAATAAATTACTTTAAAGACCTTCTATGTACTCCAAAAAATGCTAATGTTATAGTAGAAGAACTCATATCCCTATCCCTCTAACAAATCACACCAGTTGATTAGGATCTTCTTACAAAATTAGTAGAAAACATAGAAGAAGGATCTTATAATATCCCATTTTCCCATACTAAGGGTTAGAACCCTAGATAACTTTACTGAGAAATATTATTAAGAAATTAAGAAATGCATTTCATGCTCATGCATAACAGTAGCATACACATACTTGCAAATTTGATCGTTGTCTACATTACAATGACTGTTTATTCACTTATTTGACATTTTCTGGGTATAAATGATTTTAATGTGATTTTGATGTGAATAGTGAATGATATGTCTTGAATTTTTTTTTGGTGAGTATAAATATTGATTTAGAATTTTTGGTGAAATTTGGAAAATTTCTGATATTTATGAGTATTTTGGACTAAGGAAAAATGCTATGTGGCAAGACAATTAATAAATGATAGTAGAAATAAGTGTCAAATAGCAGTATGAATTTTTAATAAGTGACATTAAGATTTAATGACAAGTGTCATAGAAAATTAGGAGACAACTGGATTAGAAATTGGAGACAAATGGACTAATTATTAAAGAGGACCAACTAGAAACCACAAAGTGGTGACTTGTGGCAAGTGACAAGTAAATTAGGAGACAATTGGATTAGAAATTGGAGACAAATGGACTTATTATTAAAGAGGACCCACTAGAAACCACAAGGTGGTGACATGTGGCAAGTGACAAGCTAATGGGTCCTCTTTAATAATGTCACTTACTTGTCACTTGCCACATGTCCCCACCTTGTGGTTTCTAGTAGGTCCTCTTTAATAATGTTACTTGCCTTTCCACACACCCATCCATGATATTTTTCAACTGAAAGACCATCTTTAATGATCTTTCACTTTTGTTACATGCTTTCTTCTTCTCTTCTTCTTCGTTATTTTCTTCTCTTCTTCTTCATTTTTACTAGACTCATAAATCTTCACCATCGTAGACCATGCCATCATCTTTCACTTTATACTTCAAAATTCTTGTTATTTCTTCATCTTGCTACTAAAAGACTCACTCCATTCCACCTTAAATGTTGATGATCGTATGATGTTAGAAGCTAGGGCTAAGTTTTGATTTGAAGACTTTAAAGTTAAACAAGTGTAAAGAATTATTCTTTATGCTTTGTTAAATAGAAAATTTTACGATGACAGTCAGAGGTTAGATGATCAGAAAATGAGGATGTCTAGATGTTGAAACATGAGTGAAGAAATGAGCATATAGATGTCTTGTTTTTGTATTTATGATGAGTAATAGATTATATAATGTTATAATGATAGAGTAAATGGTGTATAAGAGTGTGCAAAAATGTTGATGAATGAGTGATGAGAATTGAAAAATAAATATATGTGTATATGTTCTGTTTTCATACAAAAATGATAAATAACAGATTAAGTATTGTTTTATGGATGATTAACAATGAAAATAGTATTGGAATGAGAGTTGATAATTAATGAATAAAGAGATGTGTATAAGACCTAATTTTGTGAATAAAATGAGTACAGAAATTTGAATGAAGGAATGATTTCAATACGTTCTGTTTTGAGTATATGAGAAATATGAATTATAAGTTATTACATAAAGATAAATTAAAGGGAATTGACGTTAAATAAAAGACAAGTATAGTGTCTTGAAATGAGAAGAACTTGGATGTTAGTTTAGAGATGAAATGAAGATGTGAATGGTGATGATAAAATATGTGGAAACATTTATAAATGTATGGATACCTGGATGTCCTGTTTTTGAATATAAGATGAATAATAATTTATGACGTGTTTGATGGATGTTTTTGAGTTAAAATAGAAATGAAAATGATGAGGGATTAAGCTAGGAATGATGAACTATGCGTAAGTTATTGAAGGTAGTAATTAAAGAGTGAAGAATTTGGAAAAGTATAGAAAAATAAGGTAGGTCACAATCGTGACACCCA
>JAOSBO010000006.1:10823891-10842579 GCA_027563915.1 Erythroxylum rotundifolium | reverse complement strand
TACGTCTCATTTTTTTATTAACTCTTATATATATATTCACATTTGATAATTTATACTTCATATTTTTTTAAGCTTCTTTGAGTCTTGAAAAAGACATGTATGACCATGGAAGCAGGAGCGATGTCACAACAGTCAATAAAGGATTAGGGAAATTGGTTGTTTTGAAAAATTCATCAATTTCAAATACTTCGTCTGCTCATGCACATATGCATGTCACTCTAAGTTCAGTTCATTTAATAGTTTACTAATATGCCAATATCTAACTTCTATACTAATTATATTTTAGGTACTAAATATAATGACTTATTCACTACATCTTGTACAAGTTTAGCTATAGTGGAAAGGCTGTTGCAAAAGGGTGTGAAAAACCCCACACTTAAGGAAACGATTGTTACTGTTCCAATTGGTGCGTTCAAACGTTCAAAGACCCTTCTCAGGAATCCAGTTTACTGACTCTTATGTTATTTGAAATCCAAATAAATAATCATATCACTGTCATTTAGGGAGTCAATCAAATGAACTTAGCCTTAAGGTTGATTTATTATTGTATCTGTAATAATTTGTTAAACAATATATCTACTACTTAGGGGTCAGGTTACGTACTATTAAATGTAGATTGTTATTGTTTTGGTTCTATGACTGTATGAATTGGGCAACTTCTAATTCAAACTTCACATTACTCCATATATCATATGATTACATTCATAAATTTACTTAAAAATTTTATAACTAATTTTTTGCAATGTCAGTAAATACTAATGATTATTTAATACTACTGTTTAACACTTGAAATTATGTTGTGAGTTTTTATTCAATAATATGTTGTAAACATTCAAAACAAATCTCCAATAAAACACATCTTAAGTATGATAGATTATAAAAATGTTAATTTAATAATTTTGGAAAATTTCATACATTGCGACGATTTCAAGAAATCGTCACTGAATGTGTATCATTTAACAACTACTCACAGAACTTGTTGCTGAATGTTTAACCTTTTCTAACCAAATAAACAGTTTATCACTAAATATGATCCCTTTGGTGACGATTTTAGGAATTCGTGGCCAAATATTTGATAAATTATGGCGATGTTTTTAGAAAGCGTCGCCATATGTTTATTTAGCGACGAATATCTGGAATCATCACCAATTGTGCATCATTTAGTGATGATTTCTTGTAATTTTCACTAAATATTTAGCATTTTGTGATGTCGTCCATAAGTCGCTAAAGGTTTTCCAATTTGTGACATTTTTTTTGTTGCTGAATGGATTGTTTTAATGACAAATTTTTTGAATTGTCATAAAATGTTTAATTTTGGCGACAAATTGTGTTTCGTTACGAAAGAAAAATTTGTAAATTCCCATAATTGTTGTAGTGAATAACCTCATAAATGAAGCGAATAAATAACTTACTTTGAGTAGAATTCGTCATGATGTAGAGAGAAAAATTTTACCGATTACAAACTATTTTCTCCTTCTTAACCCTCTTTCTGTACCATAGCTTGATAAATAACTCAATACACAAATACCTACGTTCTATATTTGCTTATGTTTGTACTTAATTAAGGTAGAGAGAATATTAGTTTATATATAATTTTTGTTGACATTAAATCTTGTATATCCATTAACTACTAAATTAACGGTTAAGATTTAATATAATATTAAACTAAGAAAATCGTAAATCATGTTTAATATGGGCTTATAGAAAAACTGGGCTATAATATCAGGCTATATTTCTTATATTATCCCACTTGGCTGGATGTTTCATGATTACATTTAATAGTATAACATAAGGCTAGCAAGAACTAAATCTTATAAACCATTAACATCATAAGCACCTCAACATAACAAATCACATAATATGGGTTATGGCAGTCATACACAATATAGTCATATACTCCCTTCCATATATCACAACATTAAGAACTTTTTATGTTCAGGTCCATAAGTTGTATATAAACAACATATAGACTATATACTTATTATGAAAATACATACAAATTTCTTATTCAAACAATCATGTATACATAAACATAATGAATAAGAAATATAAAATTTAGAAACATATTATTATTGAGCTCAAGAGTGTTAAAACATCATCATCAAACATTATTATTAATCATTAATACAACCAAGACCTATTCTAAGCATATGTTCTTTAAATGTCATTGGTTGTAAAACCTTAGTTAAAGGATCTATTACCATGAGATCCATCCTAAAATGTTTTATGTGCACTCTTTGTTTCTGATTCTCTTCTTTAATAATAAAATACTTTAATTCCATTTGTTTTGCGCCTCTAAAGTATTTGTCGTTTTAGAGAAGAAAATTGTTGCAAAATTATCACAATAAATTTTTGACGGCTTGTTTACTATGTCGACAACCTAAGCCTTGAAATAAAATTCCACTACTATAATGCATGAATTGTAGCCTCATAACAAGCTACAAATTCCACTTCCATAATGGATGAAGTAATGATAGACTATTTGGCACTTTTTATGAGATTGCTCCTTTAGTTAATAGGAGCAAATAGTCAAATGTTAACTTCTACTATCAACACACCCAGCAAAATTTAAATATGAATATCCAATCACTTCCAAATGATTAGACCTCTTATACATGAGCATGTAATCCTTTGTTCCTTGAAGATATCTCATCACTTCCTTTGCAGCCTTTCAATGATTAATACCAAGATTACTTTGATATCTACCTAGCATCCCTACTTCAAAACTAATGTCAGGTCTAGTGCATGTTTGTAGGTACATCAAATTGCCCACAACATAAGCATATGGAATTGTTTCCATTTCCTTACATTCCACATCATTCTTTGGACATTACAAAAGGCCAAATTTATCTCCCTTTTGAATAGGGTTACACCCACTGAGTACTTGCTCATGTTAAATTTCTCAAGAATTTTCTCAATATGGGCTTTCTAAGACAATTCCAATAAACCTTCTGATCTCTTACGAAATATTGAAATTCCAATTACATAGGATGCATCTCCCATATATTTCACTTCAAATTTCTTAGAAAGAAATTCTTTAGTCCTATGCAACAAACCTAGGTCATTAGTAGCAAGTGAAATGTCATCAATATATAGAACTAGAAATATAAACTTACTCCCACTGATCTTCCTGTAAATACACTGATCTATAGTGATTTCCTCAAAACCGAAAGAAGTAATGGTATTATTGAACTTAATATACCATTGCATGGAAGCTTGTTTAAGTCCATATATTGACTTCTTCAATTTACACACCATATTTTCTTTACCTTCGATGAAAAACCTTCAGGTTGATCCATGTAAACTTCCTCCTCAAGATCTCCATTCAGAAAGACTATTTTCACACTCATTTGAGGAAGCTCTAAATCCAATTGAGCTACTAACGGTAAAATTATTCTTAATGAATCTTTCTTTGAAATAGTTGAAACAGTCTCCATATAATCAATGTCATCTTTCTGAGTGTACAACAAGTCTACCTTTATATCTTTCAACTGTACAAGATCCTAGACATTGTTTTGAGCCATTGATTTAACCCTTCTTTCATAGCATCAATCTATCTTTCAGTCATATCACTACTTATGGCTTGTGAAAATAAAACAGGATCATTATCAATGCCACAATCATAATCTGACTATTATAAATAAACCATATAATCATCATAAATAACCGACCTTCTAACCTTACAGGTTTATTTAAAGTTATACCAACTGGTTCATTTGCATAAGTAAATGGTAAGTTAGGTTCTTCATAGGGTGCTTCTTCATTATTTAAATGTTGTTCTTGATTATTATAATCTTCTAAAAAAGGAAGAACATTTGTTATAGTTGTGGGTTTGAGAAAATTTATGGGTAATAGTTTATTTCATTAATATCCACAACTTGATTTTCAGCACTCTCACTAATCTCACCATTCTCTAAAATTTTGGCATTAGATATTTTAACAATTTTATAACTATAGTTGAAACAGTAAAACCTGTACTTAACAACTTTATAACTATGGTTAGAACAGTAAAACCTGTACTCTTTGTAATCCAATTTTCTTTCATTTGGATTATAGATAAGCAGTTCTGCTGAATAACCTCAAACATGTAGGTGTTTTAAACTAAGTTTCCTTCCAGTCCATAAATCAAAAGGTGTTTTAGGAACTGCTTTACTAGGAACCCTGTTTAATAGATACATAGTAGTTTTAAGTGTACACATCCATAAACTTTTGGGTAATGAGGAATTACTCATCATACTCCTAACCATATCCATTAATGTTCTATTTTGCCTTTCTTCCACATCATTTTGTTGCAATATGTCTCGTATAATATACTATGCACATATTTCATGACTTTTAAGGAACTTAACAAATGGACCTGGACATTTTCCATATTCATCATACTTTCCATAATATTCACCACTTTGATCAGATCTTATAATTTTTACTTTTCTATCTAATTGCCTCTCATCCTCCTTTACAAAAACCTCAAAGGTATTTATAGCTTGAGATTTTTCATGTAAAAAAAATAGATATATCCATACTATGAAAAATCATTTATAAAGGTGATAAAGTATTTTTCTCCATTAAATGTCAGAAAGTTAAAAGGTCCCCAAACGTTGGTGTGTATTATTTCAAGAAACTGATTGCTTTTTACGACTCCTTTCTTACTATGTAGTTTGCTTACCCTTAATGCATTCCACACATAATCCAAGATCAACAAAATCTAGATTCGGTAGAATCTCATTCTTTACTAATCTGTCTAACCTTTCTTTGGATATATGACCCAAATGTTTATGCCAAAATTAAGCAAAATGTTCATTTGCCAAACTATGTTTTATTCCAACATTATGATTAACAATAAATAAGGATTTAGAAAAAAAATCATCAAGTTTTAATTCATATAAACCATCTATAAATATTTCATAACCAATAAAGGAATTGTTTTTATTCAAATTGAAACAACCATGTCCACCTTTAAAAGTATATCCACTAGCATCAAGTTTAGAAACATAAATTAAATTTCTAAAAATTAAAGGTACATAGAGATTGTTCATTAGATCCAAGAAAACCCAATATCTAATATGAGCCTATAAGTTCCTACGCCTTCAATTGGGGCCTTCATTTGGTTCCCCACAAACAGAAAGTTGCTAATTAGGCTTACGATTTGGATTGTAAGGGATCCCTACATAATATTGGAAACAAAAGTAGTGGCACCAGACTCAAACCACCAAATATTAGAAGGAACTTCATATAAGTTTGATTCAAAGTATAGAGAAGTATAATGTATACCTTTCTTTTCGAACCAAGCCTTACGTTTTAGGTAGTCTTTCTGATAATTTCTTTCTTTCTTGCAGAAGTGACATTTATCTTACTTTCTCCCTTCCTTTCACCATCAACAATCTTTAGAACTTTAGTAGGTCCTTTCTTTTTAAAATCCTTGGTCTTTGGTTTGAGTTTCTTTCTAGCTCCTTGACCCACTAGGTTAATAAAATGAACTCCTTATTTCTTTAATCTCACTTCCTCATAAATAAGCTTACTGGACAATTCATCAATATTCCACTTATCTTTTAATGTGTTATAATTCATGTGGAATGGTCCATATTCAGTAGGAAGTGGGTTTATGATCAACAACACGAAGAAGGAGTCATCCATAGCCATACCCAATGTCTTAAGTGTTATTGTGATATTTGTCATATCAAGGATATGTTGTTGCATACTCTTTAACCCATCAAACTTCACGGTCTTGAGCTCAGCCATAAGTGTCCTTACAAGTACCTTATCAATAGAACGAAACTTATCTTCCACAAGCTTCAGAAAATCTTTAACATTTTGATTTTCAGTGTTAGGAAGAGTAGACTTAATGTTGTTGGCAAACGTCATTCGCACAAAGTTCAAACATAGCCTGTTAGACCTTGTCCATACCTTATAGTGTGCCTTTTCAACCTCTATACTGGTATCATTAAGGTCAGAGGGCTTATCCTCTTATAGCACCAAGTCAAGATCCAAAGCACCTAAATGGAAAGAATTCACACCAGTGAACAAGGTAACAGAAGAAGCTTGAGAATGAAGGCTAACAACTGCAAACATATAAACACTCACTAAGTAACATATTCAGGCAGTAAGCACATTAATTAAATATATTGCAAGTTTCCTTTGGGTAAATACAACAATATATAACATCACATAATGCTATTTAAACTTTATAAGAAAATTAAATAAACTTTGACAAATACATCGTGCATCTTTGGACAACTATACATATATGACAATAGTATATCTATTTTCTCTTTTATATTTATTAACTATAGAACATTGATTTACCTTTGGGTAAAGTCCTTAATTTCTATCAACTAATAAAATTTGCATAATAGCATTTCATAAAATACATAAATTATATAACCACACATTCAAAACTAATTTGGCCACTTAGGTGACTAATACGTTAATTTTAATCATACTGTCATATATATAAAACAATAACACATCCATAAGATAAGCATAAGATGAAATTAAAATTAAAATTTTGATTAAAATTTAGAAATATCATTAATATGATCAAAACTTAAGAAATCAAAACTTAAAAACAATTCATGATATCGTCAAAACTTCATGGATTAAGGATGTAATTTTTTGATTGAAACACAATATTCACAGTATGGATATTGGCACAACAACCACCTATTGAAAAATGCACAAGGCAGTGAATAGATGACGTACAAAGCATTTAACAGATGAACAAAATCCCTAATATTCACAGTAATATGCAAGCCAGATGGTTCTTTGACCCTGCAATCTCATGCTAAATCCAAGATAATCAGATAGTTCATGCAACAACAAATAAACATTCATAAATAAAAACAAAAGCAACATGAGCAAGTGGAATTGTAAAAAAGCAATTTGCTTCTTTAAACCAAGTCCCAAAACTAGAGAAATAAAGAAACGTAAGGATGGTAACAAGCAACTCCAACATAAAAAACAAGCAACATCTAGAGAGAGAAGTAAAGAGAGGCAATGACGAATGCTCTAATCTGTTTACGGTCACATCACTTTCTTTTTAAAGGAAAAAATATTCTTTAAACAAAACTCTAAAATCATAAGTTTTCATAAAAATCATAACCCAAACAATCATCAATCAATACTTTTAAAGATTATTATCTAATTCAAAATCAAGGCTTTGATACCACATATAAATTTTTCGACTCTTAATAATCAAATATCAAAGACATAAATCATACATGAATCATACATCATATGTAAATCATTCGTGCTCATTCAGATCTTGAATATAATAAAACACATAGATGAAGCAAATAAATCACTTACTTTGAGCGGAATTTGTCATGATGTAGAGAGAAAGTTTTTACCGATTACGAACTAGTTTCTCTCTCTTAACTGTCTTTCTGTACTATAGCTTGATGGATAGCTTAATACACAAATACCTACATTTTGTTTTTTTTTTTTGTACTTAATTAAGGTAGAGAGAGGACTAGTCTATATACACTTATTTGTTGATATTAAATCTTGTACATCCATCAGGTACTAAATTAACGATTACGATTTAATATACTACTAAACTAAGAAAACCCTAAACTAAGTTTAATATGGGCTTATAGAAAATTTGGGCTACAACATCAGGCTATATTTCTTATAAGCAGGATAGGCCTAGTTTAGGCAACTAAAGTTCATGTACGTTCTGTTTACGAGTAATAAAAAGCAAGTTATGTTCTCCAATGAAAGGATCTCAAATAGAATTAGACCTGAAAGTTTGATACTAAAACTATGGATCTAAAATGGGAATTCTACGTAGAATAGATTATGATATTGAAGTGACGTGGGATTTAGTTTAGACTAGTTTTGTTCTTGTGTTGCAAATTTAGCATATAAAATGATACCTGGTAAACTAGGATAATGGTAACCAACTTGAGCTTAGTGATTAGAAAGGAACAATATAAATGAGAATGAAAAAGCAAGTGGACCTCGTAAATCCCAATAAATAAGGGATTCTTATGTAAACATAATATTCTATTATACTCCCAAGGGTATGAAATCAAATGTTCATATTGCTATTACAAAATCTCATCAAAACATTGCTCCTAACACCTCGAAGAATCTTGCTGGCTTGGAAATTCTCGTTTTGAAATTTTAGCAAATTTTTTTCTTTTCCATATAGGATAATGTTATGGTCCTGTTCTTATGATCGAGTTATAGGGCAATCAACACCAAAGTTAGCCTGTATAGTTTGTATTAAATATTATTTTGTGTTTTTCTTCCTTTGCGACCTATCTTGTAAAAAAAAATATTGGACCCAATTAAAGAGAACTCAACGATCTCATAAAGAAATAAGTTGGTGATAGAATTATGAGTTTTTATTATCTTTTTCCAGCTTACAATTTATGGAATGAAAAACTATAACCACCTCATACATAAAAGGAAGCCGGTAATGCTAAATAACATGAAATAATTAGAATTTGATACACAAACTGCTAAAAAGAAATCAAACATGATCTACTAGACTAAAACCACTTCAAACTTCAACTAGTTCCCTATCTTTATATTATGCCTCTGATATACCTTTCCCTTGAATAACCTGCCCACCTTGTCAACGTGACTGTTATTGTTGCTCATAACATTACTACCCCTATCAAAATTGCATTTCTCTTTAAACATTAATGAAGGAAAACGAAGGCATAAAGAGGAAACATCTTCCTATGAAGTTTTAGCTGGTGAAAGGCCTTAATGGATCAAAGCTTGAGGCTAACCTTTAAATGTAAGATATTCTAGGACAACTTAGGGATTAGGGTAGATTTCTCCTTTTGAAATAGAGGGAAGGACAAGTTTAACCATAATGGAGTTACTATGGAATGGTTTCAATCAGGAGACATGAAAAATAAGGTGTCATTTAAAAGAAGGTGGGAGATTAAGCAAGACCGTGTGGCCAATTTGATATTGGACATCCCGATGCTTGGCATATGCTATCTTCATGGAAGAGTTTAAAGAAGTCGATTGATCACAGGATTCTGATATGACAAAGTTTTAATAATAAACCTCAATATTCTACAAGCGCACGAGTCATTTACATAATCCAATCCTAAATTCTAAGGCTAAACAATTCGCAATAATTCAAAATGAACAAAATTAAAACAAGAAATTATTTCAATCACGCAATTCAAATCCAAGAATCAAATTCGAAAATATAAACAAAATAGCATATGCAACACCCAATCAAGAATCAACCTAAAAACTACCAATTGAGAGAAAGGGGAATTTTGTCTGACTTAAATGATAACTTAACCGATTATAAATTATTAGATTACCAGTTCTAGACTGTCCTAGGGTTGATTACTCTCTCTAGAGTTATAACCATTAACCGTAATCAGATCATGGGAATTGCAATATCTCGATTAACAATCTATCCAAAACCTAAATTAGATATGAAGTTGTCCAAAATTATCAAAAACCCTACGCAAGATCTCTTTTCACACAAATTTACCGATTCGATTTAATTCTTATTCTGTTAAATTACCTAACTCTCATTAGCCCAATTTAATGATTTTTCACTCGGTTCGCTCTCTCAGTTTATCACCAAATTATGCAAGTGTAGAATTTAAATCACAAGAAATCCAATAAAAATATAACAATCAAATTTCATTAACATCAAAGATAAAATAATCTGAAGGTGAGTTTAGACACGTCCCAACATTCAACAATCCTATCATCAACGGCTATCCCTAATTTTATACAATCATAAAATTGAAACAAAACTAGAAATAGAATCGGAATGGATGGCGGAGGCAGTAACGACAGGAAACCTCCTATTCTGAGAAGTACGTCATGTAGGCCTCTTCTCCATATCTCTCTTCCTTCTTCTCTTTCTCAATCTCTTGATGAACTCTTTAAGGTTTCTCAATTGAAGGCTAATGCAAAAGCTTCACACCTCTATTCGTTTTGATGTTTAAATACCTTTTTATGTTCTGGGCAGCCTAGGGTTTTTCTAGGGTCGAGAAGTTTCGAAAAATCCCTCGAAACTTGACGTTTTCACTTATTTGCACGTTTGTTAGGTGTAGGCCATAATCGCGGCCCCGCATGCCATGATCATAGGCGACGTCCAACCCTTCTATCATGATCATGGCAATCGTGGGCAGTATCTTAGGTTTCTATCTCTAACGTGGGCTAGCTTCCATGCTTCAGTCACAATCATGGCCTATTGAGCCACAATTATAGGCCATTGTTTCAAACCGAGTGTCTCTGAAACTTTTTTATTCTTAGATGTTAACTCTGAAATACTAACAACCATATCAAGGTACCTCGAAAATATAATAATTAGGCTCAAAGACTTATACTAACCTGTGAAAATCACTTGAACATAATTAAGTAACAACTAACATAGTTCTACCCTAAACACATATTAAACAATTAAATTAACACTTAAATACATAAAAAATTAAGTCCTAAAATATTATGCAAATCACACTTATCAACATCCCCACACTTAAATGTTTGCTTGTCCTCAAGCAAACAAAACAATAAACACTCAACATATATTACAGCAATGAGGCAATTGCTTCAACTTTATGAAATAAATTTAACTTTAAACATAATCAATCGAGTCACTTTATTTCATTAATATGCAAAATCTGCGTCTAGAGGTTTTGAACTAAATATACAAATTAATCCAAATCCAAGTGTTAATTTACTTACCCTTTTCTGTGTACACACACATTAATAATTCTTTGGTCATTCAAACTTTGTAACTACTCCTAGGTACGTTTCATGAAAGTCAAGCTATTACAAGTTCGATATGTTCCTTTTAGAAAACACACTCTTTATTATTGAATTGATCAAACCTAGTCTTTTACTCGGAGGCAAACATGGTGATGAATGTCGATCTGGTTACTCGACTAAGTCATTTTTTATTTAACTGCTTGGTTGAAATGTCATTATAGTTTTTTGATGTAGAGGCACAAATTTGTGATGCGTGTCGATCCATTAACTCAACTATATTACGTTATTAATTGTCTACTAGCTCTATTCATAACCCTAAGGTCGGTAAAATAGTTATTTATTTAGCAACTTTTTTTTCTTGAGTTATTGCCTACCTTGTTGTTTTAGCTATTCATTTACATGAAAAATACTAGTAAAGTTACTTAAGTTGAAAAGCCTCAAATTATAAATTAATGTGCCAATTTAGAGGGTGAAAAACTTACACTAAATCCTAATTAAGCTGTATATTTATCCAAAGACTCAATTCACTCATTTTCTGAGCTAATAATTCTTCATAACCTAATAGACTATATTCAAAATTAAATCCTTTTCAATCCATCTAGGCCATTGACACATTCGCGTAATTCATAAAGTGCAACCTAACAACTATCATACAACATGAAAAATCATATTCAAAGCAAAACATATAACCCTCCCTACACTTAAGCAATACATTGTCCTCTATGTGAGAAGAGAACAAAAAAACACATAAGGAATGAAGAAACATAAATTCAAGTAAAATAGAAAACAAAAACAAAAATGAGAACTAAATTTAAAAATAAAGAGGGTTAGACAAATTCTCATGGAGATGGAGGTGGTGATGGTGTTGTAGGTGGCAATTGGATGCCCTAAGCCTTGAAATATCTATAGATCTGATGGATATCCCAGCCCTGACATCGTTGAGTTTGACCCAACTCCTTCATTAGTCTGGAATTCTCCGCAAGTGTATCGATAATTACCTTTTGGTTTTCAAATATTGTATCCAGAACTTTCTTCCAGGCTTGTAATTCTGTTTCAATGATTATTTTATTTTACCATGATCGTTTTTATTTTACACATTATGTTTCAATGATCGCTTTAAAGAACTATTATTTTAGTGATCTTTTTATTTTAAAAAATATGATGCAGTTAAAAGCAACATAATTGCATATAATTTCTTCATAATGTGGCTGTGTGTCAACACAACTATGCTAATAAATTCCCACATCCTCAAATTGGTAAAAGGAAGAAGACTTACATCATATCTAGGAAAGTAAAGAAATTTTCCTTCTCACCACATCCTATTGATTAATTAATTATTATAAAATAAATTGACTTTATTAGTAATAGTTCTTTCAAATATGAATGGTAAAAACTAAAAAATGCTTATGTTAAAGACTAAAAGAAACTACAAGCTTACAAAGCTAGAAAAATAATAGAAAATGAAACTCAAATATATAAAGAACTTTAAACCTCAATAAGCAAGAAACATTTTCATATTGCTATTACAAAGTCTCACCAAGACATTGTTCCTAATACCCAAAAGAATCTTGTAGGCTTGGAAATTCTCATTTTGAAAAATTAGCAAATTTTTTTCTATTCCATATATGATAATGTTATAGTCCTGTTATTGTGATCAAGTTACAGGGCGATCAGCACCAAAGTTAGCCTGTAGAGTTTGCATTACATATTGTTTTTACGTTTTTCTTCCTTGGTGACCTATCTTGTAAAGAAAATATTGGACTCAATTAGAGAGAACTCAACAATCTCACAAAGAAAATAATTTGGGGATAAAATTATGAGTTTTGATTATCTTTTTCTAGCTTACAATTTATGGAATGAAAAACAATAACCACCTCCTACGTAAAAGGAAGTCAGTAGTGCTAAATAATATGAAATAATTAGATTGTGATACATAAACTGCTAAAAAGAAATCAAACATGATCTACTAGACTAAGACCACTTCAAACTTCAACTAGTTCCCCATTTTTATATTATGCCTCTGATATACCTTTCCCTTGAATAACCTGCCCACCTTGTCGACGTGACTGTTTCTGTTGCTCATAATGTTACTACCCCTATCAAAATTGTCTTTTTCTTCAAGCACTAATGAAGGAAAACGAAGGCATAATGAGGAAACATCTTCCTATGAAGTTTTAGCTAGTGAAAGGCCTTAATGGATCAAAGCTTGAGGCTGACCTTTGAATGTACAATATTCTAGGACAACTTAGGGATTAGGGTGGATTTCTCCTCTTGAAATGAAGGGAAGGACAAGTTCAACATAACAAAGTTACCATGGAATGGTTTCAATCAGGAGACATGAAAAATGGGGTGTCATTTAGAAGAAGGTGGGAGATTAAGCAAGACCATGTGGCCAACTTGATATTGGACATCCCGATGCTTGGCATCATAGGCTATCTTCATGGAATTTTAAGCTTGAAAAAGATGATCTCTAAGATCTTTTAACATCAAATCTCTTGTTTTTAACTCTTGATCTACTACTTCCAATTTGGCTAGCCCAAGACAATAAGAACGCATGATTAGAGGGGAACGACCATAAACCACTTCAAAAAGTGTAGCTTTCAAGGAAGAATGATAGTTGGGATTGTAACAATACTCAACCTATGGTAACCATTGAAACTAGCAATAAGGTCGATCACTAGTAAAGCAACATAAGTACATTTCAATGGTTTGATCCATAATCTCATTCTGGCCATGGCTTTGTGGGCGGTAAGCAAAACTAAAGTCAATTTTGAACTACTTAAATGGAATCAATCTAAAAGAAGCTTGTAAAAGTCACATCTCGGTCAGTAACAATTCATTCAAGTAAACCATGGAGTTTGAAAATATTGTCAAAAAAGGGACGAGCAACAGTAACAACAATATAAGGATGAGAGATAGGTATGAGATGGGCATATTTGAAGAAACAATCCATAACCACCAACAACACGTTTTTACCTAAGGAAGTAGGTATCCCTTTAATAAAATCCATTGTAATATCTAACTAAATTTGTAAAGGAACTGGAAAAGGTTGTAGAAGTGTTTTGATTTGTGTTTTTGACAAACAGAGCACTGTTGTACAAAGGATTTAACTGAGGTTTTCATACTCTTCCAATAGAAGTCATTTTGAAGTGGCAGTAAATATACCCATTTTTTAAAGAAAATCAATTCATCTTTGTATTCCAAATGGACCCACGACTTCACCTTCTTGGATTTTTTAAAGTGCATCTGATCAGATTGATGAACTTTAATGTGGATGGACTCAAAGATAGGAAATTGTGGAATGGTAATAGATGCCAATAATGATTCTTGTTTCATTATGCAAGAGAAAGCATCTACTACCTTATTGTGTTTTCCAACTCTATACTTCGTAGAAAAATCAAAACCCATTAATTTGCTCAGCCAATTCTATTGAGGTGAGGTAATGATGCATCACTCCAATAAAAAATTGAGGCTATAATGATCAGTCCAAATTAAAAAGTGTCTCTCCATAAATAAGCTTTCCATTTACGGACTGTCTTAACTAATCCAATGAGTTCCTTTTCATAAGTTGGAAGACCCTATAGCTTGAAGCCAATGACTTGCTAAAATAGGCTATTAGCTCTCCATCTTGTTGAAGAACTACTCTCATACCCACATTTGAGGCTTCATAATCTAGTACAAATAATTTCTAGAAATTTGGTAGCCCTAACATTACTGCTCTAGTCATAGCCACCTTCAATTTGTCAAAAGCATTGGATGGCTCCTATGTCCACATGAAGGAATTTTCGCATAGCATTGGTGTTAAGGGAGCTACAATGACACCATAATCCTGCACAAATTTTTGATAACATCCAATAAACCCCAAAAAGCCACGTAGTCCCTTCACAATGTTAGGTTTTCACCAATCTGCCATTGCTGTAATTTTTTCTTCGTTTATCACCACCCTTTCGTTTGAATTAACATGCCCTAAGTAGGACACTTGTGTTTAAGCAATCAAACATTTCATCTTCTTCAAAAAAAATTGGTGAGCTTATAGTAAGATGAAGACAATTCGCAAGTGTGCCAGGTGAGCTTCCCAAGTCTTACCGTAGACAAAAATGTTGTTGAAAAACACAGGTATGAATTGACGAAAGTAATCTTGAAATACCTCATTCATTAAGGATTAAAAGGTGTTTGGTTCATTGGTGAGACCAAACGACATTACCAAAGTTTTAACATGACCATAGTTGGTACAAAACATCATTTTCTCAATGTTTGGAGGAAACATTTGAATCTGGTGGTAGCCAAATCACAAATTAAGCTTGGTGAAGTATTTTAACCCATATAATTCCTCCAATAACATCATTTTCTCAATGTTTGGAGGAAACATTTAAATCTAGTGGTAGCCAAATCACAAATTAAGCTTGGTGAAGTATTTTGACCCATATAATTCCTCCAATAACTCTTCAATCACTAGAATGGGAAGTTTGTCTTTAATTATTTTGGAGATTAAGGCTCTGTAATCTACACAAAATCTCAAAGTATTATCTGCCTTTAGGACTAAAAACATCCATGATTGGTAGGGAGAATGGTTGGTTCAGATGATTCTTTACTCAAGCATGACCTTGCACTATCTTTCAATCTCATCCTTCTAACCTATTTTGGTTCAAAGTTAATCCGGTGATCATGTTCATAAGTTGGTGTTAGCCTTTTAATATGGCAAATAAAGGGTCAAATTCACTTAGAAGTGAATCCAATGTCATATCCTATAGGAACTGAAGTTCAACAGATTGAAGTTAAGCACTTAGAGTAGAAAGTGCACTTTTAATTCCCTACAATTCCACAACTCTATTGTTTTGTCTATATATCATGACTTTGGCCATAAAGTCCCACAAAATCAGCCCAAGTGATTAAAGCCAATTAACTCCAAACATAGCATCAATTTCGTTCAAGCTTAGAATAAATAAATCAATATAAATTAATTCGTTACCCATAGAAATCGATACATCATGGCACTAATCTGGGTATCGCATTCGTAGGTTTCACTTCGAGCTTTTAGGAGGTTCACGCACTAGACCCAACTTACTTACCTAGTTGGCTTCAATGAAGTTATGAGTGCTTCCTGAATCAATCAAGATGATTAAGGAATGGCCACTGATTATCCCCTAAATTTCAGTTTTTCCTCCTAAACTTACCCCTATCATGGCATGTAGTGATATTTCTAGTTCAACATTCTCCTCTAATTTATGATCTTCATCTCTTCCTTGTATTGATTCATCAACCCCATCCAGCCAGAAAAGGTGTTTTCACTTGTGTCCCTTATTATAGATTTCATTGTAATTAAAGCAAATACCCTTAGCCTTGCTTCATCCATCTCAGAACGGGTAAGAAGTTTGAAAATTTTTGGGTTTTGTTTGGAAAAAGAGGATGAAGTGCTTTTAGAAGGGGAGTTTGTGTTTGGAATTGCTTTAGTAAGGAGGTTTATGAATTTCCTTGATCCTCCTCGTTTCTTATATAAATGGGCCAAGCTTATAGTATGGGTTAAATCTCTAGTCCTGTGTAATTCTACCTCAAGTGCAACAAATTCCTACAACTCACTGATAAAAATGTCTACCTCTTATTCTATGGTTAGTGGACCTACTCGAGTTGTAAGCTGTTCAAACTTGCTTTAGTATTCTTCCATGGTGCCCCATTATTGAAGTTTTACAAGTTCACCCAATTTATTACCTTGGCTTGTAGGTCTAAATCTGAGGTGGCATTGTTGTTTAAAGTCCTCCCATATAATTCCTAGTCTATCCCTATCTAACTTGAGAAACCAAAACAGTGCATCTTTATCAAGGTGGCAGCAAGCAATCTCTACCTTCTGTATATGTTGATATTGGAAATAGTTTTCACATAGAATGGAAATTCTAGTCTAGCATATCGTGGGATCTACATTCGTCCTCCCATATGATTGGTCGCTTATGTTGGTTCCTCGACTCCTCTGTTCACACTCCCTACATCTCCTTATGCTCCTTCTATTCGTTCTGCAGCCAATTCCCAAGAAAGTTCTTGGATGCAACTAAAGAGTTGTTCCCGCTCCACACGATCTCTTTTTCAATCGTCCTAGTATATTCTCATAAAGATCTCTAATTGTTTTTTTGGATTGTTAAGTAAATCACCAATAACTTTAAGCTCAAACACTAGATTGTTAAGGTCCCGTTCTTATGATCTAGTTATAGGGTGATCAACACCAAAGTTAGAATGTAGAGCTTGTAATAAATCCTATTTTTGGGCTTTTCTTCCTTTACAACCTATCTTATAAAGAAAATAAAGGGCTCAAATTAAAGAGAACAACTATTTCATAAAGCAAATAATTTGAGGATAAAATTATGAGTTTTATTGTTCTTGTTCTAGCATACAATTGATAGAATAAAAACCAATAACCAAGTCCTACATAAAAGGAAACCACTAGTGCTAAAAACAATAACCACATCCTATATAATTGTGTGTGGTTACAAAATTTAACCGTAAACTCATAAATCATATCTACGTCGATTTGTGTAATCACTTAATTCAACCATTGAGTTACAACTATAACTCATTTTGTGTGGTTATATGATTCATACATAAACTCGCATCTATAACCAATTTGTATGATAACTTAAATTTGTATATATAACTGATTTTGTATGATTACATAATTTAACTATAAACTTATAATTGCAACTTATTTTTTATGTTCTTAATTTGTGTAATCATATAATTCAACCTAAATTAACTGACACATTTTGTATATTACAAAATTATTTTATAATATATAAACTATTTTATAATAAAGACCAACATTTAATTCAATATTTCTAAAATTTCAAACAATAACACAAACTTCATTTTTCTATTGAATAATTGAACCCATAATCCAAACAACAAATATGACAAAACTCATCCAAAATTTCAAATTCCAAATGCTATAATTCAATATAAAATCCTCAATCTCATTCCTCACTTTCCAAAATTATTTAAAAAAAAACAAACACTTCTACTCATTCCAGTATCCAGCATTCTAGCTATACTCAATTTCCAAAATACAAAGTCTAAACTCACAACTATTAAGTCACGCGCACACTCAACTACTCAATTAACTTGAAAGTCAAAAATCAACAAAACACAAATCAACTAATCAATCCTTAAGCACACTGCACACTGCACACTGCACACTGTTCAAGTGTTCAAGGCTAATTTGCATTTTTCAACCTCAAGGCTCGGATTTTGCAACTCCACTTGGTGTCGATGATGTCGAGATGACTGTGACGGAGGTGAGACCGTGAGAAAGGGTGAGGCCAAGCAAGGTGACTATGAAGTCAAGAGAGGTGAGGTGGGGCAATTGCGTAGGTGAGATAGGATGAGGCGAGGCGATTGTAGCTACAGTGTAGGATACTAAGGTGTTGTGGCATAGGCAGAGAAGTGAGATACTAAGATGAGGGACAAAGTGAGACGCTGGGAGTAGAAGCAAAGACGCAGGCAGGTCACAGGTGGGGCTTAGGGGAGAGGGTCAAGTATGTTTAGTCGTTTAGTGTTAATTTTTTTAAAATTATAATTTAGTTGAAATTTTCTTAAAAATTACAATTTAGTCTGATAATTAGCCGATATTTCGATACTAGCCAGTATTAGTCGATAACAACTCATGGTATAATATAATTAAGTACTGGCCAGTACGTTACGAAACCCACATAATTGTTCATAGTTGATTTCTCAGTAGTAGTATTAAAATCTCCTTTAATTGTTTAACTTGATTAAAGTTGCTTGATTGTTACTAATTTGATAAAATAAAGGCTTTAAATTTAATTTATTGATACAAAAGTTGCATGATTGTGGTATTATCTCGCGTGCTTTGCCTTGCACGTGGATCTGCCGAATGTTATTAATTAGTGTTTTGCTTTGTTTTCGAAATAATGATCTTCCCCTTTTATGGAAATAATGAAGAATCAGGTTCTGAGAAAACATATGAATGCATGCGTCCCCT
>JAOSBO010000006.1:10785192-10803379 GCA_027563915.1 Erythroxylum rotundifolium | reverse complement strand
AAGCCATATAAAATCTTGGAAGTCATATCTTTATAAAAATTCTCTTGTGTGTTAAAAGGGGAAATTATGGTGAGACAGATTACTGAAGCTCATATTGAGCAAACCTCATTTTTATTTGAAAGCTTCTAGAGGTTAGTGAAATACTAGTAGTGTGAAAGGTTGAAGAACCTTGAACAATATTAACTTGTGAGCTTGAAGAGGCTTGTCAAATTACTACTTGATTTTATAGTGAAACACTCAAGTTGGATACTTAGGGATTGGACGTGAGTTTGGCTTGCAAGCTGAACCAGTATAAATTGATTACGTCCTTTTCTATCTTCTCTTGAATTTTAAATTTTTGCATTGTATTTTATGTGTTTATTTCAGCAAGAGACTCCTTCACTTTATAACAGGATCCTTTTGTTTTCAACTTGTAAAAGGTTCTTTTCAATTTTAATAAGCACCTTCTGTTTTAACTTGTTTTTAACATAACTCTTTATTTGGCAAGGCCTATCGTTTGACGAGGTTTTTTATTGCTTAACAGGCCCCTTCTGTTTAAATAGAATTTTTTCACACAATAGGTTCCTACTATTTTAATTATAGACAGGTTCTTGCCATTTCTTTTTGAAATGAAAGTAACTTGAAATTTTTTTTAGTCACACATAATTCACCCCCTCTTGCGCATATTTGCTTTATCATTTGGTATCAGAGTGAGATTTCACATTTTTGTGTTTTATAGCATATGATGGATCATGGAAAACAATATGAGAAGTTTTGAAGGACAATCTATCTCAAAGCCTCCTTACTTCAATGGAAACAACTACTCATATTGGAAAGAGAGAATGACTATATATCTCCAATCTATAGATATCAAAGTATGGCAAGCAATTTTAGTTGGAGTTACAATTCCCACTTCCAATAACATAGAAGTATGAACTAAGGAGAAATTCAAAACCAGATGCTAAGGCAAATTATCACCTGATGTATGTATTGTCCCCAGAAGAATATGAAAAGATATCTTGCTACTCACAACAAAAGAAATGTAGGACAAACTACAAGTCATGTTTAAAGGAACAAATGAGGTAAAGGAGCATAGAATAAGTCTTTTAGTGCATTAATATGAAATTATTGACATAAAACAAGGAGAGACTATAAACGAATTCTTCAAACACTTCAACAACATCATCACAGCCTTAAAGAACTTGGAAAAGATAAAACCCAATGATGAGCTTGTAACGAAGATTCTGAGGTCACTACTAAAGGAATGAAGACCTAAGGTGATGACTCTAGGAATGCCAAAGGATCTAGACACTATTACACTCGACTGGCTATGAGAAAATATGATGATCCATGAAACCGAGCTTAGGTGAGATGAAGGATCCTCCTATAGAAAAGGAATGGCACTAAAACCAACTGACGAGTCAAATGGTGATGAAAGTGACACTGAGTTACAAATAGATGGAGATGACGAGTTCAAATTTATGGTCAGAAAATATGCCCGCATTTATAAAAAGAAACTGATGAAGAAAAGAGAAGGAAACAAAAAAGCTGGAAACAATAGGTTCCTATCAAAAGGCAACGACAGTAATAGCAATACACAAACTAATCAAATCATATATTATCATTGCAAAAAGCCTGGACAATAAGACTAGAATGTCCTCTTCTTCAAAAGGACAAGTTAGAGAACAAAAAATCCAGAAAGTAAGTGATGACAGTAGCCTGGTCAGATAAGGATTCTGAAAACTTTGATGAAGAAGAGCTAAAAGAAGTAAGTAACATCTGCTTCACAGTTGAATCAGGAGATGATAAGGCATATTATTCTAACTCTAATGTTGAAGTTGATGAATTGAAAAATGCATATCATGAATTATATTATCAGATAAAATGTTGATAGTGAAGTATTTCAAAGAAGTTGAGAAGTCTAAGAGTAATAATGAATCTTTAAAGTGTAAGATTAAATCATTGGAATCTGCGAATAAGAATTTGGCGACTGGGAATATGTCTCTTAAAGTTGACTACAAGCAAAAGGTTTTTGAAAACGAAGCTCTAAAAAAAGAATAGCTAAGTTAGAAAATACGCTACTAAAAAATTATTATGATAAGGTAAGACGGTTAAAAGAAAAAGTCGTTGCCTTAGAACTTGAAAAAGAGAGTAATGCTGGAAAGATCTTATCTCTAGAAAAAGATCTAGAAAATTTCATTGATGGAAGGAAGAATCTTAATGCATTGCTTGGTAGTGGTAAATGCATTTTTGGTAAGGCCAGAATAAGATTCAATGAAAATAATAATATTAGGCCATACAAAAACTTGTTTGTTAAATCTAACGGTAGCTATAGCCAAAAACAGCGGGAATTTATTAAGTGGCAAAAATCATAACTATCAATCATCTATTTTGTGTGATTACTGTGATAAGCATGGTCACATTAGTCTGTCTTGTAATTTTCATAAAAAGAAATTATCTCAGATGTATGTTTAGAGACCGAAAGGTCAAACTAATAACCCTAAAGGACCCAGGAAAATTTGGGTACCTAAAATGAGAGAATGCTTTCTGCAGATATGTTTCAAAACAGAGATAAGGAAGAATCAAAGAATAGTTGATAGTGGTTGTTTGAGACACATGACAGGTGAAATATCACACTTCAACTACCTTGGAAGAAAAGATAGAGGTAATGTTGTCTTTGTAGACAAAAATAAAGCAAAGATTATCGAAATTGGTAAAATTGGTGGTCTGACCCTACTTCTATTGATAACATTGTCTTTGCTGATAGTTTGAAACATAACTTGTTGAGTATGAGTCAGCTATGTGAAAAAGATTACAAAATCATTTTCTACGCATCTTATTATGAAATTGTCAATATTCATAATGATAATACTATGTTTGTTGGTCCTAAAAGTCAAAATATATATTGTGCTTAACTGGAAGACATGTCCTCACAAAGTATTAAGTGTTTTGTTTCTCTAGAAAAAGATTTGTTTATCTGCCATAGAAGATTTGGATATCCCAGTATGAACTGTCCAAAAATGAGTTAGTAAGAGGACTACTGTCCTTGAAGTTTGAAACCAATTAGGTTTATGAGGCTTGTTTAAAAGGTAAGCAAGTCAAAAGCAGCTTTCCTCTTAAAAATATTGTGTCTACTAACCAACCACCTGAATTTGTACACATGGATTTATTTGGTCCCATTAGGACTCAAAGTTTTAGTGGTAAACATTGCGATTTTGTTCTAGTAGATGATTACTTTAGATTTACATGGGTTTATTTCTTATCAAATAAGAATGATGCTTTTGAAGTATTTGAGAAGTTTTGTAAAAAAATTTAGAAAGATAAAAGGTACCACATCACTTCAATTCGAAGCGATCATGTAGGACAATTTGATAATAGAAAGTTTAAAGAATTTTATGATAGCAGTGATATAACTGACAACTTCTTTTGTACAAGGATGCCTAAGCAAAATGGAGTTGTAGAGAGAGAGAGATCAAAACTTTGGTTGATATAGCCACGATCATGTTATACGAAAGTGGACTACCTCCTGGATACTGGGCAGAAGCAGTGTCCATGACATGTTATGTACTTAATAGACGTCTTATAAGACTTATTCTAAAAAAGCTCCTTTATGAGTTATGGAAAGGAAGAAAACCAAATGTTGCTTACTTTCGAGCATTTGGTTACAAATGTTTCATTTTAAACAACAGAAAAGACAGCCTTGGAAAGTTTGATACAAGATCAGACGAAGCTATTTTCTTGGGCTACAGTTCCACTAGTAAAGGATTCAGAGTATATAATAAAAAAACAAAGAAGATACAGTAATCAATACATGTGGTATTTGATGAAGCACTACCTTTGACAACAACATCTAGCTTAAATTATGAAGAGCATCCATTGATATCTAAAAATACATCATAGAATCAAATATGTTCAAAATTACGTAATCAAGAAAGCCCCTCTAAAGCTAGAACAGAACAGGCTCCTTCGTCTTAGCAGGAGCCTATGCAACTAAAGAAACCAAGAGAATAGAGAGTTCTTGATGCACATCAATATATTCTGGGAGATCCCTCGTAAAGTCTAAGAATAAGACCATTGTTCAAGAACAACTTTATTGATCTCATCTAACAAATAGAACCAAAGACAATTGAAGAGACCCTTATTGACTAAAACTAGGTTTTAACCATGAAAGACATATTGAATTAATTTGACAAAAACAAAGTCTGGAATCTAGCACCTCGTCCTCAAAATAATTCAATCATTGAGACTCATTTGGTATTTTGAAACAAGCTCAACAAAAATGATAAGGTGATAAAAAACAAAGGTAGAATTGTATCTCAAGGTTATAGTCAACAGGAAGATTATGAAGGTGATAAAGTCGATTGAAAAAGCACAAGTGGTCACTGTCAATTTCTTAGAAGATGTCTAGTATCTTGGTTCTACAAGAAGCAAAATTGCGCAGCACTTTCGATGACCGAAGTAGAATACATAACAGCTGCTAGTTATTGTGCTCAAATCTTATGGATGAAGCATCAATTGTAGGGATTTTTCTCTAAACTTTTCTCATATTCCTATATTATATGATAATACTAGTGCTATAAATTTTTCTAAAAATCCTACGCATCATTCTAGGACAAAGCATATAGAAATCAAAAATCATTTTTTTGAAATCATGTTTTAGAAGGAACCATTGATCTTTTGCATTTTAATACTGAGAATCAAGTAGTTGACATTTTCACCAATCTCTAAAGATAGATTTTATGTGTTAAGAAAAAGAGCTTGCTATGTGCAAATTCTCTGATATTATTTCTGCATGAATATTCTTTGCTACTTGTCTTTGCATTTCATTTAGAAGGCTCTTTCTATTATGATTCCATAGAACTCTCTCTCAGTTTAGTAGGCTCCTTAGAGTTTAGAAGGCCCCTCTTAGTTTAAAGGCCTCCTCTTAGGTTAATAGGTTTCTTCTAGTTTAGAAGGCTCCTCTTTTTTTAGAAGGTTTCTCTTAGGTTGACATTCTAAGTGACACGAGTCCTAAAAATAGGGAGTCATTAATGGCTTTATTTATGTCTACTCATGCTCTCACGAGATCAATGCTCAGGAATCACTTAGTATACCCTAAGCAAACTTCTCTCGTCTCTTTCATTCTCATTTGTGCCGCTTATTCTCTCTACATCCTAATTCTCTGCATTTTTATTACCTCATGTTTCCTCTCTTAAACTTCACCAAAGTCTTTTACAGTGGCATGAACTAGATCAAAAGGACAAAAGAAAGCTCTATCTTCTACTGATAGTCATGGTGAAACTCATGTTATCGAACCCATCTCCTTTAAAACCTAAGTATCATAAGTACACTGAGTTATAAAAGATGATGATTTAGATGAAGAACATTCTTGGTTGATTAGAAAACCATAAACTAGAGGAAGTCTTGCAAAGCAAGCTAAGAAAATTTTTGAATAAAAAGAAAACCCTGATGTTGAAAAGAAAGACAAAGAAGAATCCTAAAAAAGAAAATTAGAAGAAATAAGAAGGGAAAAGCTCATGTGACTTAAGATTTAAGAAACTATTGATAGAAATAATTTGTTTCATGAAGAGATGATTCCAAAAGTAAAAAAGGGCAAAAAAGATAAAAATAGTTGCACAAAAAGGAAAGACGTCAATAACACCAAAAATGTTTCAATCAACGAAAGCTGAAGTTCGCTATAAAATGTAGTGCAAGAAAAGAAAGGTAGTTGTTGGGCAGATCTTGCCTCTTATGATGTTTGACGACATAAGTATACTTATCTCTCCTTACTTTGTTGCCATTAGTTGGGAAAATTTTCTGAAATTAGATGAGGCTGTATGCGATGAGCTAGTCAGGATATTTTACACACACATCAAAAAGGAAAAAATTAATAGAAAGCTAGCCATTGACTCATGAGTGTATGAATGTGAAATTTTAATTTTTGAAGAAATCTCAGGAGATATACTGGAAGTAGCTCCTATAAGGACAACTAATATTCCTTGTCATAAGTGAGATGTTAATGATTTGAAGTTAGTTGAAGTTTTCAAATTTATTTGACTTCATGCTAAAAACACCCAAGATAGGAGACCTTAGAGTAGGCAATTAGACTTAATACCACAATGCCTTACATCTCTTTCAGTTACTTCAATTTTTCCCAGGAGTAGCTCAATTGAAAGGTGCAGTCTACTGGACACTTATGTGGTGTATAATCTGTTGAAAGAAATCATAATGAATCTTCCAGCTATGATCTTGAGATTCATGGTAGATAAAGGGAGTCATAAGAATACCACCAGTTACTTACATTATAGGATGTTGCTCACCAAGATTTTCAACCGTTATGGAGTTCCTTTTGCAAATCTTAATTGGTATGCATAGGCTAAGTTTCACCATTCGATTCCTTATCAATTTGGATATAGATTGCAAAATAATGATTGGGTACAAAAGATCTTAAAGAGTAGTAGAAAACTTAGATCTTGCTTTAGACCAGCAAACTCTTATCCCTCCTTAAGATGAAAATAACGTAAATATTCAAAAACAACTAAAGGATATTCAAGCTAATCAAGCAAAGATGCGAGAACAAATAGATAGCATGCAAAATCAGCTTCTTGACATGTAAATTCTGATGAGAAAAATCTTTGAATCCCTTCATGAAGTTTGTTGCTATTCTTCTCTGCCTGGCTTATTGAACTTGTGATCACTTCCTCCTTATACTATTTTATTATTTTTGATAATGACAAAGGGGGAGAGTTTATATTGATTTTTTTTTGCATATTTTTGCATATATAATGAGATATTTCTCAATGCTACTCAATGCTACCTCGATTATATATGTAATTAATTCCGCTATTGAATTTATGAAAATCTGTGATATATAAATGATAGGTTCCTTTCTTAAGAGACAGGTTCCTTCTAATTATGTCTAAACATATATAAGTCACAGGTATCTTTTGAAATCATCTGTTATTTCTTTGAATTTTGAAAAATATATCTATTATTGCTTGTCATCATAAAAAAGGGGGAGATTGTTAGCTCAAGGTTTATTATTTTATGATTTTGATGATAACAACATAATATTTCATTGGATTTATTTCCTTTTATTATTAATGAGTTAATTCTCAAAAGGAAATAACATCATAAGTATGCTTCCTTTCTTACAGGAACCTTCTTTATGAACTTACCTTAATAGAAATAATTTATTCAAAAGAAGAAGGTAGCATATTAGCTTTGTGATCACTGGAAGAATTTTAGCAAAGATAAACATCAAAATTATTTAGATTCAAATCGATCTAGTTGACTAAGGATGCAAGCAAAGAAACAACTAGTTAAAGGAAATACCTATTTAAGGAAGAGACAATGCAACCGTGAACAAGTAGAACTAAACGATACAAAAGCTTGCGAAGTTATATTGTCAAAATTCATCAAAAGCATATACATTCTTGAAAGTGATATCTTTGTAAAAATTCTCTTGTATGTTAGAAAGTGAAATACAGTTGAGAGAGATTACTGAAGCTCATATCGAGCAATCCTCATTTTTATTTGAGAGCTTGTAGAGGCTAGTGAAATATTAATAGTATGAAAGGTTGAAAAACCTCGAAAAATATGAATTTGTGAGTTTAGAGTGCTTGTGAAATTACTTCTTGATTTTATAGTAAAACACTCAAGTTGAAAAATTGAGGATTGGATGTAGGCTTGGATTGCAAGTCAAACTAGTATTAATTGACTACGTCATTCTCTCTCTTCTCTTGAATTTTAAATTTCTAGATTATATTATGCATGTGTTTATTTCATCAAGAGGTTCCTTCACTTTATAACATGCGCCTTCTATTTTCAACTTACAAGAGGTTTTTTTTTCAGTTTTAATAGGTACATTCTGTTTTAAATTGTTTTTAACGGAACTATTCATTTAGTAAAGTCTTGTCGTTTGACGAGCTTTTATCGCTTAACAAGCTCCTTCCATTTAAATAAGATTATATCACACAATAGGCTCCTACTGTTTTAATTATAGATAGGCTCTTGTCATTTCTTTTTGAACTGAAAATAACTTGAAAATTTTTTTATCACACACAATTCAACGTCCTTTTGCATATGTTTGCTTTATCAATTATAACCCAAACAAAAACACATGAAAAGTAGGTTTTATGCATATCAAAAGAAAGAAAGAAGAACGATGTTTGTAAGACTGGTTACTTGAATAAAGAATAATGTTCAAGACAAATTCCTACGATGCTAACTAAAAGCATTAAGCCAAAAACAACATTACAATACTAATCATTAGACCCGTTCTGCCAAAAATTTAATAGCATCCTAAGAAATGAATGAACCAAAAACACTACCTTGTATAGTTATATAAATTAACTCTATTTATTTTCCGAGATACAAATAAGACCCCTTCGATGCTAATTAAAAGCATGGACGACACTGCGTTATTCTTTGTAAGGTAAGCATTTTACGCTAATATAATCGCAAAACTATTGGTGTGCACCTTCGGAGGATTTAGAATATTTCAAACCTATATCAATGGCACCACAAAAGATTGCAACGGCCAAAATCTATTAATTTTGAGTATAAGATTTAAGAAATAGAAAACAATCATTTCAAGTTGCAAAAGATTAAAGTAAGAAAAAAGAAATAACTACGTAAGGAATAAGGGCATGACAACAGTGAAGCCAGTTTACACAAGTTCTAGTTATCCATATACGAAGTTGGGAAGAGATATGCAACCAAATATTCTGTGAATAGTGATCGTTTCTTCATAAAACTAGAAGTTAGAACATCAAAATGAACGTTCCTAATGGAAGTTTCAACAACACCAAGTTCTGAAACCTTAGGTTGCACCGACTACCTCAAGAACTACAGTAATAGCTTCACAGAGCCGATTTATAATTTTTAAAACAAATTTGACTCTCACAAAACAATATTAGCACCAAGACGAAGATGAATTACTTGCAGATATATTAAATAAATATCACTAAACACATTATTTGTAAACTTGTTAAAACTTTTCCAATAAATAAAAAATTAGTTGCAAAATCTTCAATCTACTAATCAAAATTGCATAACCAGTGTCTAGTTTAGGGTTAACGAGGTCATAATAGGAATTACATAGCCAAAAATTCCATATGGAGAAAGCAACACAAATAGAGACTCTTAATTTATAGAAGAACAATGGTGTCAAAGTAACCAATCATGTAATCAAAAATCAGCATGTAGAAGGCTTTTAAGATCAAAGAATAATGGGATTGCTTCAGTTAAGTTCCAAAAATAGTAGATAATCCTTTTATTTTTTCACACAGTGGAGAATTTGAAAGGAAAATAGCAAGAACTTGTAATCGCATGTCGATAGAAGTTCATAAGGCGTTCCTTTACATATTTTAAACCAGAAATAAAAAGAGGTAAGAAAAGAGCGTATCTTAGATGAAATTTCAATGATGAAGCGAGTGATCTAAGTAGCGAAATCTTGAAAATTCCTCGTTTATTGATGACGGTACCAAAGGCAGTGTCTAAAAGGTGGAAGAGTGAATTATAGAGAAGAATGTATTACTCTAATTTTTTGCTTGAAATAAGAGGTATTTACAGAGAACTTAAGATTACTCTAGAATTACTACTTAAATGCTCAACAATTTTTTACCCAATTAACTTATTAAATACCCAATAACCTTCTACCCTACTCATCTATTAAATGATTTATGGAAAATATCTAGTGCTCTAGACATTATCTACTCACAAGACTATTCTATAAATAAATCCTAACTATAAATTGTAATTCTAGAATAAAAATATATGTTTTTCAAGAAAATTCTAGAAACTTCAAAACTTAAATTATACTATGCCTATTTTCAAGGGAAGTTTAGAAACTCCAAAGTTCAAATTATATTTTTAACAGGCAGATCATGTTATGAAACTTATTGCTGATTTGGTTTTCACATTTTCAAACTCATCTTCTAGTGTCTTTTTTGTAAAAATAAGAAACTCTATCATGAGATCTCATTTCATAAATCTGTCTTTTCTCTAGAAAGCTTAGGTTGCACTAGAGATTTGGATCTAGAAACTTTGTATGAGCAATCTGACGCTAACTGTTTTCAACACAGAAATTTTACTAGAAGCAAAGCCTGTGAAATAGAGACAACCTTATTTCTAGGGTAAGAGATGAGAATTCATACGGTGGTGTTTGGATTGACTCCACGTGTTGACCGCATAGGTTTTTATTTTTGGTTGACTTTAATTGTTGAATTGTAAAAATAATTTTTAAAAATAAATAATACAGACAATAATATATTCACTTAATAATTATACCTTGAGTAACATATTGTAGTTCTATAACGTAAATTTTTTTTTCATATATAACTTTTTTTCTCCCTAAAATACTACAAAGGGTATATAATATATGCATAAAACTAATTCTTTCTATATAAATAATATGATATATAATTTAAACATTAATACTTTAATTGTTATTAATTATGACAAAGTTTACCTATTCAAGTCTGATCGAATTTTAGGTCTTATTTAGTTTTTAAAATATTTTTATGCTTTAAGTCGAACTTGAACTATCGCATCCAATCTGATCTAAATTTTAAATTTAAAAAAATAATGTTATTTTTATTTTAAAAATAAATAACATTGAGATAGATTATGCTTCGGCTCAAACTAAAAGTCTTACAGAGTGTTTGGTTGATGTCTCCACCAACGGAGGCAGATGACAGGGACACAATAATCCTGTCCCTAGCAGTGTTTGCTTGCTATCCTCACCCATTTTTGTTCCATCTTCAGAGCATAAGGACAGAAATTTTTTGTTCCTTCCAAGACTGTGGTACGAGATTTCTTGTCCCAAGGACAAAAACAAAACACATAAGGAAATGTCAGAAATACCTTCCTCAACTGCGTCTAAAACCTAACAAATTCACTCTCAAAACAACTCTCTCTCGCAACGCTCCTTCTTCCCTCTGGTTCGTCTCCGCAATCAAAGGTGAGTATTTTTTCTGTTCATTTTCTCCCTTTTTTTGCCTCTCGTTTGCTGTCTATGTTTGATTCCTTATGCATTTACTTGATTGCTTTTGCTCTCTGGCTTTGTTATGTCTTTGTTGTTTTTCTGTTCCCATATCTCTATCTTTCTGGGGTATGCTCCTTTCTGTTCCCATGTCTCTCATATCTCCTTTCAGCTCCTTTCTCTTTCCATATCTCTCTCTCTTTCATAGTGTTTGTATATCTGAATGGGTGCTTCTTTCATGTTATAGTTTTCGTATATAAAGGATTGGCATCAATTTTTGGCTAAGGATATGGGAATGGTTGGGTTATACTCTATTCTTTTCCCTTCTGGGCATCAACTTTCTGTGAACCCAAAACAAAATTTAATTAATGGGTTTAAGTTAGTTGTTCATGTTCTGAATTTGGACCTGAATCACCATATTGAACTTCTAATTTCTAATTCATTTTGGTCAGGATGGAGGTATCCATGCTTCTCATTTCTTTCATTAGGATATCTGGTTGTGATGTTAAGAGGATTGAACAGGTTAAAAGAGTTGTTATGGGCTTTAGATTCATTTCATACATGTCTATTAAGCTGAAGTGTTTTGGTTGGGAAAAACACTTGAAGCCTATGATGTATTTGTACGTTCTTATTAGCTATTGAGTTCTAACTGCATGTATTGTATAGTGAGATTTAAAAAAAAACTCACTATACAATACATGTTCTTCCTCATGCTTTCTCCTCTGCTTCTACTGCTAGTTGTTTAGTTCCTCTCAAGTGCGTTGTCATTTTTTGTCCCTTTCCCTGAGAGAGATTCACTTCATAGACCAAGAGGGAATATATGGGGTGTTGCTCTCTTGCTTGTGTTCCTCTTCTTCATGATCTCTTTCCAGTCCTCTTTCCATGAACGTTGGTTCCCTCTAATTACTAAATGATGGTGTAGTTTTGTATAAATTTGTTTTATATATTAGCAAATGATGTTTTTTGTTCCTAGTCAATGGGAAAAGAAATCGTTCCTCTCTAGCGTTGTTTATGTTGGTATAGAGAAAAATATAGTTGCTGCTTCTTTTTCTGTTAGCTAAATTTATATCATGGAAGACATAATTATTTGTATCTCTTCGTGATTTTGGATTTGCTTGTCAGGTGTATTTAATAATTCATAATCACATATTCCAAATAAGTTATTTAAAGAATTAATTATTTAACTTTAAATGACGGATTCGATTAGTTGATAAATACTTAACTAATTGAACTTAGCTTGAAACTGATAACTATGCAAAAAGCAAATTCCATTAGTTGGACTGTAACTTAATAAGCAAGAGGGGAAATACTTTGTATTATTAGTGGAGAAGGTGAGTTTTAGTATACCAAGATGGTTATTTTCAATGTAAAAAGCCCAGAAATCAGCATCAAAATCAAAGTTTTTGCAATCCAAGTTTGCATTTCGGATTAAAATGTTACATCTAATTTATGTTTGACTTTGGATTTATATTCCACTTGTATCAATGAATCAATCTTCTGAGATTTACACTTACAGGTTGTGCTGTGTGCATTAGTTCTACACAAAGACGGATTTCTATTGCTCTTTTTACGACCTTTACCACTCTATAACTACTATTGATAAACGGTTTAATAATGCTACAGGCGATTACAGCAGCAGCTTTGTCAACTCAGCGAAATTGTTGCTCAACAGCTCACTGGCATATGGAAACTTGAAATTAGACGACTTCTTCTCAAAGTGGTAAGTCCTTCTTTATCTTACCTTAAACTGAAAATATTTTTTATTTGATGTGTATAACTCATATATACGGGTTACAATCTTAGAGTCCTTTTGGAAGAATTTCGAAGTTAAAATATTATGTAATGTGATGTTCTTTTTCTTGGTGTTTTTGTTAATATGGTGAACTTAAATAACCAGCTCATTACTCAAGCTTGTTTTTGTTAAAGCCATCTATGTTTAGTCGTAGGGCAGTGGTAAACTTTTTACAAGAAACGGAAACAAAATACATATCTCAACTCGCAAATGCAATTTACTTTGAACCTCCATTTGTGCTCTTACAGCTTCTTTGACTTCATAACCCCTAAAACATAAAATTCATATCTTAAGTCTTTTGTCACAGCAAGCATTCAACCATCATCACTGACTTGTTTTATAGAAGAATATTCTTACTCATTTGTATCAGAACTTGTCATCTTTGATGAAGGTATACAAGAACCAGGACTTCGTAGAAGGTAGGAGCCAGACAATCCTTCCAGAGAAGTGCAGAAAGAAGTCAATTTAGACTTTGAAATTTTTCACAATTGAAATAATCTTATATACAGGTTTTCAAGATGAACACAATTGCTAATATCTGTTGCTTTTTCTTATTCTTTTACATTTGATCAGCATACTACCCATTATTTTTACGATCTTCATAAAAAATAAGCAATAAAACCTAGTTAGCTACATGATTGATCCATCAAGAACAACACAAAACAGAGTAATAGGAGTACCTACCATCGATTTAGAATATAATTAGCATACATAAAATTCCTATTTGGAATACAATTAGCATATACATAAATTCCTATTAGAATACAATTAGCTTCTGCAGTTATATATATACAGTACAGATGGTAAAGATATTCCTGCAACTATCGAACTAATGTCAGGTACTCTATGAACAACCAATGAGATTAAGTCTTGTAGAGACAAAGAGATAGTTGAGCTATGCAAAATGTTGGTCTATCTTATACCCAAACCCTACCAAAAGAAATAATTTCTTATCAAATGCAACAAATGTTCTGTAACTATATGCATTGATTTTCTTAGTTGTTGTTTATTCTTGTATTGTTGATTGTGGCTTGTTTATGATCATTATTTTTTTTCTCTTTGCGTTTTAGTTTTTATTTACAAAAGTGGATAACAAGGATCATGATGCTATGTTTAAGTGTCTGACTTTTTTTTAGCTTTGGAATGGGCAATTGGATTTTATAAGAATGGTCATGTTGTTATGCTTATATGTATACATAAAAAACTGAGTAGGAGTGAAAATGCTAAAGGTAGTAAGGCATTGACAGTACCAACTAGGTAAGCCAATATAGATAGGATTTTGCATGAGGGTGATACGAATAGCTAGTGGGATTTAAGGATGGACTGTAATGGATTTACATTGTTATGTGAAACGCTTAAGGTCAATGGTGGGATGATGAATAATGGTCATGTGCCTATTGAAGAAAAAGTTTTAATCTTCCTAAGAATATTAGCACAAAATGAATATAATAAAGTATTACAAGTTCGGTTTATGAGGTCAAGAGAAACATTAAGTAGGGTCTTCCATAGTGTGTTGAAGGCTGTATTCAAGCTTCAACATCTGTTGTATGTCAACCCCATACTAATTCCTGAGGATTGCACAGACAATAGATGAAAATGGTTTAAGGTTAGTAAATTTAATTAGCTACAATATATTGTCTAATTTCACTTTTTAAAATAGTAAACTATAACTTTTCTTTGTTGGAATTTTGTTCAAACGGTGCCTTGGTGCTCTAGATGGGACCTATTTAGAAATAATAGTTCCCCACACAGACAAACCCAGATACAGAGGTAGGAGAGGGAAAATATACACTAATGTGTTAGGGGTGTGTGATAAGAACTTAAACTTTGTCTATGTGCTTGCCGGATGGGACGGTTCATTAGCGGATTCAAGGGTTCTGCATAATGTTGTTATTAGGCCTAATAGACTTCAAGTTCCAAGGGGTATGTAAGATAAGAATTGTCAAAATTTTGCTATTTGCTTTTTAAGGTATGATTACAAATATAGTAGTAATAGTGTCATTTGTTTATAGGAAATTACTACTCAATAGATGTTGGCTATACCAATGGTCCTGACTTTCTTGTACCTTTTAGAGGCACATGATACCATATTCAAGAGTGGGCAAGAGATGGAAGGGCACCTAGGAACCCATAAGAGCTCTTCAATAAGAGACACTCATCTGCTAGAAATGTGATTGAACGTGCATTTGGTTTACTGAAAAAAAGATGGAAAATTCTAAGAAATCCATCTTTTTATCAAGCAGTCACTCATGTGCACATCATTCTTGCATGCTGCCTTCTGTACAAATTTATTGAGTTGCATATGACTTATGATCCAACAGAGCTTACTCCTCTTGAAGCTGAGGATATGCCAATTTGGGAAGATGCACCTTTCCCTGAATTTGTTGATCGTGTTGAGACAAGTAATGAATGGAGTCAATGGAGCGAGGATTTAGCTAAGAACATGTTTGATGATTGGAGAAGAAACCATTAAATTGTGAACTTTAATTTAGTTAATGTTTCTTTTTATTGATTTAAGGGTTAAATTTGATTAGCTTTCATTGTAACTCAATTGAGGCTTTGTTTTAATTTCTATTTATATTGTTGACTTTCATTGTAACTGAATTTGAAAACACACCATTAAATTGTTGTTTATTTGTACTTAATTACATGTTTCTTTTAATTAAATATTGTCTTCTTTATTTCTAAAATAGTTTCAAATAATGGTGGTTAATCATTTATGAAAATGGTTTGGAATGGTTTGGGGTATGACATTGCATGGTATAGGTGCAATGTCAAGATTTTGTACATCAGATTAAACAGAAGCATTTGTGACCTTTATAGAGGAGGCAATTGTTGCTGGTCACAGAGCTGATAATGGGCAATTTAAGCCTGATATTTTCCAACTTCTTGCTAGAATGATGGTAGAGAAGTTTCCTGATTATGGCATTGAGAAGAGGCATATACAAAATAAGTATAAGAGGTTGAAGGAAAAATATCAAACAACCTTTGACATGTTGAACTGTAGTGGGTTCGGTTGGAATGAAAGCAAGCAATGCGTTGAGGTTGACAGCAAGCAAGTGCTGGATGAACAAATGAGGGTAAATGTTTTTGAGTATTAGTTGGTTGTTTATAGAAGCATCCTAATAATAATATGATTATCATGTTAAAGTTTTCTGATTTTTATTCCAGAAACACCCCAACAAGTACTACACTCCTGGATAGCCTTTCTCGATTTTCCCTAGACTTAAGTTTGTCTTTGGAAAAGACAAAGCCGCTAGTGTAGGAGCTCAAGATGCTGCAGATGCTGTTGCTCAGCTTGAAACCGATGAAACTGAAGGTGATCCTCCACCACCTCCTATTGCCCCATTAGATCCACCATGCCCATCGGGCACTCCCGCTGCAACTACTTCTGTCCATATCATTGGTTCTGTCCCCTCTTCCAGCAACACAGCAGGGAACCAACAAAACAAAGGAAGAAGGAAGATGAGATATATTGAAGTGTTCGAAGGCTTTGCTACCTCATTTTCTCAGGTCATTGTCAGTAGTAGAGAGAATGCAAAGATCATTGCTAAAGCCATTGCAGGAGCACAAATTCCCAAGCTAGGTGAAGAGCTTGAGAATTTGGGTTTCTCCACTGCAGAAGTTGTTAGGACTGCAAGGATCTTCTCAAAGAATGCTCATGCTGGGAATCCTTTTTGGGGTTTAACTGTAGATCAAAAACAGGCTTATGTGAGGAGCCTCTTAGACGATGAAGTCTAACTTTATTTCTTAACCTTTTATGGCTTCATATTAGCTTAACAGGAAAGCTGCGTTGTGCATTGTCTTCAAACAGCCTATGTGATGTTGGATAATGATATGATAAATTGTTGACTTTGTTTGTACACTTGTGAATCAATGATGAATGGTTGGCTTATTAACTATTTAATGTTTGTAATTTATGTACGTGTATGAATGATGAGTATATGATTCATTTTCAGGTACTAAACTATGGGAGATACAACTTCTATGTTGTATTTGTTGGACGTCAAATAGGTGTTTTTACAAATTGGGATGAAGTTAAATTGGCAACTGAGGGCTTTCCTAATGCTAGATTCAAGGGGTATCGGACTTTGGTTGAAGCAGAAAGTGCCTATGTCGTGGATGTCAATAGGCGGACTCGTCGAAATGAAGAAATTGTTCCTACCGCCAATGAACCCTCATTAATACCGAATTAATTTTCACTTCCAACAAATGAACAACTAAATGAAGTTACAATTTTGAAGAAAAAAATGACATGGAGTTAAAGATTTTTACTTATTGCCATTGAAGTCATTTTGGGTATTATTGTTAAGGACATTCTTAATAAAATATAAGGCTTGTATGTATCTTCAACTTACTATGTAATTAATTCCATGAATTCTTAGGCGTTTTATTTAATTATTATGTATTAGAATTTCTAAATTGTGGGATTTTTGAAAACCTATTATGTAATTAATTTCATGAATGCTTAGATGTTTTATTAAATTATTATGTACTAGAATATCTGACTTATAGGATTTTTTTAACCTATTATGTAATTAATTCAATGAATACTTAGATGATATATTAAATTATTATGTATTAGAATTTCTAACTTGTAGCATTTTTTTCAAACCTATTATGTAATTAATTCTATGAATGCTTAGATGTTTTATTAAATTATTATGTACTAGAATATCTAACTTGTAGGTTTTTTAACCTATTATGTAATTAATTCAATGAATGCTTAGATGATATATTAAATTATTATGTATTAGAATTTCTAACTTGTAGGATTTTTTCAAACCTATTATGTAATTAATTCCATGAATGCTTAGATGTTTTATTAAATTATTATGTACTAGAATATTCAACTTGTAGGATTTTTTTAACCTATTATGTAATTAAGTCAATGAATGCTTAGATGATATATTAAATTATTATGTATTAGAATTTCTAACTTGTAGGATTTTTTCAAACTTATTATGTAATTAATTCCATGAATGCTTAGATGTTTTATTAAATTATTATATACTAGAATATCTAACTTGTAGGATTTTCTTATTCAATAACTTATTTCATTTAATTTTTAGGTTTTGCATTTCAATAAATATTTAGGTTTCTCATTTTATTTCACCGTAATTAAAAATTACAAATGCACTTAAAATAAATATTAATAAAATTATAAAATAATCAATGAATTACATATTTTCAGTTATATTATATTGCAAGGGTATATTTGTCATTGATACTGTTTTTATATTATGTGATCTGCAACTAAATACATTTCTGTCTTCGAGATGAAGAAATTTTTTTTTATCTATCACAATCAAACACTTCATTACCTCCAATTTTTGTTATGTTTTATCTTTAAATTTTTATTTCATTCTATCTAAAAAGTAACCAAAGGCAGCGTTAAGTTAGCCACCGACTCAAGTACAAAATTTCACGTAAAGGTTCGGCCTTAGTGG
>JAOSBO010000006.1:10756892-10785092 GCA_027563915.1 Erythroxylum rotundifolium | reverse complement strand
GCTTGATTTACTCTAAATTCTTAAAACATACTTTACACTTATTCTTGAACATTTTCATTATAAAGAAGCCTTTTATAACACACGCACAATTGCTACTTTAAATCTAGAATTTTAGTAAGCTAGATCTATACATTCACTAAACTTTTTCCAGCAGTATATATTTATACATTTACCCAATTATCATTCATAACTACCCCATGTTCCTCAATTCTGATTCATCCATACGTTGTCAACATTACTCATGTCCTTAATATCATATTAGTATTAAAAGAACTCATTTATTCCTTTAACAAATCATAATTTCTAGGCTTGAACTAAACCACATCAAAACAGTCCATTCTTTAGGTTATGACATCAATTAACTCCATAAACTTATCAAGCTCTTAACCAATCAATCAAGAAAAGATCTATGCTCATTCTTAGCCTTATTCAAGTACAAATATACCAATTTAGAGTGAGATTTCTCAGCTGGCTCAACATTGTACACAAGTCTAAAATTAACATTTGAGAATTTGTTATCAACATCACTAATGTGGGTAACTTTACTACCTTCAATACCTCTCAAATTTTACAAGCTTAGAGACATCAATAACACCTGAAATTTTCCAAATTTAAATGTCCTTTAATGTTACTTCACTTTAGGTTAATTTAACTTCCATATTGGTTACACTAAGGCTTACAAAATTCTGCTTACTTATGTCATCAACAGTCACTTATTACAAACACACCTATAACTCTAAGTTTCCAGATTCGAAAACACCTTAATAGCACCTATCTTTAGCATGAATTACTCATCATTTATACCTCAATTCCTAACTTAAATCATCCATACAACAACCCATAATCTACTATTTTCGTACATGAAAAAATAGAATAGAAAACTACCCATTCATTCTTTATTTTCTAGCACATCTTCAACACCAATTCCACATTCAATCTATCCAAACTCAGTCATAATAAAAATTCTGCTAATATTACCACAATATTTCAGAATTTTACTTAATTTATTAGCTTGAATGCCACCTCAAAATGTAAAGCTTGCTTACCTTCACATTGCTTGCAAGAACATTTTAAGAAAAGTGAGGAAGTAGAGGGGTTTCAACTTTGACAAAAAGAAGAAGAAAGCAAAATGTAACAATATTCTACCTCTAAAGCTATCTTTATGATGGATCTTGCATAGTGGTAATGTAAAGAATTAAAGCCGAAGTCCAAAGGTGCGGGTGAGGTGTGGATTTTGGCAGTGAGAGGGAGGAGAAGGAGAGAGTACAACAAAAACATTACAAAGGAGCTGAATGTGATGGTCATATAGTGTAGGCCGAGTGTTCTTTCATTAAAGACACTTATCATGTAAATAAGCAAGACACATGTCCTCTTTCTTTGGCCATTGAATGTCATTAAATTCCTAAGCCATTTGTCACTTAATTCTCTAGGCCATTTGTCACTCATTTGATAGGCTTAGTCATCCTAAATTTCCACATGTCAACTTGTCTTACTACTTGATAGTTGTGATTTGCATCGTGTTTTAGAATTTAATTTGTTATGTATTAAGTATCAAATTGAGTGTTTAGTGTGTATTTAGGTTAAGATTGTGTTAATTTATGTGTTTGAGTGTTTTCATGGGTTAGTATAAGTCTTTATCCTTAAACGTTATGTTTTTGAGGTGCTTTGATGTGCTTGTTAGTGTTTCAGGGCCAACATCAAAGATTAGAGGAGTTTTGGAGACTTTTAGGGTGAGACCGCAGGCCACATCATGATCATAATAGAGACTTGTAACTAGACCACGATCGTGCCCCAAGGGACACGATTGTAACAGAAAGATAAAGGCCATAACCGTGAAAGAGAGGTTAGATTACCTGCCACGATTGTGACAGAGAGGTTAGAGCTACTACTAAGGTAGTTAAGGAACATAAAGAACAGAGAATAGGAGATTTTAGCATAAGCCAAATTTTGAAAACCTTAGAGAGCTTATCGAGAGATTGAGGAAGGAAACAATGGAAGAGAAATACAGAGAAGAACCTTGGGTTTGCCAAGGCTTGTAAAGATCAATTTTCTTCTCGTTCTACACCTGAGGAGGGGAAAATAATACGGTGAGTTGTGAAGATCAGTGGCTATTATTTTTGTATCCATTGGTAACGAGCCACAAACAATCAATCATATATGTAAACATATATCTCATTTTAATCAGCAATTAAATTATCTACAGTTCTAGCTTAAGGAACTTATAGTAAAAAAAGTGTTATCAAATAAATCGTATCATGTATATTTAATGATCAAAACATAACATTCAATTGTATATCATTCTTAACAAATCAAAATGAAATGCACAACATAATGGCTTAATAGAGTCTTACAGATAGAAATGGAGAAACCGAAGTTTACACCATGAACTAAATGAGTCTGTTTCTTAGGAGCTCATGTGCCATAAGAAGGCAGTCAGGAGAAGGCTTTAAGTCAACATGCACATGATGAATGAAACGGTATCTCTCTTGCCCAACACAATTTCATCATATATTCATACTTTCATGTTTCTTGTGCTTTTTCCTCTTTTCATTAATACAAAATGCCGTAGAATCTTTCAAGGCATAACATGGTAATAAATTGTAGTGCATTGTCAACAGTCGTAATAATTGAAAAATCAAACAATTTAGCATACAAGCAAGCACAAAATCAACCCATCATCTACAATAGCTATAAACATTTATCCACCTATTTGATTGTAAGTCCAAACTCAAGTTTACCTTTCCTCTAGTTCCTGCCTTAGATTTTCTTGGTTTCATTTAGACAATCAAAATTTCATTGAAATAAATATACAAATAGAAAATATATAAAGCTTTAAAAATAAAAAAAGTTGAGCTTGGATTTAATCTATGCATGTCTTAACTAAGCTAGAATAACTAAAATCTAGTTGAAAATCTATGAAAATAAAAATTGGGTTTCTTTATCCTCTCTTTTCTCCTTTTATTTCTATCACATGAAACTCACTTTCTCTGTTTCCTTTTTCTACCAAAGCAAGAGGAAAAGATGAAGGTTACCTAAAGCTCAACGGAATCCTCTTCCTTCTTCTTCTTTCTCCTTTTTCTTTCTTTACTTCTTTTTTTTGGTTCATTTATGTCTTCTCTTCTTCTAGTACCTTCTACTTTTTCCTTCCTTTCTTCCTAGCTTCTCTAACATGTTTTTCTTTCTTTCTCATTTCTTTTCTTAGTTATTTAAGATAACTTTTTCTCTTTCCAAGTTTACCCTTTCACATTTAATTTAATGCCTACTTACTCCTTTATTCTCTTATGACTATTACACACTAACTTAATTCTAACATTTCTATTCAATACATGCAAACACATGTAAATAAAGTATATTCATGACTAAACTCCAATAGTTTCTAATTTAATAATTCTAATTTCTATTTACACTAGCTAAATAAATTAATTAAATTCTAAGCAAAATATGGGGTCCAACATTATGAATAGAGGTAGTAGCCAGTTGATAATACGATAATAGCCAAGTAACTAGATTGACACGTATAAGAAATGTTTGCCTCTGCATCAGAAAGTTATAATGACATTTTAACCAAGTTGTTTAATAAACTTGACCTAGTTGAGTAACTAGATCGACATTCATTACCAATGTTTGCCTCAATGTAAAAAGACTAAGTCTATGTTCAATAAAATAAATTAAAATGTGTATTCTTAATACCTACTGGACTTGTAATAAGCTTGAATTTTCATGAAAATGTACTTAGGAATAGTTACAAAGTATGAAGGACCAAAGAATTATTAATGTGTGTATGCAATTGAAAAGGGTAAATAAATTAAAACTTGGATATCAATTAAGTTTTATATTTAGTTCAAAACCCCTAGGCATAAATTTTGTACGTTAATAATTTGAAATAACTCGAATGATTGTGTTTAATATTAAATCTATTTCATGAAGTTGAAACCATTTCCTCATTGTTGCATTGTGTGTTATGTGTTTGTTATGTGTTCTTTGTTTTGTTTGCTTAAGGACAAGCAAACGTTTAAGTGTGTGGATGTTGATAGTTGTGATTACATCATATTTTAGGGTTTAATTTGTTATGTAGTAAGTGTTAAATTGAGTGTTTAGTGTGTATTTAGGTTAGGATTGCGTTAATTTATTCGTTTGAGTATTTTTTTGGGTTAGTATAATTCTTTGTGCTTAAATGATATGATTTTGAGGTACCTTGATGTGTTTGTTAGTGTTTCAAGGCCAATATTGAAGATCAAAGGAGTTTCAGAGACTTTCGAGATGAGACCATAGCCACGATCGTGGCATCATAGGCCAAGATTATGATAGAGACTTGTAACCAGAACACGATCATGCCCTAACTCAGTGTATGCTTACTATCTCTGTTGGTGGAGACAGATAACAAGAGAAAAAAATCCTGTGCCTTACAGTGTTTGCTTACGGATGCTGTTTATTTTTGTTCTGACTCTAGATGACACAAACATAAACTTTTTGTTCCTTACAAAATTATAGGACAAGATTTCTTGTCCCTGTGACAAAAACAAAACAAATAAAGCAACTACTAGAAATACCCCTCCGCTATTCCTCACACGATGCCGTATGAGCATAGGTAAAACGATTGCCTCTTTACAAACCCAGCAAAACCACTAGTCACCGACCACTCATCTCTCGCACATCTCCCTTCTTCCTGCTGGTTAGTCTCGGTAGTGAAAGGCAAGTTTTTTTATTTCTGTTCATTTTCTCCCCTTCTTTGCTTCTGGTTTTTCCATATGATTTTTTGGCATGATTTGAATGCTTTTCTATTCACTTTCTTTCTTGAAAAAATACAAAATGTAGCCCATAAGAGGAAGAGGAGCTAAACAAAGGAAAGGGGACAGTAAGTGGCCATCATTTTTCTGAGGGTCTTTCATTTGGTTGTATTAGGAATTTATACAAAATGCAAACTCCATTGTATGGTTTTAGATGCAAACTCCATTCTGAACTTCATTATGTGGCTTGGGTGTGAGGTATCCTTAACTTTTAAAGTTCCAAATTTTTGAAAAGGGAATATATTCTTCCTCTGCCCTCTATTGTATGGAAACCTCAGTATTGCTTCAAAGTGCTAGGGAAATGCTAATCTAGTGTTAAAAGAACCTTATCCATGTGAAGTACACTGTTAAATTTTCTGTTGGTGTGACAATGCTGCATTTTTGCTAGAGTTCAAAATAATCTGCCTGGTTGCTGATAAATTTGATGAATGATATTCAAGGGAAGTATGCAAGAACTTGCTGATTCTCTATACTATTTGACCTACTTTCGTTGCTGCTCTTTTCTAATATTAAGTTTAATAATGCATTCAGGCCAAATTATGTGTAGTAATTTACATCTCTAGATGAGTTAGAAGTCAAAAGGAGTATTAATATATTGAGCTTAGTTCTTCTATGTATGAATTTAACCTTGGTGTTTTAATGTTGCTAAGACATTGGATAGATCTAGTAGGCTTTCCACCTCATAATTAGTGGTTCACTAGATAAGTTAAACAAAGATAGGATGTTTATTTATTTCTTTATAAGATAGGATTTTTACATTTTTCTCTATCAAACCCTCCACGATACAGTAGCCTGTGACAAGGTAATATGTAGAATGACATAGGAGATTGAGATCATTACTTATTGATTCTCTATATTAGGTATGAACACACAGTGGGGTGATGGAAAATTGGCCAAAGCGATTGGAATATCATATAGGTTTTGAGATCTGTCAACCATTTGGAGATTTGATGATGTCTTTATCATAATCTTTCATTTCTATGAAAATATATGTTTGGTAGACTATTAGGTATATAAAATGTTTGTAAAACCACTTGAAGATTTAATAATTTGGAGTTGAGACCAGGTTCAATCTAAGTAACTCTTATAGGCCGTAACTTTACAACTCCCTTCACTATGACTTGAATTTTCAACCTTTTAAGTTGGAAGGCTCTTAAAAAGGGCTTATTTCTCTACTTGGATCATTCTTCTTTATAGGCTTTACAAGTGAGAGAGGTGGAGACTTAATTCATGTGAACTTTGTAACAATTGGTCAAAGGATTGTTCCTGTTAGTGCAATAAATCATTTTGACTTCTTTACATCTTGTCTATATTATATTTTGGTATGTGAGTATCTTATCAAAAATTTATTTAAGTAGTATCATGCTTCATCGCATTCTCAACTACAAACACATAGAAATACCATTAGATATTTATTTGAAATAAATAACATCTTTACTTTTATAAGGGAATATCATTACTAAATGCAAACTTCATAATTTAATAGAAATTATACCAAGACTCACTATATATAATACTATACTAATATACAAAAATATTAGCAATCACTAAAAGTAAGTACTATATACACTTTACAGTATTAATACAATCACTGATACAAACCATACCTTGCCTCAATACAAAATGTACTAGTACTCTATTTTCCAATATCACTTCTATGTAAAAAGATACCATCGTTCAATAGAAATAAGCAAGAGATACTATTGCAACCCTACTCGTTCTTTGACAGTTCAATAAATCTTTTCGAAGTTCACGCTCCTATGTCAGATAAATATTGCAGGCTCTCAATGACTAGAATATTATCATCATCGTTAATATAGTCTCAGAAAGTTCAAGTTAAGTAAGGGAGGTGTTTCAATAAATGCTAAAAGTTTATAATGTGATCACAAAACATTTTGTGAAAGCTAATCCATCTTTTACCTGCACACCAACAATCATACTAAGAATATCGACCATATAATTTCCTTCATTAAGAATAATTTTCTTTATGATTGAGAAGCTTGCATCATCGTGATTTCCAAATCCAAACCCTGAAGGTAATGTCATCCATAAAATATGAATCATCATATGGAATCATACATATTCAAAATCTAATGTGATATGTTTTGAAATGAACTATAATCAAACTTGTGATCTATGAAAATGAAAATGAGAATCCCTTTACCATGTATAACAATATTTTCTGGAAAATCTAGTTCTAGTAAGTAGAAGAGGCTAGTAGGTGTGGTTCTGTTTAGAATTGCATATACTTAACTCGTTCAGTAATTATAGAACACATAAAAATGGAAATAAATGGAAAATTTAGTTAAAATTCAATAAACAACAAACTGAGGGCAATTCAGTGTTCCAACTGAAAGCACATACTAATTCTTTTAACAATTTTCATGTAGTAAAGTTTGAAAGAAATTATTCTTTTTCTTTCTGATATGAAATGCTAAAGTGATAAAGAGAAAGACTGAAAGACTAGTTTTCTAAATCATGCTTAAACGACTAGGTTTCCAAGTGAAAGCATATACTTAAGCAAGTAACCTTAATATTTATAACACAATAGAGCACCTGCCTACAAGATCTTTGTTTACAAAAGCAAGTCCTACATGTCCCAAGCTCTCTATGCTTAATACACCATTCTCTTAACTAGCATTCACATTAAAACTGAAAATTGGAAAACCAAATAGAGAACTTAGAAACATCCAAGATTCAAATGGAAAATAGTTGAATATTGTCAAAACCTGAATCAATAATTCTGAAAGACATACCTAGTTGAATACCACAGAAAATCACCGATATCTTTTGTAGTGTTAATCTGCTCCAATAAACCTTTAGCTTTGAATTAATTCTTTCTAAAAGGAACACTTCTTCTTCATACCAACTTCACACTAATTTTGTTATTAACATCTCACTGGTATTGTTCTCAACGTGGTGTCAAGAGCAAATGGTGTTTATACATCAGCATAAGAAACTTATGCTGATAGAAATGTGTAGTTTATATATATGGATTTCTTTTGTTTTAATTTACACTATTTTGATTTTTTGATTACTTTGTATTTGTGTTTTGATTTTTTGATTATTTTTGTATTTGTGTTTTTAATTTTTGTAATATTTATTTTGGAATTTTTCATCTTTTATTAATTTTGGTTCAATTTTTTCAGGTTGAAGGTGACATTACTTGGTTTGTGCATTTATTCTCATTAAAGTCGAGGTACTTTAACTAATCCATGTTTCTTTTTGTTATATCATTTACTTGTTCTTCCGTGGAAACAATAAAAATAATTAGTTGATTTGTTTGATGGTTTTTTCGTTGCTATTTTTGCTAATGAAAATTTTAGTTGTTGTTTATTCTTGTATTATTGGATGTGGCTTGTTTGTGATCATTATATTTTTTTATCTTTGCAAACATGTTTTATTTACACAAATGGATAACAAGGATCATAATGTTATGTTTAACTATCTAACTTTGTTTGATCTTTGGAATAGGGAATTGGATTTGATGACAATGGTCATGTTGCTATGCTTGTATGTATACAAAAAAAACTGACTAGGAGTGAAAATGCTAAAGGTAGTAGGGCATTGACAGTACCAACTAGGCAAGCTAATATAGATAGGATTTTGAATGAGAGTGATAGGAATAGCTAGTGGGATTTAAGGATGGACTTAAATGCTTTTACATTGTTATGTGAAATGCTTCAAGTCCATGGTGGGTTGACGAATAATGGCCATGCGCCTATTGAAGAAAATTTTTTAATCTTCCTAAGAATATTAGCACAAAATGAATCTAATAGAGTATTACAAGTTAGGTTTATGAGGTTAGGAGAAGCAATAAGTAGGGTATTCCGTAGTGTGTTGAAGGCTGTATTAAAGCTTCAACATGTCTTGTATGTTAATCCCATACCAATTCTTGATGATTACACAGATAATAGATGGAAATGGTTTAAGGTTAGTAAATTTAATTAGCTACTACAAATTATATAATTTCACTTTTTTAAAATACTAAACTAGAACTTTTTATTATTGGAAATTTGTTCAAAGGGTTGCCTTGGTGCTCTAGATAGGACCAATTTAGAAATAATAGTTGCCCATGCAACCAAACCCAGATATAAAGGTAGGAGAGGGAAAATATGCACTAATATGTTAGGGGTGTGTGATAAGAACTTAAACTTTGTTTATGCTCTTGCTGGATGGGAGGGTTCAACATCTGATTCAAGGGTTCTGCAAGATGTTGTTACCAGGCCTGATAGACTTTAAGTTCCAAGGGGTATGTAAGATAAGAATTTTCAAAATTTTGTTATTTTTTAAAATTTTGATTAAAACAACAATAGTAATAGTGCCATTTGTTTATAGGAAATTACTACTTAGTAGATGCTAGCTCTACCAATGGTCCTGGCTTTCTTACACCTTTTAGAGGCACAAGATACCATGTTCAAGAGTGGGAAAGAGATGGAAGGGCATCTAGGAACTCAGAAGAGCTCTATAATAGGAGACACTCTTCTGCTAGAAACATGATTGAACGTGCATTTAGTTTACTAAAAAAAAGATGAAAAATCCTAAGAAATCCATCTTTTTATCCAAAAGCCACTCATGTGCACATAATTCTTGCTTGTTACCTTCTACACCACTTCTTAGGTTGCATAAGACTTATGATCCAGCAGAGCTTACTCTTTTAAAGCTGAGGATATGCCAATTGGGGAAGATGCACCTTTCCCTGAATTTGCTGACCGTGTTGAGATAAGTAATGAATTGGCTTTCATTGTAACTGAATTGAGGGTTTGTTTTAATTTCTCTTTATATTGTTAACTTTGATTGTAACTGAGTTTGAGAAGACACAATCAAATTTCTGTTTATTTGTTTTATTTATACTTAATTACATGTTTCTTTTAATTCAATGTTGTCTTCTTTATTTCAAAAAAACGTTTCAATGTATGTTGGTTAATTAGTTATAGAATGGTTTGGGGTATGGCATTGCATGGTTTAGGTGCAATGTCAAAGGTTTGGATTTCAGATGAAACAGAAGCATTTGTGACCTTCATAGAGGAGGCAATTGTTGCTGGTCACAGAGCTGATAGTGGGCAATTTAAACTTGGTACTTTCTAACTTCTTGCTAGAATGATGGTAAAGAAGTTTCTTGATTGTGGAATTGATAAGAGGCATATCAAAAATAAGCACAAGAGGTTGAAGGAAAAATATTAGACAGCCTTTGACATGTTAAACTGCAGTGGGTGTGGTTGGAATGAAAGCAAGCAATGTGTTGAGGTTGATAGCAAGCAAGCAAGTGGTGGAAGAATGGATGAAGGTTTTTTTGTTTATTTGTTGGTTGTTTATAGAAGCATCATAATAATAACATGTTTGTCATGCTAAAGTTTTCTTATTTTTTTTCCAGAAACACCTCAACAAGTACTACACTCCTGGAAAGCCTTTCCCACTTTACCCTAGACTTGAGTTTGTCTTTAGGAAAGACAGAGCCACTAGTGCAGGAGTTTAAGATGCTGCTGATGTTGCTGCTCAATGTAAGACTGATGAAACTGAAGGTGATGCATCAGCTGCTCCAGTAGCTCTTGCTGCCCCATTAGATCTACCTGTCCCATCGGTAACTCCTGCTCCAACTGCTTCAGCCCATCCCACTAGTTCTGTCGCCTCTTCCAGCAACACAGAAGGGAACTAACAAATCAAAGGGAAAAGGAAGATGAGGGATATTGAAGTGTTCGAAAGCCTTGCTGCCTCATATGCTTATGCCATTGATAATAGTAGAGAGAATGCTAAGATCATTGCTAAGCCATTATAGGACAATTTGGAGCTAAACTAGGTGAAGAACTTGGGAATTTAGGCTTTTTGACTGAAGAAGTGTTAGGAATGCAAGGATCTTCTCAAAGAATGCTCATGATGGGAATCTTTTTTGGGGTTTAACTGTAAACCAGAAACAGGCTTATGTGAGGAGTCTGTTAGATGATGAAGTCTGACTTTATGCTTATTTCTTAAATAGTAGCTTATGGTACACTATTATATGGTAATGTAGGATGGTAACAATGCTTCTAACTTAACTATTTTTTGCTTCTGCCATTATTTGCAGTGGGCTGCAATTTTTTAGTTGTGATTTGTCACTTTCAAGCTCACTGTTTTGGTGGAGCTATTGGCTTCATTGTAGCTTAACAGGAAAGCTAGGATTTACATTGTCTTCAAACAGACTATGTGATGTTGAATGATGATATGATGAACCGTTGACTTTGTTTTGTACACTTGTGTATCAATGATGAACTGTTGGTTTATTTAACTTTTTAATGTTTGTCATTTATGTACATATATGAATGATGAGGATATGATTCATTTTCAGGTACTTAACTATGGGCAAATACAACTTCTATGTTGTATTTGTTGGACGTCAAGTTGGTATTTTTACAAATTGTTATGATGTTAAATTAGCAATTAAGGGGTTTCCTAATGTTAGAATCAAGGAGTATTGGACTTTGGTTGAAGCACAGAGTGCTTATGTCATAGATCCAAATGGGCCAACTCGTCGAAATGAAGAAATTGTTCCTACCGCCAACCCTCATCAATACTAAATCAATTTTCACTTCCAACAAATGAACAATTAATGAAGTTGCAACTTTGAAGAAAAAATGGCATGGAGTCAAAGATTTTTACTAATTGCCATTGGAGTCATTTTGGGTATTATTGTTAAGGACATTCTTAATAAAATATAAGGGTTGAATGTATCATTAACCTATTATGTAATTAATTCCATGAATGCTTAGATATTTTATTAAATTATTATGTACTAGAATTTCTAACTTGTAGGATTTTTTTAGCCTGTTATGTAATTAATTCCATGACTGCTTATATGTTTTATTAAATTATTTTGTGCTAGAATTTCTAACTTGTAGGATTTTTTTACCTATTATGTAATTAATTCCATGAATGCTTAGATGTTTATTAAATTATTATGTACTAGAATTTCTAACCTGTAGGATTTTCAGGTACTTAACTATGGGCAAATACAACTTCTATGTTGTATTTGTTGGACGTCAAGTTGGTATTTTTACAAATTGTTATGATGTTAAATTAGCAATTAAGGGGTTTCCTAATGTTAGAATCAAGGAGTATTGGACTTTGGTTGAAGCACAGAGTGCTTATGTCATAGATCCAAATGGGCCAACTCGTCGAAATGAAGAAATTGTTCCTACCGCCAACCCTCATCAATACTAAATCAATTTTCACTTCCAACAAATGAACAATTAATGAAGTTGCAACTTTGAAGAAAAAATGGCATGGAGTCAAAGATTTTTACTAATTGCCATTGGAGTCATTTTGGGTATTATTGTTAAGGACATTCTTAATAAAATATAAGGGTTGAATGTATCATTAACCTATTATGTAATTAATTCCATGAATGCTTAGATATTTTATTAAATTATTATGTACTAGAATTTCTAACTTGTAGGATTTTTTTAGCCTGTTATGTAATTAATTCCATGACTGCTTATATGTTTTATTAAATTATTTTGTGCTAGAATTTCTAACTTGTAGGATTTTTTTACCTATTATGTAATTAATTCCATGAATGCTTAGATGTTTATTAAATTATTATGTACTAGAATTTCTAACCTGTAGGATTTTTAACCGATTATGTAATTAATTCCATGAATGCTTAGATGTTTTATTAAATTATTATGTACTAGAATTTCTAACCTGTAGGATTTTTAACCTATTATGTAATTAATTCCATGAATGCTTAGATATTTTATTAAACTATTATGTACTAGAATTTCTAATTTGTAGGAGTCTTTTAATTCAATAACTCATTTCATTTAATTTTTAGGTTTCCCATTTCATTAAATATTTAAGTTTCTCATTTTATTTCATCGTAATTAAAAAATTACAAATACAATAAAAATAAATATTGATAAAGTTATAAAAATATTTAACGTAATTCATTTTGTTGTTAACTTGTACAAATTTTTGGCTATTAAATAGCTCATTTCATTAAATTTTTATGTTACTCATGTCTTTAATTCCTTATTTATAGATACAATTAAAAAAATACTAGTCCAAATCATTTGTTTTAAAATAATCAATGAATAACATATTTCCAATCATATTATACTACAGGAGTATTTTGGTCATTGAAACTATTTTTTATGTTCTGTCAACTGCAACCAAACACATTTCTATCCTTGAGACAAACACAGCTTTCTCTGTTATGTCCATTACAACTAAACGCCTTACTATCTCTAATTTTTGTTCTATTCTGTCTCCGAATTTTTTTTGTTCCATCTCAACATATGGAAGACAATAACATATGCAATGTAAGAGACACGTTCATGACAAAAAGGAAGGAACTTTTTTGACCGTTTCGACGCCGAACAAACCCTAGGGTTGCCAAGGTATTTAAAGAACTTAAAGAACAGAGAAGAGGAGTTTTTTGCATCAGCAAAATTTCGAAAACCCTAGAGAGCTTATCGAGAGATTTAGGAAGGAGATGAAGGAAAAGAGACATAGAGAAGAAGCTTGACGTGAAGTACTTCCTGGAATAGGAGGTTTCCTGCCATTATCGCCTCCGCTATTCTTTTCCAAACATATTTTCTGATTATTTCAATTTTATTATTGTATAGAATTGAGATAGTTGTTGAGAATAAGTTGTGTTGAATGTTGAGTTTCTGTCTACACTCACCTTCAGGATTTTGACTTGTTATCGATGAAATTTGATTTATTATGTTTTTATTGAGTTATTTATGATTCAATTTTTGTTCTTAATAATTCGATAGCAAATTGAGAGGGTTAACTGAGTGAATATCATTAAATTGGGCTAACAATTGAATCAAACCATTAAATTTGTGTGGCAAGAGATCGTGCATAGGTTTTTGGTGGGTTTTAGACCATTTCAAAACTAATTTAGGTTTTGGGTAAATTGTCAATCAAGAGATTACAATTCAATATTTTAAATTAGGGATTATACATTAGGGTTAAAGATTATAACTCGAGTGAGAGTAATCCAACCTAGGGCCATTTAGATATGATAATTCAATGATCTAACAATCAATTAGGTTTCGTTAGGGTTGCATAAAACCCCGTTTCTCTTAATTGGTAGTCTTAGGTTGATTCTTGATTGGGTTGTACAATTTGCTATCTTTTTTATATTTTTGAAATTTAATTATTGAGATTGATTGCTTGATTGATTAATTTTCTACTATAGTTGTTTATTTTGAATTATTGTGATTTTGTTTAGCCTTAGATTTTAGGATTAGATTAACCCTCCTTGTGGGATCAATGCCTTAGGTACTACATGAACGACCTGTGTGCTTACAGTATTATTGAGGTTATAAATATTAAAACTTAGCATATGTAAACCTGCAATCACTACTTGAAAATTTTCCTAGACTAAATGCACATATTAATCCATCAATCTTCCAGTTATAACAATTAATTCCAAATGACTAATTGTAATCCATCAAACCAAAAGACAAGACATTAAAAATGCACATTCATATCACGATTATTTTAAACCTTTCATATCCCAAAATATGTCAATTTAGTGCACATACCATTTTTGCAATGTTTTTCAAAATAATAAATCATATGTATATGCTATTATTATGCATATGAATGAAATCATGAAATCATGTTCTAAATACATTCTATGATCATGCAACTTATGAGGCTTAGTAATCTAATATTTTAATCCCTCGGTATGGAAATCAGTTATTAAGTAGCGTGGAGATATCATTTTGCCAAGAAATGCATAAAATGAAGACTTATTCAGTACGATTTGATTTTACAAGAATTTGACATTGAGATTAGAGATAAGAAGTGACGTAAAAATTGTGTGAGTAATCACCTATCATGTCTTGAAGTAGGGGAGTTACAAAAAAGTAAAGATATCAATGAGTGATTCCTCCATAAATCCTTGATGGTGATAAGCCACCTATTAGTTCCATGATATGCTAATATAACAAATTATTTTGTAAGTGGTATCCTTCCCCTCAAATTTTCTTATCAATAACAAATAATTTTCTTGTATGAATGCACTCACTATTTATATGATAAGTTTATTCGCTACAAAAGTTGTGCTGATGGTTTGATTAGGAGATGTGGTCTAAAGGAGGAGATGTAGACATTCTAACACATTGTCATGATTCTACATATATAGGGCAATATGGAGCAAATAAAATGGTAGATTGAGTATTGGAATGCATATTCTATTGACCTAATTTATTCAAGGATGCTTATGAGTTTGTGACATAATATGATATATGACAAAGAGTGGGGAATATTTCAAATATATTAAGATGCCACTTTCTAACATCTTAGAGGTAGAAGAATTTAATGTATGGGGATTGGATTTTATGGGATTGTCTCCAAGCTCCATGGGGAACATATATATATAAATGGGAGTAGATTATGTATTAAGATGGGTTGAAGCAATAGAAACTGAAACTAATGATGGTAAGGTGATGAAAATTTGATAAAAAGGTTATTCAGTAGATTTGGAGTGCTGAGAGCAATAATAAGTGATGAAGGAGCCTATTTGTATAATAAATCTTTTGAAACACTTCTTAAGAGTTATGAATTCTACCATGAAGTGGCCATGCCTTATCATCTATAAACAAGTGGCCAAGTGAAAGTTGTTAACTATGAGCTAAAGAGAATATTAGAGAAGATGGTCAATAGTTCATGGAAAGATTAGGAACTAAAGCTAAACAATGCTTTATGGGCATATTAAACCACCTTCAAGATTTCTGTTAGGCCAACACCTTTATGACTTATTTACAGAAAGGTTTTTCACTTTCCCAAAGAGTAAAAGTATAAGGTACATTTGGTGGCTGAGGCTTTAAATTTTGATTGGAAGATAGTTGGTTAGAAGAGACTCTTATAATTAAATGATTTAGAAGAGTTAAGGCGTAATGCATTTGAAAATGCCAAGTCATAGAAGTAGAAAGTTAAAAAAACTGTCATATTTCTCATAACAAAAAAAAGGAATTTAAATTTGGAGATGTCATTTAATTATTCAACTCAAGATTGAAACTATTTTTCGAAATGCTTAAATTGCATTGGAGTGGTCCTTTCAAAGTGACCAAAGTATTCAAACATAGAGTTTTGGGATTTGAGAATGATAAAATGGAAACATTCAAAGGGAATGGAGATTGTTGCAAATCATATTTTAGAGGAGCATATTTACATACAAGGGAAGTAGGATTGTTCTTTTCTTTTGGTTTAAAATAATTAAACTAAAATGGTCAAGCTAGGACCTTAAAATTAACATGTTGTGTTTAGTTAAGGATTTTGTAATTTTGAGTTTGATAGTGCATTTTTGAAATCCTTTTAAAGTGATTTTGATTGATGGATGTTCATAATTTGACATGTGTTAAATGATTTGGAAAAATATCCCGAAGGCTACATGATCATGCAATTGTGGAGGAGCAATCCACCAGGATGCAAAATTATGCATAGATTACTCCTAAGCCTCTGGCATGATTATGTATCCTATGCACGATTGTGCCAGAGAGTTTTACCCATCATACATAATCGAGTAAGTGTTTGTGTGCTTGTGCACCTCCTTTTTTTACCCCTCCACTAAAGTCCATAACCTATTTATATCACTCTTTTCCTTCCCTCCTCCCATCTTTCTATTTCTAGTTAGCAACCCCCATACCTTTTTCTTTTATTTCCCTAAAATTTCACTCATTTTCCACATGGATTTAACAGTTTTTTTTTTCATTTTAACATTCCTTACATTTAAATCTAGCGTTTCTTTACTAGATAACATCCTTTTTATGGGATTTTGCAAGATTTTTTTCAAACTCTCTCTCTCACACACACATTTTTAGTGTTTTGTGCTTATTTTGCAAGTTTTTTTTACAAGACAAACCCAAAGGAGAAACGAAGGTGTCCAAAAGTGGTGCATGAGATTTATGATTGAATTTAATGCTCCTTTTTTTTATCTTCTCATAAGAAGAAGGTGAGAGGTTTGAAAATTTCAATAAAAAATATTGTTGCACTAGATTTTCATCTTTGAAATTTTGGAATATTTGAGTTTAAAAGAAAATTTTGAATATTTAATTTCTAGAAGTCATTAGGAAAAATTCGTTTATTGTGATTATATTATTTATGAAGAGCTAACTCCTAAATTTTACGCTATATTGACCTATGACCTGAAAAAGCTAGAAAAATTTTGGTTTTGGATTAATATGATAATCATATAATTGGATTATTTTATTATGAAATAAAATTTGGTTTCCTTAAAACAAAATTTGTTTAAATGCACAATTATTTTCATGTCACTTCTTATTAGACTAAATTGACCGGTTTGATGTGGCTGAACCACATAATAAACAAAATAATGTTATCCAAAGTCCAAAACATTTGTTACTTCGTAAATTCATATGTCAAGTAGTATTTATTAATAGTCAGAGTAACAAATGTTCCACAAAGGGTTTATTTTTACTTTGGTGTTTGGAAAATAAAATTAATGTTTTCACATCAACTCATACTTTTCAAACAATAGTTAATTCACTTATGAAAAAAATATCTACTTTGGCATAGAATTTTAGTTACAACTTTGACTCAATGCCATGCTATTGCTTTTGATGACTTAACCTCTCTTTTTCCTAAATAATTAAATAGTTCTATCTTGAGGAGGGTTAGATCTTTGAGTCCTATGGTATGGAACTTTGTGATCCTAGCTTAAAATTAAAAGTTATGAACAGGATAGGACATGTGGGCTATAGTTTGACACTGTCATAACAACATCAACCAACACCATATGGTGAAAAGCCTAAAGAAGAAGATGAAGAAGGCTAGGAGATTGTACTTGACAAACTTGAACAGAACAAAAAATGCCTCGAGGACTACATAGATAGTATAAAGAAATAATTAAAGAAGGTAGTACAATATCAAAGCTACCAAATTAAGAAATTTATTGAAGTGAAAGGTGTCCAGGTTCTATCTTTTACTTCATTTCTTCTATAATCTCCATGAGTATACTTGCCTTTCTTTTCTATTTCTCTTGATTTTCATTGTTTTAATAATTTTTCTTTGCTTATGTTTGTATTTGGTTTCCACATTAAGGCCAAGGAATTGTTCAAGTGTGGGGACATTTACGCACTTGCATATCATTTGTGTGTTAATTGACATTTGCATTATGATGGTTTTTGATTAGGTTAGCTTTGTGTAAACATTTTTTAGCATGACGTGTGCATTAAGTGAATGTGTCAATGGCGTAAAATTTAAAGGAATTAGCTTATCTATGAATATGATAAATTTTTTTAGGTGAATATGCTTATAGATTAGAATATTGTACTTATGCTTCATTTTATGACACTTGTTTGGATATACTTGTAATTAAATTTATTTAAATTGGAAGACAACAATAGTAGCCACATGGGAGTGATTGACTAGTAAGAAGTGATGTAGGTAAAATATGAAAAAAAACAAATTGTGTTGTATAAATATGTTAAATAAATTTCCTATTCTAATAACCTGTTAAAAAAAGAGTTAAAAATTGAGCTATTAGCCAATTGTGAGTTGAAATATAGTTGAGTAACTGAGGGCATTCATGATAAAATATTTCTCTTCATGTCAAAGGGCTAGAATGACACCCCAACCAAGCTTGATATTATGGTATTGTAAATAAAAATGAACCTATTGATCTACTTGTTAAATGTTTAAACAAATTTCATAAGTGGGTATTTAATGATGGCCTACCTCTTTAATTGATAAATAAGAATGAGTGCATTTACAAGTGGCATAGGTGTGTGAATTGGTGTTGATATTTTGGTTGATATGTGTGTTTGAATTAAAGCATTTGAAAATGAATGGAACAAGTTAGTGTGTTGCAACATTTTATGTTAGACCGTGTTTTCGAAGTTTAACTTGTGAGACAAACGTGAGTGCATCACTATGTAGGGTTGTTTGGATCAAGTTAGAAAAGACTATAAAGTGTCTAGCATACACCTTTTGCAGCGTCACGAACTTGTAAAAATCATATATTTCAAATATGATGTCTAAAAAAATACAAACTTTATATCATTGGAAAGTTAAGAGGACAAACTGCAACTTCAAAGCAGACAAATTTGTCCAAATCATCGTAGATTAATACAGTTTTTTCCCATAAAGTCATAACACAAATTTTACCTCTATTAATGCTTGAAAATACAATACGAAAGCTTGGAAAGTCATGAGCAAAACATAAATATATTTTGTTATCTTCAAAAGAGTGAAGTTTTATAAAGTTTTAATGGGCATTTCAAGACAGAAATGCATTATTGGATCATAATACAAAATACAAAATATACATGAATGAGTAAAACTTGAAATGCGACTAAAGCCTTAAGTTTTCATATACTAACTTAAATACAAAAATATGCAAACTTAGAGTGGTGTCTTGACTCTCGATCGCTCGATCTTTTGCTCATCACCTAGAGATGGGGGGGAGGGGGTTAAGGTAAAAGCTCGTAGTAAACAAGCTTAATGCAGAGAAACAAGCAAAATCATTGAAAATATTAACTGTCTCCATAAAATGCATTGAAACCATAAAACATGTATTTTTCAAACTTGTCAAACAAATCATAAACAACATAAAACATGTATTTCGTAAACTTGTCAATCAAATCATAAAAAACTTAAAACATGTATTCCTCAAACTTGTTAAGCAAATTATAATCAACCTAAGCCAGCATAATGGTTTAGGTAGTCCATATAAACATGATGGAGAAGCCATTCAGCTAAACCATATATAAGAAAGAGTTTTTGTGAAGCTCTAATAGTGGAGCTTTATGCCACTAACGGGAAGGTGGTAGAAGCCTTTAACATGGTCAACGTGCACGTGAAATAATATGATGGACACCACAAAACCAAACACAAACATCAATTTCATGACTTGTAAACATATTTCACAAAGGCACATTTCGAAAACATAATTTCCATAAGCATGACATATTGCAAATACAATTTCCATCATTATTTCATGAATCATCATTAAGATTCATGTACCAAACTTGTAACAATTACTTAAATAATTTAAGAAGAAATAAATGAAACATTTATAAAACAATTGAAATCATTTAAATCTATTAATTAGGAAAATACTCATTGCTCATTGATTCAAACTATAAACATGTAGCCCACCTGGATTCCTTGTTTAAAAGTGCCCTTTCTCATACTCCTCTTTCATTTTTTGATTTCCTTTAACATTGGCAAAAATATCCAATTCAATGGGAATAAAAAATGGGAATTCAAATAGTATATTTACTAAAAATTGATTCCAAAATACTTAAACCCATGTATTTTTTAATCAAATTCGAAATTCCAAAGGATTTAAAATGGGCTTACCTTGAATCTTCACCAAACAAAGAGATTTTTGACTCAATTGGAAGCTCTTCTCTTTCTCTTTCTTTTTCTTTTCTTGAATAATAAAAAATTCACTCTTGAAAACTAAGAAAAGATAAAACCTAAGCTTCTTCTTCTTCCCTTTTCTCTAATAGCCAAACCCTCCCTCACCTTTCTTTCTCTTTTATGTTTTTCACTTCTCTCCCCTCATTTCACGTTTTCTTTATCTAATGAAGAAGACAACATTTTCCTTTTCCACTTATACCCTTAATGAGTGCAAAATGTTAACCTTACCCTTCATTTAATGCTTCATGGTTTTTAAAATTAAGTGACATGCGACAATTGCCCTATATACATTCTTACTGCTTTAATTTAACTAACCAGTTAAACAAAATCCTACTAACACTATAATAAATAATTAAACTCCAATTATTATTCTATCATGACCTCCTATTTTTTTAAATCATGCTTAACAATTCTATTTATTCTAGGGAAAAAATTCTAATTCCATGATCATTTCATAAAATATTGTGCTTAACTTACAAAAAAAATTGAAGGCCAACATTTCTCCCCTTCTTAAAAGAATTTCGGTATGGATACTTCTCCTTCATAGCCTTCAAAGGCTCCTATGTGGCCTCTTCTTTAGAATGGTTTTTTCACAAGACTTTAACTAGTTGAACTGTCTTGTTCCTGAGGACCTTTTCTATAATGTCTAAAATCTCCACTAAAGTCTCCTCAAAAGTCAAATCATCTCTTGACTAAACCTTAGTGGTCTGAATGATGTGGGAGGGATATGATCTATACCTCCTTAACATGAAAACATGAAAGATATCATGTATTTGTGATAATTCTAGTGGCAATGCCTATCTATAGGCCAGTGGTCCAATCTTCTCAGCAATCTCATAGGTGCCAATGTATCTTGGGCTCAATTTGCCTTCTTATCAAACCTTATGGCTCCTTTCTAAAGAGATGTATTAAGAAAGAAATTCTCGCTAACTACATACTTCATTTCCTTTTGGTGTGCATCAGTATAGCTCTTCATTCTATCTTAAGCTACTTTAAGCCATTTCTTCACTAGGTTGACCTTGTCAACTATCATCTAGAGTAACTTTTGTCCTATTAATTTCCTTTCTCCTTCTTCATCCTAGCTTATAGGAGTTCTACATGTTCTTCCATAAATTGCTTAATAAGGAGCCATTTGAATGCTTGAGTGATATGAAATATTGTAAGCAAATTCGACCAATGGCAAGTGCTCATCCTAAGCACCTTTGAAATCCATCATACATGCCCTGAGCATTCCTTCAAGGGTTTGAATGGTCCTATTAGATTGACCATCTATTTAGGGGATGGAAAGTAGTGCTAAAATTTAACTTGGTCCTAGAGCGTCTTGCATGCTTTCATAAAATCTCGATGTAAACTAGGGATCTCTGTCAGAAACTATGAGGTCTGGAATCCTATGTAGTCTCACTATCTCATCAACATACTTGTTTGTTAGAACATGCAGAGAATTAGTTTGTTTAATTGCTAGAAAATAGATTGACTTCATGAAACAATAACCCATATGGCATTATGCTTCCTACTGGTCTTGGGCAAACCCATCAAAAAATCCATGGTTATCCTTTAACACTTCCACTGAGGAATGGACAATGGCCTTAAGTTGCCTAAAGGTGCTTGGTGCTTAGCCTTGACTTATTGACATACTAGACACTTGCTTGCATATTCTGCTACATCCAACTTCATGCCTTTCCACCACAAATGCTCTTTCAAATCTTTGTACATCCTGATGCTACCTAGGTGCATGGCATAAGGCGTATTGTGTGCCTTGTCGAGGATCTCATCCTTTACGTCCTTGACATTTAGAATGGCCTACAACTATAAGTCCATCATCCTTTACTTCCACTTCAAATTGTTTGCCATTCTTAATTTCTTCTCAGAGCTTGTTCAAATATGCATCTTGTCCTTATAACTCCTTAACTTTCTTTCTGAGTATTAGTTTCAGTCTGAAATTAGCAATAATGCAATTAGCCATCTCTTCCAATAATGGTAGATAAATTTTTTAAACATGGGCCATGGAGGATTTCCTACTCAAGGCATTGACCACTACATTTGCCTTGTTGGGTGGTATTTAATTAACAAGTCATAATCCTTAAGCAACTCTAACCACCTTCTCTGTCTCAAATTCAACTCTTTCTAGCCCAGTAAGTACTTGAGACTTTTATAGTCTGTAAAAATCCTCGTCTTAACTACATACAGATAATGTCTCCAAATTTTCAATGAAAAAATTATTACTGCTAATTCTAGATCATAGGTCAAGTAATTCAATTCATAAGGCTTTAATTGCTGTAAGGCATAAGCTATCAAGTTGTCTCCTTGCATTAACACACAACCCAAACCCTTTCTTGAAGCATCACTATAAACTATATAGCCCTCATCTGCCATAGGTAAGGTCAGAATTGGAGCACTTGTCAATCTGTGTTTAAGCTCCTCAAAGCTCTTCTGAGATTCATCACTCCAGATAAACTTTTGATTTTTACTTAATAACTTGGTCATTGGAGCAGCTATTATGGAGAATCCTTGAACAAACCACTTATAATAACCTACTAGACCTAGAAAGGTTTTTACTTTTTCCACTATCTTTGGTGCATACCATTTCACCACTACTTCAATTTTCCTCGGATCGATATATACCCCATCCTTCAAAATCACTTGTCCAAGGAATATCACCTTATGAAGCCAAAATTCACACTTGCTGAATTTGGCATAAAGCTCCTTCTCCCTTTGTGTTTGCAATACTATCCTTAGATGTCCCTCATGTTCCACATCACTCTTGGAATAAACCAGAATGTCATCTATAAATACTATGACAAAAGAATGTGTAGAGCTAGAATCTATAAAAAAATATACTTCTAAATTAGATAATCGAGCCATACCTATAAGAACTTCAGCTACAGCTACAGCTTCATCTCTGGTCATGGAAAATTCCCTTACCTGTGCTTTACCCCTTAGCCTTCCTAGAGGAATAACCTTCCTTTTTTCTCCAAAACTTTCTACCTCAGTGGCTGGCCTTGTTCCCACTGTTTTAGCTCTTTTTGATGCTTGCATCTATGATAATCTTACCTTAGTGCTTGGGGACATTCCCTGACCATGTGTCTGTTCTCTCTGCATTGGAAACATACTCCTAGTAACTTGAAGCACTCTCCTTTGTAAAACTTCTAACAATGCTACATTGGTGGTTCGTATACCTACTTCTCTGCAACCTTCTATTGCCTCCTACAGTTGCGGCTTGCACTGAAGTTGCCTTAGCTTGCTTGTTCTTACTAAAGCTACTACTCCCCACTTTTCTATGCGTGTGGAAAGTCCTCATACTCATCTCAAGCATGGGGGTAGTCATCCCTTTCTTGGAAGATTGCTCCTGGTTCTTCCTCTTCTTGTTTATTTCATACTTTATATTCTCCATTTTCTCATCTTAGAATGCGACATCTACCAATAGCTGGTAGTCACAAAAGTTGTGGATCAATGCTTTCTCCTTGATCCCCAAATCAAGTCATCCCTCAAACATACAACACTTATCCTCCCTATTCTCAACAATGTTAGTTGCATACCTTGAAAGCTAGTTGAACTTCAGCTCATATTTACTCACACTCATATCCCTCTGTTTGAGATTTAAGAATTCTCTTGCCTTCTTTTGGACATAGTCTTTTGAGAAGTATTTCTTTCTAAAGGCTTCAAAAAATTTTCCTTAAAACAAAATCATGCATGTACAACCTTCTTAAGCAATGCTGCATGTAAAACAAATTCAAATGTTATTCATTTAAATCAATGCATGTTAATTTCATGTTTTAAAATGACCTATTTTATACCTAGGATACTCTTAAACCTAGTCTTCGATACCATAATGTTAGATCCCATTTCTAGATTCTAACTCCTAAGACAAATGTGAATGCATCACTCTGTAAGGATATTTAGATAAAGTTAGAAAAGGCTATAAAATATCCAATATGCACCTTATGCAATGTCACTAACTTGTAAAAAGTCTTTTCTTTCAAATCCGATGTTTAAAAATTACAAACTTTATATCATTGGAGAGCTAAGAGGATAAACTACAACTTCTAAGCAGACAAATTTGTCCAAATCAGCCTAAATTAACACATTTTTTCCCATGAAGTCAGAAAATATATTTTACCTTTATGAATGCTTGAAAATGCAATCTGAAAGCTTGGAAAGTCATGAGAAAACATAAATATATATTGTTAGCTTCAAAAGAGTGTAGTTTTACAAAGCTTTAATGGGCATTTCAAGACACAAATGCATCGTTGGACTCATAATACAAAATACGAAATAAAAATACAAAATACAAAATATACATGATTGAGTAATACTTGAAATGCGGCTAAAGTCTTAAGTTTTATATACTAAATTAAATATAAAAATATGTAGACTTGAAGTGGTGCTTTGACTCTCGATATCTTACTCGTCACCTAGAGATGGGGAGGAAGGGGGAGGGGGTAAGCTAAAAGTTAGTGGGAGAAAAGTTTATAGCAGAGAAATAAGCAAACCCATTGAAAATATTGACCGTAGTAGTAAAATGCATTGAAACCATAAAACATGTATTTCTCATACTTGTCAATCAAATCATAAATAACATAAGAAATGTATTTCATAAACTTTTCAAACAAATCATAAAAAAATTAACACATGTATTTCTCAAACTTGTTAAGCAAATCATAAACAACCTAAGCAAGCACAATGGTTTGGGTAGTCCTTATAAACATGATGGAGAAGCCTGTCAGCTAAGCCATATACGTTAGGGAGTTTTTACGAAGCTCCAATAAACATAAGGGAGTCTGTAATGAAGCTTATGCCATTAGCGGGCAGGTGGGAGAAGCTTTTAACATAGTCACTGTGCACGTGACATAACATGATGGACACCACAAACATGAATTTCATAAATTGTAAGCATATTTCAGAAAGGCACATCTTAGAAAAATGATTTCCATAAGCATGATATATTTCAAATACAATTTCCATCATCATTTCATGAATTGTCATCAAGATTCATGTGCCAAACATGTAGCAATTACTTAAATCATTTAAGAAGTAATAAATGCAACATTTATAAAGCAAATGAAATCATTTAAATCTATTAATTAGGAAAATATTCATGGCTCTATGACTCATACTATAAACGTGTAACCCACCTGGATTCCTTGCTTAAAAATGCCCCTCCTCTTGCTCCTCTTACCTTTCTTGACTTTCTTTAACATTGGCAAAAAAATCCAATTCAATGGGAATACAAATTGGGAATTCAAATATCATATTTACTAAAATTTGATTCTAGAATACTTAAACTCATATAATTCCTAAGCTTCATGAATCAAAATTCCTTCCAAAATCCAAAGGATTGAAAATGGGCTTACGAGGAATCTTTACTAAACAAAGAGATTTTTGGTTTAATTAGAAGCTCTTCTCTTCCTTTTTTTCCCCCCTTCTTGAATAATCTCAAATGCACTCTTGAAAACTAAGAAAAGATGAAACCTAAGCTTTGTCTTCTTTCTTTTTCTCTAATAGCCAAACCCTCCCTCACCTTTCTTTCTCTTTTATGATTTTTTTATAAATCAGTAATTAAAATTGATAAAAAGGAAAAAAAAATAGTTATGCACATCTCATAAGAATGCCTTATACGCAATTCTCCCTATGACACAAGAAGAGCAACCTCTACAAAGAACTAACGGTAGGTATAAGAAAAGAGTCCAATCTACCTCTTAAAATACCTAGAACGACTATATACCATCACAAATGAAAAAAGATACTTGCAAGCAGTCATATCGAAGAAAAAATTAGACCATGTTGCTCTCTTAATTTCAATGAAAACTAAACTCCTCTACATGAGTAAAGCTGCTAAGATGCACCTAAATATATGTTACTCCATTGTATAACACAGTGTTTGTGCCTAGATTGAGTTAGCCTTCTTCTTGATTAGAAATCTCTCCTCTACCCGAAATTCCTTAGGTACTGAAAGAGATAGGGGATTCCGTTGGCCTTTAAAAGCTTGAATACTCCAGAGAATCAGATCACCATGGTTGTGGTGCTTAAAATGATCAGAACCTGCAGAAAAGATTGAGTGACCAATAACAAGTAACAAGAAATTATGACTATTACGTCCTCACTATGGTAAAGCTAAGAGTCTCCATAACTTAGAAGATTATTTGGGAATATAGGCTTCCCGCATCCTTGACTCCATCATCATTAAAAGCTCTTTGATTCCATTCCTTCCAAATATTATATACAATTGTGGACAAAAGGATACGTAATAGGGTATTCTCAATGATATATAAGGATTGAGTATATCATAAAGGGATAGAATGGTTGGTTATGTTGGTAGGGAGGGAAATATGAAAGTGAATGAGGCCATGTTCCCACACTTTTTTGGAGAAGGGGCAGTCAAAAAACAAATGGTAGATGGTTTCATTATCTGAGAGACATAGAGAGTAGAAGTAGGGAGTATTAAGGTAAAATAATTTATCCTGAGTTTTCAGCTTATTATGAAACACCAGTCATAATATAAAGGAGCACTTAGGGTTGTTGCTTTTGGACCAACCAGTTTGTACCAAGGAACTGGTTCTAGTGGAGATATTAAAACATTATAAGCTGAGGTAATGGTGTATTATTTGGAAAGACTAGCAAACCATTCCAAATAGTCTGGAGAGGAACAATTTGGTTGGTACTGCAGGGGCTCTAAGTTTGCAAGGATCTCTATATTTCCCTCTAGAGAGGAACTTTTATGTTTTTCACTTCTTCTCTCCCTTCATTTCAAGTTTTTTTCATCTAATGAAGAAGACAACATTTTCCTCTTCCACTTATACCCTTAACGAGTGTGGAATGTCCACCCTACCCTTCATTTAATGCTTTATGGTTTTTAAACTTAAGTGACATGCCACAATTACCCTATATACATTCTTACTGCTTTAATTTAACTAACCAGTGAAATAAAATCCTACTAACACTATAATAAATAATTAAACTTCAATAATTATTCTATCATGACCTCATAATTTATTTAAATCATGTTTAATAATTATATTTATTCTAAGGAAAAATTTCTAATTCCATGATTATTACATGAAATATTATTCTTAATTTAACAAAAAAATTTCGGAGACCAACATTTTAAGTGATTGATGTTTATGGATAATATAATTTCATGAGATTGATGGAACTATAGTACTATTAATTTTTGAATGATTGTGTGTTTTATTTCGTTTATGTTTTTATATTTGCTTAGGGTTAAGAAAAGATTTATGAGTGGCGATATTGAAAGGTGTGAATCATAATGCGTTTTTATTGTTTTCTTAGACAATAATCATATGGTTAGGACCTAGATTTATGTTAATGTTAGTGTTTTTATATGTTTTGTTTTACTTATTGTTGTTTAAGACAAGAATTTGAGATTAATTATATATTCCAAGGGTTTTTTATATGTCTGGTGATAAGTGGAGATAATAAAAAGTGAAGAAAAAGATGGAGAATAATGCTTGGCATGATTGTGCATGGCTATGCATGATTGTGCATGAAGAAGTAGCTGACTAAAAAGTGTTTGGCATATTCATGCATGAGATGCATAATTATATTAAAGAGTTAGAGTAGTGCCAAAGAGCTTTTCCAAGTCAAGAGTTTTTTAACAATTTTGACATTTTAGGGCTGTTTTTGGAATAAAATAACGGAAAAACCCTAGAAGACTCAAGAGTATATAAGGAAAAGATAGACATCACTTGATGGCTAGAAAAACACAGTAAGAAGAGAATAAAAGAGAAAAGTCTCAAGAAAAAGGCTACAATTTCTAGCTCAAGCCAAAGAAGAGAAGACATCTAGAATTAATTCTCTATTATTTTCTTTTATTACCTTATTGTTGTTGAATGTTATTGATGATTAAATTTGAATCTAGAGTTACATCTACGGATTGCTAAATCCTTTTCAAGAATTACTCTTTATTTAATTTTTATAACTTGAAATTCTTGCTTTAATGAAAAATGATTGTCATTTTTATTGCTTTAGATTTAGGTTTAAATTGATAGATTGGATTGGATCACTTGTTTTGTGTTGC